>JAAGEH010000286.1:9769201-10072629 GCA_011751065.1 Lasiurus cinereus | reverse complement strand
TCTCTCTCTCTCTCTCTCTCTCTCTCTCTCTCTCTCTCTCTCTCTCTTACACACACACACACACACACACACACACAGATTTGGTTTTCATAAGGTTAGTACCAATTTATTTTGGGCATTTTAGCTTAAATAACAGTTCATCAGTAAAGCTATTTTTGACCCCATGTATTAATTTAGGTCCCAAATATACACTCTCGGATAACCTTTCCCCACAATATTAATAAAATTGTGGCTATAAGTTGCCTAGTTATTTATTTAAATACCTGTCTCCTGTGCTAAAGTAAAAAGTCATTGAGAAAAAGGACCTCTATAGGTCTTCTTTCCTGTGACATCTCTACTTCAGGGAGCATGAACAATAAAAATTCACTGAATGAATAAAATGTATCTTCTATCATGGCATTTGAAAGGGTAGTTCTTTCATTGTCAATAATCCCTCCAGTTACAACATATATAATATTTCTGAAAGGTTATTTTATTATTTAGTAAAAGAGTCAGTTTCTAAAAGATTTCTCTCATGCTGTTGCATAACTATTGGCAGAAATGATATATTAGTTTTTCTAGGTGAGTTGTATTAAAAGTATGAATGCCTAGATTTTTTCAATAATATAGTAAATTTCATAGTTATTTGAGTAACCATAAAGATAGTTATCAAAATATAAAGAGACAAATTTAAGGAACTAAGTAAGTGGAATTCTTATGAAATATACAGTGGGCAAAAAGGACAAAGAAAATCAGCAAAGATTTCTCCCAATCCTGAGGTTCTGGCTATCTAGTTAGACACTAAATATGAAAACAATATAACCCATTTATTTAGCCAAATATTCACATACATTTTATACCACAATCATATTTCAGTTCATAGCTAATCATTAATGTATTTTATTATGGGATAGAACTGATTTCCTTGTCAAATAAATGGCTTATGGCTCCTTAATTTAGTTCCAGACATTAGGTCAACTCCCTTGTTTGGCTTTTTATTTCCATACAGACTGTAGGGTACAAGTGGGAACCAGAGCTATCAGCAGTCTCTGTTATCTTTATAAAGCTGAGTTCTTTATTCTGAAAATGGATTTTAAGGATTCTAATATCCAAAGTATTTTATCTGTTTCTAAAAGATAAGTTGTATCTCTTCCATCCTCAGCTTCTTAGAACATAACAATCTATAGGTTCTAATTTGTAGTAGAAAGTGGAGATGAGGTTATTGTCAATGAACTTTTAAATTATTGCTAAGGAAAGGACATACAAGTTAAATTAGAAGATGATTGATGCAATTCAATCTAGGAGAGCTTCATTTTTTTTTTCTGGAAATAAAAAGCAAGGGAAGGAATGGGAGCCTAGGGAGAAAGAAAAACATTTGGAGCAGTCACTTTGAAGATTTCAATATAGATGATTATAAGTACTATTGAGTAGCTTTGAGAATCTGAGGGGAAATTTGATGCCATGATTTTGAGAATAATAACAGGTGCCCTGTTAAGATTTTATCAAGCAAGTTCTGATCTGTGCAGGAATACTGAATGCTGTTAGTGAGGGTTAGCAACTCAAACAAGGGCTGGTGAGTATCTATTGAACTGTTTGCCATAGAGCCCACTTTGGATAAGAAGATGGAAAAGCCAGGGCAGAATAATGGATTTGGATAGAAATATTAGAGGACAAAAATTGGAAGACAAAAAGTAAATTCAACAGCGATGATAAACTGGTAGGAAAACAGGAGGCTAGCTTAGAAAAAGTTTTTTCATGAGAAATTTCTATTGAGACCAAGGGTCCACAGGATGTTGAAATGTATTGATGTTATCAAGGGTTTCCAGTTGAAGCAGAAGCTAAATGTACATAGGAGGAGAGATAGAGAGAGAAAGAGAGAGAGAGAGAGAGAGAGAGAGAATATTTTGTTGAATAAAAGCTACTGAACAATAATTTAGAAGTAGATACACTCAGCCCTGTTCAAGGCACAATGGGTTGAAGAAGTCAAAAACAAAGTAAACAAAAAAAAAACGAAGCTTTCTGTAGATGTTGCAAAAAAATCTTAAATTTTTAAGAGAAAATCCTCTCCCCCATTTAGTTAGTTTATTTATTTATTTTAATCCTCATGTGAGGATGTTTTTCCATTGATTTCCTTAGAGTGGAAGACAGAGAGAAATATCCATGTGAGAGAAACAGCCTTCTGCATGTGCTCTGACTGGGGCCTGGGCCAGGGAGGAGATTCTGCAAACAAATTACATGCCCTTGACCAGAATCGAACCCAGGACCTTTTGGTTCATAGGCCAATGCTCTATCCACTGATTTAAGCTGGCTAGGGCATCCTACCATTTAGTTTGAGAAGACAGAAATGTTAAAGGCAATGTGGTGATGAGGTTTCCATACCAATTTTCCAACTCCCTAGATCAGTTAGATGTTCTATAATTCAATTATGATACTAACTGCCTGGAATTAGCACAGATCCCATAAGTCCCACAAGACTACCCCCACTTCAGATGCCAATCACAAGCCCCTAATTGTCACTTGAATTTTTGACCAACTGGCTATAAATTTAAGACTCTCTTCTTGGGTTTGACAATTTTTTAGAAGGGTTCTCAAGACTCAGCGAAAAATTTATTGCTCGTTTATTATGACATAGCTCAGAAATGGCCAAATGCACATGTGAGGGAGACAGAGTTTCTATGCCTTCTCTGAGTGCACCAACTTTCTATGTGTTTACCAACCTTAATTAGGTTAATTAGGGTACGATCCATTGAGACACCCATGGGGAGAAAAGTGGCTCTTCATTGTACTGAAACTACACAGACACCAGACTTATTTAGTTCAGTTCTCTCTAAAAACAACAGCAAGACCATCCACAAAACGATGCTTTTTTTCCACCCCTTCCATTCAACAAATACTTATATTATAAATGAAACTGTACTGGACATAACACGGATCTGAGACATGCCCGTAAGAATTAAAGGAATAGCTGAGACCGGTTTGGCTCAGTGGATGGAGCATCGGCTTGTGGACTGAAAGGTCCCAGGTTCGATTCCGGTCAGGGGCATGTACCTTGCTTGCAGGCACATCTCCACTGTGGGGCGTGCAGGAGGCGGCTGATCGATGTCTCTCTCTCATCGATGTTTCTGACTTTCTATCTCTCTCCCTTCCTCTCTGTAAAAAATCAATAAAATATATTTTTAAAAAAAGAATTAAAGGAATAATATAAAGTAGAAATAAATTACAAAATTTTCCCAATAATTTATAAAACTATCAATTATGTTATTGCAATCTTTGTCATTTGATCTGCCCCCCCATTTTCTTCTCCATATTTTCCTAGTATCCCTCTGTCTCTATCCACATTTTCACTACCTTCTTTTGAGAGATTCTTTTTTCATCCTCTTGTTCATGTCTCTTGTGTATTACTTCCCTCATTTGCCTGTATTACTCTCTCTCAATTAGCCATACCACATTCAAACCACTGTGGGAACAAACTAGTTTGTTTTAAAATACTATGTTCTTCTCAATTAACTTCCTTTTTTCCATGCACTTTAGTACACTGCTCAATTCAGACCTTCATTATTTGTTCTTACATTTTCCTTACTAATGTTCTGCTTATAATTCTCCCAAATCACCTGACAATTCATCTATCCTCACAGTTATACTGGTCTCTGACTTTCCCAGTGAAACCTAATTTTATTTAATTCCCTATTCAAAAGTCTTTGTTTCCATGATTTACCAGCTACAATCTGAATTTCTTTATGAAATTTGAAAATACCCTGTATACCCATCTAACACTTTTTATCTTTTCTCCTAATTCCTCTTTGCATTTTACCTACTAGCAGCACAGAAATACTTGTGGTTTCCAAAACATATTGTACTACATCATGCCTCTGTACCCTTCCTATTCATTCGGCTGTTTTTACCCCATTTGTATGAAAACACCCCACTCATTCTTGAAGACTATTCAAATGCCATCTTTTTTGCTGTTAAGTCTTCCTTAAGCATACATAGAACTCCTCCTCTGTTCTCTCCTATATTGCACAGACATTCATTATTTGTAAGAATATTATGGTTTGAGGGTTAGAGACTTGGGTCTCTCTATTCCCAACATCTAATATAGACTCCAGCACAGAATAGCTCAATCATCTCTTCTTAATTTAACCTGCTTCTTTATTTTTGTTTCTGAGAACTCTGTTACTTTTTAATTAAATTTATTAAGGTGACATTGGTTAATAAAATTATATGAGATTCAAATATACAATTCTATGAGATACTAGAGGCCCAGTGCATGAAATTTGTGCATGGGGGTGTGCATGTCCTGACTGTTGGTTTAGGCCCGATCCCTAAACCAGGACCCCTTTAGGAATGTCCAACTGCCAGTTTAGGGATTGGGCCTACACCGACAGTCAGGACATCCATCTCACAATCCTGGACTGCTGGCTCCTAATTGCTCATCTGCCTGCCTGCCTGACTGACTGATCATCCCTAACTGCCCCCTATCCCCTGACGGCCTGTTCACCCCTCACTGCCTCTGTGTGCCAGCCTGATTGTCCCTAACTCCTCCCCCTTAAGCCAGCCTGGTCTCCCCTCGTGGCCCCCCCACTGGCATGGTTGGTCCATGCAGCCTGCTTGTTCAGTTGTTTGGTCGTCCCTCATTAACCCTCCTGCCAGTCTGGTTGTAGGCAGTTATCCTGTGAGGGTGTGGTCAATTTGCATATTACCTCTTAATTATATAGGATTATCAGTAGACTACATTGTGTATTTACCACCCACAGTCAAGTCTTCCATCACCACATATTTCACTCCCTTTACCCATTGCTACTCCCCTACCCACTTCCCTCTAGTCACCACCATACTGTTGTCTGTTTTTGAGTTTTTGTTTATATGTCTTATTTGTTCATTTGTTACTTTCAATTCCCTTTTATTTAACCGACCATAATGCAATTGCACAGCTCTTCTCTCTAGATATCCCTCTCTCAAACTGTATCCTTTGGAACTCTAGTGTTCTACAAAAGAGTTGTGTATTATTTTAAAAAAAATAGTTTTTAGATAGTTATGCGAAGTGTATGTTTGTTTGAATTGTAAGTTTATGAAAAAAGTCCAATTCTCCCCCCCATATAATTCCATTATTTTAGCTCTATAATAATTTTCAAGTGCACTCAATAATTTTTAAAAAATTACCCCAAATTTGAAATTTCTATTTGTTTTTACTGTGATCTAGATGAAGGATATCAACAACAAATCATATGTATATATGACTAAAACACCAACATAATTTCCTCCAAATTTGCTTATTCCAAGCCCACCTTTGCTCAATCTAGATTATTGCCAATTAAAGGAACATATTTTGCTCATTTTCCTTATTGCTGTTATTTACATGAATTGATGGATTGATGTTGCCTCTATGATTTTAAATAGTTTGACTAAAAGAAAATAAGTGTTAAAAGGGAAAATTTGAGAACTAGTCACTGAAAAATAGAGCATCAATCGAAGTCTGATCAGAAAAAGAGAAACCATACTGTTACAGAGGGAACTTAATACTAGGGTGTTGTTACACAGGGGTTGGAAGTGAGATCTCCAGACCAAATAGGGGAAACACCGTGATCCAAAGATATGAAACGTAGGAATACATTACCACCTTTAGAGCTGGAGGAACAAAGGGAAAAGGTTGGAATATTAGAACTTAGAAACTCAGAGGAGGGATCCTGATGAGCTAGGGATTGAATCCCTGAGAAATGGGCACAGCCTGGCTGGTGCTGGGTACCTCTGCAGGTTGTGAGGAGTCTGGTTCGCAGGGTATAAAACAAATGGGAAGCTTCAACCAACTGCTGAAGACAGAGTGAATGGCTATTACTGCTGAGGTGATGCTGATAGGAGCAGGAAGCAAACAGAAAGGAACAGCCTCTTCTCCCTCCTTTTGCCTTCCCTCTCCCTCAGTGACTTCTATTGATAGCACTTACCAGGAAGTCAGTTGGCAAAGGAGGCAGATTGAAGAACCAAAACCACCATATTACAAATTAGGCATGTGGAAGGGTGATTATGTAGGGGAAAGACAATAGTTTAATAAGTAGTACAGAAGAAATTAAATGGAGTCTCTTAAGCACTAGTCAGTGTAATTATCTTGCAGTTTAAAAACTGAAGATGATCATATACTCAAGACCTTAAAACATTAATATTCTGTTGAGTTCCCCTGCCATTAGATGTACATCTGAATATGCTATGTCATTATAATCATTTAATCATCCAAACTGGTACCTATATAGTAGATATTATTCTAGATGGTTGGGTTTCAACAGTGAAAAATATACAGCTACCACCCATTCTTATGGAACTTTAATTTTAGCAAAGGGAAAACAGAAAATATATAAAGATATATCATGTCAGATGGTTTGTGCAGAGGATAAGGATTGAGATGGGGGGTAGGGGCTCTTTCATATGTGGTGGTCATAGAAGATCTCAATGATAGAGTGAAATTTGACCCCTAGGAAATATGAGGAAGAACACAGTATAAATCTAAGGGAGTGGGGAGATCTTTTCAGCAAGAAATAGTTACATTTGGTAAATGTGAGGGTAGTGAAGATTTGCAAATGGTGGACTTTTTCTGTGGGATTGCAGTTTGTTTTTAAACTATTTGCATAGCCCTAACTGGTTTGGCTCAGTGGACAGAGTGCCGGCCTGTGTATTGAAAGATCCCAGGTTCAATTCTGGTCAAGGGAATGTACCTTGATTGTGAGCACATTCCCAAAAGGGGGTGTGCAGGAGGCAGCTGATCGATGTTTCCCTCTCATCGATGTTTCTAACTCTCTATCCCTCTCCCTTCCTTGCTGTAAAAAAAAATCAATAAAATATATTTAACAAAAGAACAAAAAAATAAACTATTTGCATAGTTCTACTTTAGAATATTATGATTATAGCTGGGTAAAATCAGCTTATAATCAAATATTAGAGGTCCAGTGCATGAGATTTGTGCACTGGGGGAGAGGGGGTTCCTCAGCCCAGCCTATGCCTTCTCACAATCTAGGACCCCTTGGGGGATGTCTTCCTGCCAGCTTAGGCCAGTTCCCACAAGAGCTCTTGCAGTTCAGGGCTCTTGCTGTCTTGGACCCCTCTCTCCTTACCTTTCACATACAGCACAGGCAGAAGAGGCTCCTACCACTGTCACTGCGACTTCATTCACCAGCCAGAAGCCTGGCTCACTGCTCCTTAGCATTGCCTCAGAGGCGGGAGAGGCTCCCACCACTACTGCTGTGCTTGCTAGCCATGAGCCTAGCTCAGGGCTTCTGGCTGAGCGGTGCTCCTCCTGAGGGAAGGCACTGACCACCAGGGCGCTGCTCCTGCATTGAGCAGTGCGCGCATTGTAGTGACCAGTCAATCTGCTGTGCGGTTGATTTGCATATTGGTCTTTTATTATATAGGACTAGTAGCTCGCTGCCATACTCCAGTAGCTCTCTGCTTGCTGCCCTGCCTTCCTGTAGCTCCCTCTGCCCCCTCACCCTCCCCCCCTCATAGCTTGCTTCCCTGGCCCCTCCTGTACACCCCGATGACCGATGGTAGCTCCCTGCCCCACCCTCATAGTTGATCTGTGATCCAGTCGTTATGCTGTCAGTCATTACGCTCCACAGTGTAATGACCATTTGTATATTATATCTTCTTTATTATATAGGATAGTACCAAATCCAAACATTCCAAAAAGCACGCTCATCTCTTCCACTGAGGGAAAAGCTATACTTCTTCACATAGCAGGTTATAAAAATGTTGCTGATGGTAAGTGGAACTACTTAGAGTACATAATGGCCTACCTCTACTATAAAACACTTCCTTTGTTTCAGAGTCAGCTATGAAATTCTAATAATAGTCTTAAACCTTTAATTTGGATTATCTGAGTAAATGTAAAAATGTCCAACACTGTACACAATTACTTCTTTAACATGTCAACCTTTGTTTTTTAATTAAGAATTAATGAAACTTAACAATTGGCCAGCAGTCGTTTGAGGCATTCTGGGAAAGTATTCTCAACTCAAAACAATGAAATCATTTTTGGCATTAGAATCATGTTGCTTTTTATTCAGTTAGATATTTTTCTTGGAAAATACATTCATACTTTGGATTCAATGCTACTACAAATATTAGTAAGTTAGCTATAATTAAGCATCCTTTCAACTAGTTGGTTCCTAAAACAATAAAGGTAAACTTATCTATAAATTTAGACTAAATATAATAAATAAATAAAGGAATAAAACCAACTAATGCTCTCATGCTAAAGGTTTTTAAAAAACCAACAATAATTCTGCTCCTTGGGGAAAAAAAAGCTGCTGTGCCCAGCCAGTATGGATCTGTTGGCTGAGTGTTCTCCCATGCACCAAGAGGTCATTGGTTTGATTCTAGATCAGGACATATACCTGGGTTGAGGGGTCCATCCCCAGTAGGGGGCATCTATGAGGCTGTCCATGTTTCTCTCTGGTGAATGTTTATCTCTCTCCCTTTCCCTTCTCTCTCTCTCTCAAATCACTCAAAAACACTTTTTAAAAAAGAATGAGCTGTACTATGTAAAATATTTTTGTGTAGATAATTTCTAATAAGAAAGCTTGGGGTGAGTATGTCTTTATTTAAGAAGAACGTAATTTAAGACTGGGCATTTAGAAAGTAGAATTTTGAGTTTCTTCAATAAATTTGTTTTCAACTTAGGAAGGAATCTTGAGAGCTTGGTGATATCCACCGGAAGGCAAGAACTTAGTTCTAGCAAAAAAAACACTACACATGGCTTATAGTATTTGCACAACCTCTGTGCCTAGGTTTCTCCAGCTGTCAAGTAGGAATAATAATAATTGCTACCTTCTGTGTAGTGTGTGGTTTGACATCTCTGGTTGAAGATGCTATATCAACACAAATTATTATTATTAGAACATGCTTGTAAAATTCATAAAACACCAGCATGGTACTTTTTTAATGCTTACATAACACTATGAATACTACTTTTCCAAGCTCTCTCTTCACTTTGGGTCAGAGGAAAGTATAACCATAGCATGCCAGTAATCCAATTTTTCAAAACATGGAGGATATATAGTTTTAAAGGTCCATATCATCCTGTTGAGAAGACTAAAACAGCTAATCCCTTGTGGTCACTGTAGCAATTGCATAGTGAGGGCCATTAACCACTTGGCACCTTTTCAAATGTTGGCTAAATTATTCTTCCTGGAGATTGGAATTATCAAGGAAAGGCTGCAGGGTGAGGGTGGCTAGTGATATTAAAATTTTCATTATTTACTAAATATCTGCAACTGTTAAAGTGCTATCTAAACCGATAATTAGTCTCTGCATAGTGGGCTCTATCTTAATTTAATAGTGAATTTTGGTTGAGGGAATGCAAAAATAGAAAATAAATTTTCTCAAGGGAAACGGTGGTGTCAGCAGAGCTTAGGTATGTCACAAAAGCTACTTTTCCTCAGTTCTGATCATCATCAGGGGATCTCCCAGAGCAAATGCAGGACAAGTTTTAGTCATAATGCATCCTGAGACTAGGTGATGGAAAGGAGTGGCTGCTGGAGACAGGTTTACAGGGGTCTGGGCAGCAGGCAGGCATAGAGTGGGAGAAAGAAAAGGGGTGGAGGAAGAGAGATTCTAAACTCAGAATGAGGGTGGGAGAGAGGCGGGAGTAAAAAAAAAAAAAAAAAGAGGAGGGCATAATGGTGTGTATGTAGCCTCGGAGGTAAAACATAGCCAGTCGGAGAATGGGAGACCCTAGTGATTGAAGGGGGATGACCTATTGATCTTGGGGGCAGGCAAGCATTAGTTTAGCGGAGACAGGCGGCTACATCTTAGCTGGACGTTTTTCTTATTGGAGCGTAATCTCCTAAGTAAGATACGCTATAGGTGGAGATGGCTCGATCTACGTAAGATTAATGGTGCCGGGACTGAGGATGTGCGTCCCCTGCCTCCAGTTCCTCTCAGGACAGTTCAAACTGTCCACCGCCCCACCCCCCGCCCCGCGGCTGTGGTTCCAAGGTCAGGCCACCAGAGCTGTGCGTGGAGGGCGAGCAACCCATCTGGATAGTGGTGGACCCCAGACGCTCTTCTTAAGGGCAGAGGGTTTATTTAACACTTCCCGAGGTCGCTTTCCCCGCAGTAAGTTAAAAGGAAAGCAAGCAATGAAACTAAAATGACACGTGCGAACATGCAAATGAAACAAACCCCAAGAAAAACACCACCGCACTCGGGGCGCTCCGATGGGGGAAATGCACGGCCTCCTGTTGCCAGCCAGTCGCCAGGCGAGGAGAGCCCGCAGCCAGGCAGCCGGGAGAAGCGAGAGCGGAAAAGCAAACCTTGCGGGGGCCCCACTTGTCGCCCGGCAACGCTGACCCTTTTTCTCCGAGCTGTCCCTCCAAAGGTGCCTCGGCGGGCTGCAGGGGAGGCAGGCTGGGAAGAAGGGAGGAACTGGGGGAGCAAAGCTGTCCCGGGAATCAAGAGGAAGGACCAAGTCCCTCCTTTCCGTCCCCGGCGAGGAGAGAGAGGACAAACTAGTCCTGCAGTCTGCGTCCAGCTTCCTAGACAGGAACCTTTAGCAGGGGCAACGGAAGGGCGACCCCATCTCGCTTGCCCCCTTGCCCACGCCCTCGAGGTCCGGGGTCCCCGCCAGAGGGGAGAGCCCGCGCGGGCGAGGCCAGCGGCAAACCGACCGTCCCGCCGCCGCCGCCCTCCGCCTCTGTCTGCGTCGGGGCAGCGGTGGACCCACTAGAGGCGGAGTGGGCGAGACCATTGGAAACGCTGGGCGGAGGGGGGGTTCGATGCTGGGGCGAGGGGCGGGGCCTACTGAACCATTCCAGATTTTCCGGTCCCTTTTAGAGCTCTGCTTTGGGAGAAAGCCGTTATCAAAGTGGAGAGAAGAGATTTCTTTTTTTTTTTTTGAAAGGGGTGGAGCATGTGGAGGGGAGTGGGGCGGGAGGAGGCGCGGCCGGCAGTCCGGGATCAGACGGGAGCCGGAGTTGCGTGGGGCGGGCCGGCGGGTTCCAGCGGCCGCTCGGGGGTCGGCTTCCTCTCCCCTCCTGCGCGGGCGGGGTGGTGCGTTCCGAGTTCTCAGGAGTTCGGAGCGGGCGGGTGTCGGGGGGGGGGGGGGGGGGGGGGGGGGGGGGGGGCGCCGCCCGGGGGGGGGGGGGGGGGGGGGGGAATGGCGCGGACCCCGGGGCCGGCTTCGCTGTGTCCCGGAGGCGGCAAAGCACAACTTTCCCTCGCTTCTCCTCCCGGGGCCGGGCTCCTGCTGCCGCCCCCGACGCCGCCGCCGCTGCTGCTGCTGCTCTTCCCGCTGCTGCTCTTCTCCCGGCTCTGCGGTAGGTGGACCTCGGCGGCGGCGTGGGCTGCGGGAGGCGCGGCCGGGGGTCCCGGCGCCGCGGCCGGGCCCGCGCGGGCGGCTCTCCGGGCGGCGAGGCGGTTGCGTTGGGCGGTTGGCTGCGCGCGAGCGGGCGCGGTGGACTTTGGCTGGAAACTTTTCGCCGCGCCTGGGGCGAGGCCCGGGAAGGGCCGGGCCCGCGAGTGCGGCGCCGGCCGCCCGCCCGCCCGCTCCCTCTCCCGCGGCCGCGCTGACGGCCGGGCTCCGGCGGCGGCGCTGCTTTCTGCCGGGGGTTCCGCCGTGTGTGCCGCGGGGACCGTTACTTCCTCGCTAATTCGAGCCGGAAACGGAGAGCGCGGACTTCTGGGCTGGGGCTGAGGTGCCGGGGTGCACGTTCGCCGCCGCCTTTCCCCCTCCCCACCCCCCACCCCGGTGAAACTTGAGCTGTGATCCCAGATACCTTTAGGGACCAGGGTCCGACGGAATGAAGCCCTCGGGTCCATCTCTCTCCGTCTTCCGCCGGGGGGCAGGCATCCTGAGAGCCCACCCTGCGGCAGCATCCCCTGCAGTGCCTTGGCTCCCGCCCTCCAGCCCGGTTCTGCCCTGCCTGTCTCAGGAGAGGGCTTTGCCTCCAGCCCCGTGCCGCCGCCGCCTTCGTGTGGGGGACTTGTCTCCCACTGCCCCTGTTCATTCTGCAAACACGAGTCGTCCTGCGGGCTTTGATTTTATGTGTTAATATGGCATCGACTGTGCCTGGCTCTTCTGATCACAACAGACACCATGCCTCTTTCCCCATCTCTTCCCTCGTGCTTATTAGTACAATGTTCCCGTCGCGTTTGGGAACTGTTCTCCTTGTAAGTTCTGTTCCTCGAGGTGGGAAACTAGAAGCCTGCCTGTTAAGGGCCCTGTGAGAAATGTCTTTCCTGCACGAGAGAGAGACCTAAGTGGTCATTAATAGTAGGTGACGATTTGGCAAAATAAGGCCGACCAGTCTTTGGGGATTAGCCGTATTTGCCCTCTGATAATACCATGACACTGCAGGACTTCATTCATTCAAAGACTCTTGCTTGCTTGGGGAGGAAGGTGGAGAAGCAAAATTGACGTTGGCTCAGACTTTTTTTTTTTACTGGTTCCATAAGACTGCTGTTGGGTCTCAGTGTTGTGATGCAATGAAACCAGGATTAAGAGGAAGGTTTTACCGGTATTTATTTATTAAAAGGGAAGATAGGTGCGGATTTCTTGGATATGATTTAGAAGAAGGAGAATCCTGTTCCGGGTAGGTGTTGTCACGGTGGTGGTTGGTTATGAGGGAGGCAAAGTTTTCAAGAGATTGAGTGCCTCTTACAGGCTGAGCATTTCCACCAGCCAGAAGTTCACCACCACATTTCAAGCACGGTAATGAAAGTTTGCGATCTACCAAGTATACGATGATAAATGGTATGCTGTCTAGTTTACAGTGTTTTTGTAGCCCCACTCTACAGATGTTTGGTTCCACCACCCAATTCTTAATACCGTTACCTCTTTAAATTGATGCAAGATTCTGGATTGAATTTGCGTACTGTTCTTTTCCCTTAAGGAGGACTGTGGATTACAGTTGGGTGGGAGAAAAGTGTTAACAGTTTTACTGTCTTTACTTAGATTGTGTTAAGGACCGAGAGGATATTATATATTTGTACCCCCAGTAAAAGCTTATCTAGCTAGGCAAAAGCGCTATGGAAGACTGAACCTAGATAATACCCACAGCTAATACGAGGAAATAAAATTTGGGTAATAATTTCACATTTGTGCAAGTGACGTGTTTGTTTGCTTTTTGAAGGAACACCTTGGTTTTCTCATGGAAGAAGGAAAGAGGTTTTTAAAAATCTCTAATAATGTGCTATAGAAGGACTTGGTATTTTAGAGCCCTAAAAATCCAAGCAGTATAGGCACATGGACAGTGACTTAGAAGTGTAAATTGAAGTTTTAGAGTAAACTCTGCTTATAGTTGTAGAGCCAGACACTAGTTTTGTGTTCTGTGCACTGCTAATTTTAAGAGTTTGCTTTTTTGGCTTATAGTGTTATAACACCCTAATTTGTGAACCCTTATGATGATTTTTTTCTGTCAACCTTTAAATTCACAGTTCTGATGTATGGATGCGTAGTAAGTATGGGAACAGAATTTTCTTCATATAACCTGTTTGTTGATCAAACATTCCTATACTGCTTATAAGGTTTAATATGTACTAATGTTTGAGTAATCAGTTTCAGAGTTGAAAAAATTTTTAGGCTTTAAAAAGCTGTCTATCTGATGACTTGTCTTAACAGAAGGCTTTACTTTTTTTTTATAATGCATACATCTTTTTTCATTTTGCTGGTGTTTTTGATATGTGGTTTATATTTTATATAGTCTTATGCTCAACTTCTGCAATACCATCTTTAGTACAAGATAATTTTCATATCATGTTCATCTGACTGCTAAAAAGAATCCTTACAACTGGTAGATTCAGTATTCTGAAAGCTACAAAAATCGCATCAGATTTGCTGTTTGGGGATACACATTAACTATCTTTTTTGAATAACTGAACTTTTTAAGTGAGAATTTTACAGGGTGACAAACTGCCAAGTTTTGATATATTTTTAAGCCTAACAAATTCCTAGGTATGAAGGTTACGGAGACTAGATTTACAATACCTTCTGACTTGAGAAACCTCATTTATTTAATTCTGGAATTTCATGTTTCTTTATTATCAATTCATCATAGGTGATCAGATTTATCTCACTTTTCTTCCCAACATTTTTCTTGAGATGTATTAGCAGGGATATAGTATTAATGAAAGAGAAGCTATACTATTTGACCTTAATTCATAAGTTCCTGTTTGAATCTAGTATTTTACTATTTCCACTTTCAGTAAGGTTTTGTCTTAAGATCATGTTTAGAAGATTATAGAAAAGCTCTAATATGATGTTGAACCCCTAACAGCACTTTCAGTATTTTTTATATTCCTGGCAGTTAACAGGTTCTTGGGGACATAAAACATGAATAAAGCAGAATCCTGGTTTCAAAGATTTCATAGCATTGTGGTAGACATAAAGGAAATAGATGATTATAAAACAGTTTGGAGTTTATGAAAGAGATCTGCGTGAGCTACTATGCCCAGAAGAGGGATAGCTAACCATTAGATAAAGATATATGTATGTAAACTGAGGGCGCATAGTGGGGAGTGGAGGGAGAAGAGGGCTATTTTAAAAAAATAAGTTGAGTCATATACTATTCTTATTGAGGTTACACATTGTGGTAGATAGTACAAGTTTGTTCTTTCTCTTTGTCTCTACTCTGCAGTTTATGGTTTAGATACTAAATAATTTGATTTTGAAAAGACTGCTACTTACAAGATCTGTGAGTCTTTGGCAAGTTATTTAACCTAGTAAACTTAAGGTTTCTCATCTTTTAAAAAAATGGATAATATCACCTTGCCTACAGAGTTCTTGTGAAGATTACATGAAAGAATAAAATAAAATATTTAGCAGAGTGCATGCAATGTAGTAAACATTTAATTTAATCATTTAGTTAGTGTATTGCACATTAAAGCCAACCAGCCTGATATTTGTCATTCTTAAATTCTACCAGGATATCTTGAATAATTGAGTTTTTAAGTTCAGTGACTTGTATTTTACATCATTATTTTAAGTGTATAGTTCAGTCACTACTTTTTAAATATCTGTTAAATTTACTTTAAATAAATGTACAGATGACCAATTTTCATAATATTGGGATATGGTAAAGTCAACTGTGTAATTATATGAAACTAAATTGAATCTTCCCGTCATGATGTAGAATGCATTTTAGGACTTGGTAGTTCCATAGAGTCACTTAGAATGTTACTGATTATGTTGGAAATGTGAAGTTGAAGAGGAGAGTGTCAACTTCACTTATACTTTATCTTATCAGTTTGGGGCCTCTAATTAAGATTGCATGTACGAATCTTTCTGTATCCTGAACAGATATAATTGAAAAGTGAACCAAACTTAAAAGCAAGCAAAAAAGATAAAATATTTTCTTGTGTTTAGTTACAGCATCAGAAATAAGAATCGGAAAATATATTCGTGTGTGTGTATTAATTACCTTGTGTATATCACTTATGTTTACATATATTTTTACACACATAATTTAGTGACTTGGCAATTGTGATGTACATTTTGTATCTGTATAATTAGTCAAAGAATAAAACTTACGGTTTTTGCATATTTGGAAATTATTGAAGAGGTGTTTGCTAAAAATTAATATTTTTACATTCTGTAATTTACTCATTAAAAATTAGCGAGTAAGCAATATATTGCTTTACCATATCCTATAACCTATTAAAGTCTTCATAAAAATTGAGAAGGACTATATGCTTTACAAAAGATATGGTATTTAATTAATATTATTGTTATGAAATCAAATAACCTTTAAGTCAGTAATGGAATGAATGCTAAAGATGGTTCTGTGCGCCAAGCACTCAGATCCAGAAGTCTTTATACCATTAATGTTGTACTTTTGATTAACTTTGATCTAAAATTGTAAAGTCTTGAACCTGTATTCTCTCCAGAATTTTAAAAAATTTATGATTTTTATAATAGGCTTTGACATAGTTTAGCAATATATTTAAATAAAACTTCTTGTGAACCTTTATTAAAGGTGAGCTTTAAGTGTTTTCCTAAGTGACTCACTTCTTATAGTATAGATCACTCTTTTAAAATGTTAAGAGCTGCCTCTTAAGAACCTAGACACGTACATGCTATTATTTGGAGGTACCATAATTACTTTAGAAAGAATATTATATTTATTGCATACTTATATTGTGAATTTTCAGCATCCGGAGATACTGTTTTTCTTCTAACCCTATTTACTATCTAACATTCATTTTGCCAGTTAAGATGAGTAGGATGTGTGGATGGATTCAAATTATAGGTACTAGGTAACCTTTTTCAAACATTCCAGGCTTCACTATGGACTTACTGGATCATCAATTTTTTGCAAAAGGAGTGGGAAGTGTGGAGACTGGGGGTTAGTGCATTTGAATTTTAAGAGACATTATAAGATGATTCTGTTTTCCCTCCAAAGTGCTTTTACAGAATTTTTATTTATGATTTGATCAGATGTGGTCACTCTTCTGAAAGAAATAATACTCTACCATTTTGTTCATATGTTCCCATGTGTTTGATATGGGTAGGCTCTCAAATTTTTTTTATTTCAGGAGTTTAACAGCAAAATCAAACTTAGTTTTAAACCAGAAATATCTGATAGAAATAAAATGTGAGCCACATACATAGAGTCTTCCTGATGCCACATTAAAAAATAAAAGAAGCAGATGAAATTAATCTTAATGTTTTATTTAATACAATAGAACCAAAAATATCATTTCAGCATGCAATTAATATTTAAAATTTGAGTTACATTTGCTTCTATAATAAGTCTTTGAAATTTAGTATATAATATAATTTGAACTAGCTATATTCGATGTGCTGAGTAGTCCGATGTGGCTGGTGGCTACCATATTGGACAGTGCAGGTCTAAATTATTCGTTATTTCTGAAGTAGGTTATGCCCTTCTCTATTCTTATAAGGCCTAAAATGATGTTACTCTTCTTATTTAGTCAGGCTCTGAAGTGGCCTGTTTCTAAGATTTTCTCCATGGAACCCTCGATACTATATAGTATAGATACTATAATTAGTATTTAATTATAAATTTTTGTAATATGTGCTTTTTTGAAATAAAGACTTGGCTTCAAGCTTCATTATATATATCATAGCACATATCAGAATAAACGCATTATTTTTAAAGTTATATTGATTTTAATATTTGCTTCCATTATAACTCTTTAAGGAATTTACCGAATTTATTATACAATAAACTGGTATCAGAGAAGAGTACTTGGTTTATGATTTCATCTTCCGTGTTGAAATAAATAATAAAGTAGAATAATAGTTATAATAAATAACTATAAAAACTTTTCTGAATTTGCTCTATTTCCTATCTGATCCTAGATATTTTTCAAATTCTTAGTCCCTGGAGGCCTCCCCTGTTCTGTGTTTAACAGTGTGACATGTGGTCATTAGTGGGAACTGCATGCAAATTCTGTTCATTTTTTTCTTGCTTTTTTGGTTTAGAGCAGCGGTTCTCAACCTGTGGGTCGCGATCCCTTTGGGGGTCAAATGACCCTTTCACAGGGGTCGCCTAAGACCATCGGAAAATGTAGATGTTTATATCATGATGCATAAAAGTAGCAAAATTTCATGGTTGGGGGGTCACCACCACATGAGGAACTGTATGCAAGGGTCGCAGCCTTAGGAAGGTTGAGAACCACTGGTTTAGAGCAATGTTTGCCAAAGTATTTCAATGGAATACTACTAGTCTTAGAAGATATGTTTTTGGAAGAAAGTAGTATGATTGAATACATTGGGGAATGGAGAAAGCTAAACATATAGCACACTCATGGAAAGTCACTATACTATGTATATTAGTTTGTTAATGGTCTTAGAAATTCTTCAGTAAAATATTGTCTTACAAACTAATTAAACTAATTATTTTTTGGGTAGTATCTGTTATGTTGAAGAAGCTATGTTGTGCAGAACACCATCTAGGAAACATATCCTTAGGGAAGTTTGTACACTTGTTATTATCCCTGTCTTGGTAGTACTCCTATTCTTACCTGCCAAGATGAGTGGGAATACACACCCACACCCACACACACACACATACCCACACACACACACACACACATTAAACAGAAAAGGTTGGTAGATTTTAAAGATGTTGCTTGATGACAGTGGTTTTCTTTTTTCTAAAAATTATCTTTGTTTCCTTTACTTCTATTTCTTTATTCCACAGTGTCTTACTTGTTTTGAATCTTAAGTGTTTGATGAATACAGTTCTTTGGTATTGCAAAATCAGCTGTGTATTATCTACCCAGTTTAGATATAGTTTAAGCAGCTTCTATGATCATACCTCACTTGATATACAACAAATCTTACTCTGGATTTGAGTTTTAGTAATAAAATAGGTAAATTTAAGCCGCCTAATCTATTTTGTAATGTTGGGGAGGACAAGAGAATATCAAGGGACACATAATAGGCATACACAGCTAGGACTCAACTCATTGTTTAAGAATATTGCATATAATTAAGAGTGTGTTTTGACTCTTCTAATGGTTTCAATTCAGAGGAAAAACAATAATATTAATGAAATGTTAGTATTGGTGAACTGTGATAAGGTTAATTTCATATAGCAACTATTTCTGTATGCTATGCATGATAGACATGATTGTCATTACCAAAATATCTTAGAGGTTTTTGAAAATTACTAATTTGATTTCTAATTTAGTCGTAGTTACTGTGAGAGAGATTAAAATTCATTTCACAAGTGTCTTATTATTATGAACTCTAAATTCCCTTCTCATTTTACTTAGATTAGAGATAATTGTTCATGCCTCTAAGTTCAGTTTAATACTAAGTCAGACAATAAACTGGGTTTATCTGCTCAGAGATAATCTGGTTCCATGACTTTAAATTAAAAACAATTTATTTAAAGCTTCTCAATTTGTTTGTTTTTGAAGAGATTTAAGTGGGGAAAGGTGCATAGCTAACAGTTCTATCCTCACTATTGGCAAAGGGCTAGTACATCATAGCATTTTTTTCACTAAACCAGATTCTACACATATTAATGACAGCAACTTTAAATCTCTAATTTCTGTTTTTTAAACTTAAAAGAGGTAAAAATTACCTACAACAAAAACCTTGAAAAACATGTGCAAATAATGCAGTTGGGTTGAATATATACTTTTATACTTTTTTTCCCATTCCTAAGCAATTCTGAGATTATATATATGATTATTTTGATGAGACAGTTAATTTGCTTGGTTCATAATAGAACCCTAGTGAACTTTAATATTGACATAATAATAAGAAACTCCTATTATCTTTCAAGGTGTTACCTTCTGTTTGTGTATATTAATACAATGTCAGAGGATTTATTTATTTATTTATTTTTCCTTTAACCTGGGATAGTCCCTATGGTTCGTTGACTGATTTTTCAATAACAAAAAAGGCATGTCAAGTTTAGAATTAGTTATACTAATGAAGACATGTTATTTCTTAGCCAGAAATAAAGACTGCTTACTAATGACATTCTTTTTTTTGTATTTAATATTGGTTATTTTTACACTTAGATGGAAAAACATTTTCAACTTTTAGATTTGTAAGTGAGTTGGCAATTATGGTGGCTATTTTGAAGGCATGTATTGTTTATGAAACTAATTTTTTCAATTATGTGTAAAGGATCTGGACATGGATACATTTTTGTTATATTTATAATTGTTAGTGAAAATGTTAAGATATATGAGTAGTTGGTGAAATTTGTGTATAGCATACTAAAAGGTCCCAATTTTAAAAGCTTTAGTTATAAGAGCATTTGTTAAAAAAAAAACAACACACACCTGAAATTCCCTAAGAACACATATTTTTCTTTCAGGATACTACTGTTGCTTTGCTGCCCTCTACAGTCATCTAAAATAGTCACTCTAGATTTTTCTCCCATAGAGCAGGGGACTATTAAGCATCATTCAGGAAACAAGTGACAGGGCACCAACTAAGTGCTAGGTAGTATAGACAGTACCACAGTGGAGTAAGACATAGTGGTTACACCCAAGCTTCTAAACCCATTACTATGACTAATGCATTTAAAAATATATATGTAAAAGACATTTCTAGCAACATACCAAGTAGTATGATTCAGCCTAAAAAGGTAAGCCCTGAAAGAGTTAAGGAAAGCAATTAGAGATGGAATTTTTGAACTATGTTTTCAATAATAGGTTAGAGTTCAGACAGGTAAAACACTTATTTCAAATAGAGAAGAGAATATTTATTAAAACACAAAGCTTCTGTTACACTGAAAGGAGTGTGCTAAGCTCCTTGGAGTCTTTGTCCTTAAGAAATGCAAAATTTTATTGTTTGGAGATTTGGAATCAGAAGAGAGAGAGAGACTGTTTTAAACCCAGTTACTAACCTTTCTGTTTTATTTCTAGTAAAATGTACAGTTTCTGTGAAAATTAAGTGAAATCTTTATTAAATCGCAATAAAGTGCTTTACAAATACAACTAATAGTAACACAAGGGAAAATGAATTGTCTTAGTTAGAAATACTATAAACAAAGTTTTTTTTGGGGATTACAGAAGAAGTAGCAGTTTAACTGTGAATAGGATAAGATTTAATAAGAGGACCCAATTTTCTAGCTGAACCTTGAAGGAAAATTAAGATTTCCATTTGTATCCTAACTGGTTTGGCTCAGTGGATAGAGCGTTGGCCTATGGACTGAGGGTCCCAGGTTCAATTCTGGTCAAGGGCATGTGCCTTGGTTGCAGCACATCCCCAGTGGGGGGGGGGTGTGAGGGGGCGGCTGATCGATGTTTCTCTCTCATTGATGTTTCTAACTCACTGTCCTTCTCCCTTCCTCTCTGTAAAAATCAATAAAATATATACATACATATACATATACATATATACATACATATATGTAAAGGATTTCCACTTGTGAGAGGGAATATCAGTAAAAAAAGGGCATTCTAGACTGCAAAGAGTCCAAAAAGTGATTGGACTGAGTACTCTGCAAGGAATTAATGTTCTCATGTGGTTTAATAAGCGTGAGCTTTATGGAGGGACGTAATGGATTTTTAAATACTTTTGCTAAAGGGATTAAACTTTATGTGGTAGGCAGTGAGGAGCTTTTGAATGTAGGTAAAGTCTAAGTCTGATTTGAGAACATGGTATAACTCTGACAGCAATGTAAATAATATATTGGATTCATGAGGGACAAGCAAAAGGGAAAGCCATTGAAGTCATTAATGGGAAGAAAAGATTGTGGGGGAAAACCATTGAAGGCATTAATGGGAAGAGAAGATTGTGGAGGTAAAGACCATTTGGCAGAGGAATTTTAGGGGAAGAATAGATCTGAGAAGTAAACTACATGGTGTTTGGAGATCATTGTGGGTGAGGAAGAGTTGGATATCAATTTAGTTTCTCTCTTGAATGACTAGAAAATGTTGGTAAACTAATTAATCCATTAGTTTTTGGGAAGAATTTTAATTATCTCTGGGGCATATTTTAAAACTGTAGTTAGAAATTTGTTATGAGAGGATGGGAATAGGATGCAGACTTGGGAATTATCAGGATTGAAGTTTTTGGATCAGATGAGTTGAGGGGTGCGAGAGGGAGGGAGAGAAAGGAAGAGGAAGAAGACAGTGGTAGAGGAAAGAAAGAGGGAGGAGGAGAGGAAAAAGAAACAAGGGGACTGGAATTTTTTTTTGAGATTGAGGTATTTTGATTGGGTAAGAGTGAGGAAGGGGAGGGGAGACATCATGGGGGGGAATTCTTACATGATAAATAGAATAGTAGGGGTTAGTAGTTAAGAGGAGTACATTGATGATTCAGTAATTTAGCAACCATGGTTAGGAAAAAAGTCAAATTACAAACATTTAATAAATAAGGGGATGGTGAAGAAAGTAGTCGGGGAGAACCTACTTTGGGAAAAAGATGAGAGAGTAATTTAAGGGGAAGAATAATATATCAGTTGTTATGGACTGAATGTGGTCATTCCAAAATTCGTATGTTGAAACCTTAACTTGCAAGGTGATATGAGGAATGGTTCTTTGGTAGGTAATGAGAATTAGATGGGATCATGGAATTAAGAGTCTCCATGATGTGATTAGTACCCTCATAAAAAGAAGAGACACCAGACCTTCTTCTATTTTGTTGAGGGTATATATAACAAGGCACCTATCTGCAAGCCAAGAAGAGAGTTCTCACCTGAATCTGCCCATGCTATCACCCTGATCTCAGACTTTCTATTGTCCAGATCTGTGAGAAATGTTTGTTGTTTAAGGCAAGGGTAGGCAAACCGCGAGCCACATGTGGCTCGTCTACAAAATACTATGGCCTGGGCAAGTCTATTTTGAAGAAGTGGCTTTAGAAGAAGTTTAAGTTTAAAAAATTTGGCTCTCAAAAGAAATTTTAATAATCGTACTATTGATATTTGGCTCTCTTGACTAATGAGTTTGCCGATCACTGGTTTAAGGCATCCAGTTTATGGTATTTTGTTACACAGCCTGAGCTATGACATCAATCAAGGTTCCTAATTACAGATATAAAAAACTTTAGCTAAAACAAAATTGATTGAAGGATAGTAGATGGTTGAGGTATGGAAATCAAGAACTAAATAAAGTGAGGATATCTAGAACCATAGCCAAGATAATGAAAAGATACTGTCTTTCAAGATCATTCATTGCTCACTGTTCCTTGAGACATTGGATGTTACAATATTGCCTCTGACACTGGTATTGCTGCTCTTAGAAACTGTATATTTTTGTCACCATAGTCTAAGAGAATCTTATTTTCCATGGGCCACTACAGAAAGTTGAAGAAAAACTTTTATGATGAGTCTGATCTGTCTTTGGGAGGGGAGTAGGAGAAGCACATTGATATGGCAGGAACAGAAAGTATAGAAACATTAAAAACATAAATGTGAAAAACTAGCTAATGAAAGAAAATGTATTTTGGAGACCACTTGTATTTATAAGTATGTATCAAAGGAAATAGAACAGAGCTAGAATACAAGTGTCTTCTGAATATGATATTAATAGGGTATTGTCAGAAGTTTGGGAACAGAGAAATATATAGTGAAAGTGGTATTTAAGGAATATTGACATCATAAAAAGGGTAGTCTAGATGTACAGTTGGGATGGTAATAGAAATGAAAGGGAAAGGTTTAAGAACAAGTGATAATTAAAAGGCAAAATAATACCTCTTAATGACCCCAGAATATGAGGTATGAGGGAAAATTAGTGCATTTGGAATTTTTGTATTAGGCAGATGAGAGAATAGTGTAAATATTGTTGAAAAGGAAGTTGAGCTAAGAATTAGATGTTATGTGGAAAAGTGTATTCATTTCAAAGGGATGCTATAACAAAGTATCACAAACTGGGTGACCTACAACAACAGAAGTTTATTCTTTTATTAGTAGCCCAGTGCATGGATTTATGCACATTGAAAGGAAATTAATTAGAAGAAACATCTAATTATATAAGAACCCTGGGTGTAACTCCTGTCAAGACTGAGGCTTGACCAACTGGAAGTTAGTCCTGCACAGGTCACCTTGGCAATAGTTGTGCCCTCCCCAAGCTGTTTCCAGTGAGGGTGAGGTTTGAGGCAGGAACCTGCTCTCTAAGTGTGAAGGCATATCTTTATAAAGTTTTAATACATTATATGAGAGTTGTGGTGGTACTATTTTACCCACAGCATGTACAGGAATAACTGCAAATTTACTTCTCTGTGGAAGAACCTTTCATTCCCAATATAAATTACCAATTCCATTGAATGAAACTTCAATTTCTAGACTCGATATAAACAATGAAGTTGCTAAAACTATTAAAAAGGCCCAACTTCTAATTACTGATGAATGCACCATGGCATCCAATCATGTTATAAGTACTATAGACAGATTACTAAGAGAAATTAGGAATTTGAATGTTGTATTTAGTGGGAAAGTTCTCCTTGGAGGGGATTTTCGACAATGTCTCACCTCATGCTATGTGATCGGCCATAATACAAACAAGTTTAAAGTACTGTACTGTTTGGGCATGTTTCAGAAAGTTTTCTCTTAAAACAAATATGAGATCAGAGGATTCTGCTTATACTGAATGGTTAGTAAAATTTGGAGATGGCAAACTTAATAGCAGTTTTCATTTAAGAATGAATATTATTGAAATCCTCTGTGAAATGATTGGTAATGGATCTATTATTGAAGCTATCTTTGGAAATAGTATATTTATAGATAATATTAAAAACACATCTAAAAATGCAATTGTTTGTCCAAAAGATGAGCATGTTCAAAAATTAAATGAAGAAATTTTGGATGTACTCAATGGAGATTTTCACACATATTTGAGTGATGATTCCATTGATTCAAAAGATGATGCTGAAAAAGAAAATTTTCCTATCGAATTTCTTAATAGTATTACTCCATCGGGAATGCTGTGTCATAAATTAAAATTGAAAGTGGGTGCAGTCGTCATGCTATTGAGAAATCTTAATAGTAAATGGGGTCTTTGTAATGGTACCAGATTTATTATCAAAAGATTACGACCTAACATTATTGAAGCTGAAGTATTACCAGGATCTGCAGAAGGAGAGAGAGGTTGTTCTGATTCCAAGAATTAATTTGTCCCTATCTGACACTGGCCTACCATTTAAATTAATTTGACGACAGTTTCCCGTGATGTCAGCATTTGCAATGACTATTAATAAATCACAAGGACAGACTCTAGATAGAGTAGGAATATACCTACCTGAACCTGTTTTCGCACATGGCCAGTTATATGTTGCTTTCTCTTGAGTTTGAAGACCATGTGACATTAAAGTTAAAGTTCTCAATACTTCATCACAAGAGAAATTAATTAGTCAAGCACTCTGAAAGTGTTTTCACTCTTAATGTGGTGTACAGAGAGATTAAAATAAGTTTAATCACTTTATCAGTCATTGTTTGGATCACTGTTTTTATATCACGTTTTTGTTGTTTTCATATCATGTTTTTGTTTTTATGTTATATTGCTGTTGTGATATCCTTTGTTACTGTTTATTTATTAATAAATTTATATCTTATTTTCATATGCATTTTACTAATTTCCTTTCATTTCTCACACTTCTATTATAAAGGACAAATAGCAATACTAAAATATTTCCTTTAATTCCCTTTCAATGTGCAAAAATTTTGTGCACAGGGCTACTAGTTTCTCTATAATAGAAGTGCCAATAGTTGGTCTTCATATATATTCTGTCTTCGAAACTGGCTTCTTTCAGCTTTAGATGTATGTTGTACCAATAGTTGGTCTTCAGACATATTCTGTCAAAGATGCTGCATTCTTTCAGCTTCAGAATGTCAACAAAAACAGACAAATTTATGATTGATAATGATAGATCAAAACACATGCGTGTGATTGGTGCCAGTGAAAGCTTTATGTGTATTGCACATGTGCAAGTCAATGTTTATTTTTAAACTATGATCCGGTGCATGGATTTGTGCACATTGTAAGGAAATTAAGTAGAAGAAATATTTAAATATCTCTATTTGCCCTTTCTCTATAATAGAAGTATCAGCCAAATTCACGATCAACAATGACAGCTCAAAACACATGCTTGAGATAGGCACCAACAAGAGGTTTATATGTATTGTACATGTGCAAGTCAACTTAGCCTTTTGTATATATAGAATAAACTTGCTTAATTAATTAGACTTGCTTTCTAATTTAACTAAATTTTTTCCAGCCCACTGAAGCACCCCAACTTCTCTCTCAGGTAATTGTCAGCAACACAGCAGTAAATATCAACACAAAGCAGATTATTATTGTAGATCACATGGAAAACCCAGGGTAGAATATTTAAACTGCAGCAGTGTTTGACTATATTCTGAGCAGTGAGAAAACCTGGAGTAATTTTCAAGGTCTACCATTTCTTCTTTTCAGTCAGGTCAAGTTTCTAAATTTTTTAAATCTCTGTTTTCCAGCTACTAAGAAAAAAATAGGATTCTACCGATTCTCCTATCTATCCCAAGACTTCTGTGAGGATGAAATTAGATGGATGAGACACAGGAAAAAAACTTAACAGACATTTGGTTAAAACGTAAAATGTTTCCACCCAGCTATAAAGAAAGACATGTTCCTGGGCTGAAGAAAGTGCAACAAGGCTAGTTGCTAGGGAGAGGAAGCTGGGTGTTGCTATATGACATCATTACCCTGTGCCCACAGCAACCGTTTCCGGGCTAGGTTGATCTATGGGCCCCGTTTTGTGCCATGGGGTCTCGGCAATGTTGCCTGCAGTTTGGGGGGTTGCTGCTCCGGGGTAGGTGGCGAGGCCTGTGTCTCTCTTGGGGGAAGCTGAGTGTTGCTTTGTGTTCGCCAAGTCTGAGGTGCCATTTCTATATGGCCATTGTGTGTCACGGCAGATCCTGTGTTGAGCATTTGCCCCCTGGTGGTCAGTGCATGTCATAGTAACCAGTCCGATGATCGGAGGGACACTTAACATATTAGCTTTATATATATATATATATATATATATATATATATATATATATATATATACTAGAGGCTCAGTGCACGAAATTTGTGTATGGGGGCAGGGTGTCACTCATCCCAGCATGCACCCTTTCCCATTTGGGTTCCCTCAGGGGATGTCCAACTGCTGGTTTAGGCCTGGTCCCAGGGATAGGGCCTAAACCAGTAGTTGGACATCCCTCTCACAACCCTGATTGCTGGCTCCTAATAACTCACCTGCCTGCCTGCCTGGTCTCTCCTATCTGCCCATCACCCTCAATGGCCTGATTGTCACCAACTGCCCCCCTTCCGGCCTGGTTGCCCCACGCAGCCTACTTGTTCAGTTTTTTGGTCGTTCCTTACTAACTTCCCTGCCAGCCTGATCATAGGCAGACATCTTGTGAGGATATGAGGGTCAACTTGCATGTTACCTCTTTATTATATTATTAGGGGGTTGGGGGTCCTTTAGCCCAATCTGTCCCCTCTCACAAACTAAGCTGCAGTCTGGCCTCCCTTTATAGGAGGTGAAAGGGCTGATCAGGGGAAGGCACCAGTCCCATTACTCCACTGCTGGAGCCACTGCCAGTCACCACAGCCAGCAAGGTGTTTTCATCAACACAGACTCCAGTCCCTTCACCATGAAAAGCTGACAACTTTCTTCAGGCATTTTCAAGATGTGTTTTCTATAGGATATGACACTTATTTATTTATTTATTTATTTACTTATTTACTTATTTATTATTTTCACCTGTGGATATGTTTCCATTAACTTTTAGAGAATATGGAAGAGAAAGGGAAAGACAGAGAGAAACATCAAAGTGAGAGGAACACTTTGATTGGTTTCCTCCTGCATAAGCCCTGACCTGAGCCATGGCCAGGTAGGAGTCTGTAACCTAGGTATATGCCCTTAATCAGAATTGAACCCAGACCTTGCGGTCTGCAGGCCGAGGCATTATTCACTGAACCAAACCATCTAGGGTAGTATATGACATTTCTTAGCCCTCCAGCAGTGGACCTTCATTTTTTTTTTTCTCCAGAAGTGTGATGGGAAAACCCTAGATCGGCTTTTTTTATTTTTATTATCCAAGTTACTAAAAATATTACCAGTGGCATACAGGAAGCTTAGCCAATAAGCAGTCAGAAAAGTTGTTTCCTCTGTAGTTCACACCAATTGCCAATAGCCTCTGATCGCCAGCTCCACCCCTACTCAGGCCTAAAGCCTCTGGCCAACGTTTTAGGCCTTGGCAGGGGACCCTCAGCTCCCTCCAATCACCAGCTCTGCCCCTCTTCTGTGGCTCTGATCAAAGGCTTGGTTCTTTCCAGTCTGCTGAGGGCCCATGCAGGGCCTACCTCAGTGACCTAGATGCCAGGATGATTTCGGGACCCAGGTGCTGGGTGCCTATTATGCAAATTAACTACCATCTTTGTTGGGTTAATTTGCATACTCTGATTGGCTATGGGCATTAGTGGAGGTACGGTCAATTTACATGTTTGTCTATTATTAGGTAAGACATAGTATTTCATAGGATTCATGGTACATAAGTGTGCAGTCAAATGAACCACTACCAAGTGAGCATAGCTATGAAACCATCACCCTGGTCAAGGAATAAATCATTACCATTACTGCAGAACCCCTCACAATCCTTTCTAATCACAGTCCCTTTTCTCTTTTCCAGTAATAGCCATAGTCGTAGTTCTGACTTATGACACCATGAATTAGTTTATACTGTTTTTGATCTTCATATAACTTTGTTGGTTTTCAGAGATTCTTCCATGTGTCTCATGTAACAGTATTCTCTCCCATGACCAATCCATTACTTTGGGCAGACAGTTTGGTTTGTTTCCACTTTGAGGCTTTTATGAATAGTACTGTTATGAACATCATTGTACCTCTCTTTCAGTGGTGGAATTGCTATTTCCTTTTATGTATGTTTTTGTTGAAAAAGTTTTCCAAAGTGCTTGTAACAACTTATACTTCCCACTAGTAGTGTGTAAGAGTTTCAGTTGCTCTACTTCTTCACCAGTTCTTTATAATCCTATATAATAAAGTGATAATATGCAAATTGACCCTCATGATGTCACACAAGATGGCCATCCCCATATGGTTAAAAACAGCTGCATCCATGTGGTCAAAGATGGCTGCCACAAGATGGCTGGCAGGGGAAGGTAGTTGTGGGGGATCAGGCCAGCAGGGGAGGGCAATTGGGGGTGACTTGGCTGGCAGGGGAGTATAGTTAGGGGTGACCGGGCCTGCAGGGGAGGGGGGGCAATAGGGGGAAACCAGGCCTGCATGGGAGGGCAGTTGGGGGTAATCAGTCTGGCAGGGGAGGGCAGTTAGGGATAATTGGGCTGTCAGGGGAGCAGTTAAGCGTCAATCAGGCTGGCAGGGGAGTGGTTAGGGGGTGATAAGGCTGGCAGGCAGCAAGTGGTTAGGAGCCAGCAGTTCTGAATTGTGAAAAGGATGTCCCCCAAGGGGTCCCAGATTGGAGAGGGTGCAGGCTGGGCTGAAGTACACCCCCTCCCCAGTGCATGAATTTTGTGCACTGGGCCTTTCTATGTAATAAATAAAAGTTTAACACATTAAGTGCCCATCCTGTTTTGTCTTCCAGATGTAAAGTATAGTATCAGTCACCAGTGACTTACTGAGCGCTTAATGGTGTTAATATGCTAAGTGAACAGTAGGCCATTCAAGCATTCAAAGCATAATATGCTAATGATATGCTAAGTCTGCTCAACTGTTCTCTATGATGTGCACTGACCACCAAGGGTAGGCAGTCAGCTGGTCGGCCAGTCACTATGATATGCACTGACCACCACGGAGGAGATGCTCCAACTGGTAGGTTAGCTTGCTGCTTGCATCTGGCCAATCGGGACTAAGCGAGACAGGCTGGACACACCTTGTAGTCCTCCTGCAGTCCCTCTCTAGCTGGCCAACCTCCTGTGTCCCTCCCCAGCCCCAATTGTGCACTGGTGGGATTCCTTGGCCTGGCCTGCACCCTCTTGCAATCTAGGCTAAGGGATCCTCCCCTCCCCTGAGTGTATTAATTTCGTGCACCAGGCCTTTAGTATTAAAATATTTCTTTTAACTATTCTGATCAATATGTAATGTTATAACATTGTGATCATATTTTGTGTTTACCTGGTGGTGGAGATCTAAGGATTAGGGTCATTTGAATATCCTCTTATGAAGTCCCTATTATCTTCCCCTTTTATTCAGTTGGATTACTTTTGTCTTTTTATGGATCTGTAGAAGTTGTTTATATATAGTAGGCATGAACCCTTTGCCTAATCAAATAGTTTTTCTCAACTCTGGCCTTTCACTCCATTAATATTATATGCAGATGAACAAGTTTTTTAATATCTATCTGTGCGTCAAATACAGTCCTTTCCTTTATAATTAATCTCTTTGTCTTATTTACAGAATTTTCTTTTTGTAGTACGTCATCATGAAAACTTTTCCCTGGGAGCTTTATTATTTTGCCTTTACTATGATACATCTATAATTTGTTTTTACAGTTTTTGGTAGGGTTCATATTTTTAATTACTATCTAGTTGATCATCACCATTTATGGAATAGACCCTCAGCTATGCAATTTTTTTAAGTTAATTAGCCATATATACCTGCATTTATTTTTGGACTCTTTGTTTTCCTTTCATTCATTTTAGTATCTTTGCACAAATGTGCAAAGTACCTTACCACAATATCCTATTATAGCTTTATTATAGGCGTGGTGCATGGATTTGTGCACCAGTTGAGTCCATCAGGCTGGTCTGTGCCCTCTTGCAAACTGGGACACCTTGCAGATGTCGGACTGCTGGTTTAGGCCTGATCCTAGTGGGGATCAGTTGGATTGCTTTGGATCCCAGTGGGGATCAGGCCTAAACCGGCAGTCCAACATCCCCCAAGGGATGAAGCAGTGTGTGAAGCTGCAGGTGGCCAGGGAAGAGTTCAAGCTGGGGTCGTGCACAGCACTGCTTCTACTCATCTTAGTCCCGCTGCTCCTGCCACCGCCACTGCTCGGTGGCGCTACCACAGGGGTGGGAGAAGCTCCCTCCACTGTAGTTGTGCTTCCCACTATGGGAGTTCACTGACCATCAGGGGATAGCTCCTGCGTTGAGCATCTGCCCCCTGGTGGTAAATGCATTGTCATAGTGACTGGTCAAGTGGTCAACTGGTTGTGACAGTCACTTAGGCTTTTATTTATATAGACTAGCGGCCCTGTGCATGAAATTCGTGCACAGGGGAGTGTGTCCCTCAGCCCAACCTGCATCCTCTCCAGTCTGGGACCCTGCTAGGATTGGGCCTAAACGGGCAGTCAGACATCCCTCTCACAATCCAGGACTGCTGGCTCCCAACTGCTTGCCTGCCTGCCTTCCTGATTGCCCCTAAGTGCTTCTGCCTTCCAGCCTGATCACCCCTTAACCACTCCTCTGCCAGCCTGATTGCCCTTAACTGCCCTCCCCTGCAGGCCTTGTCCCTCTCAACTGCCCTGCCCTGCAAACCTGATCCCCCCAACCGCTCTCCCCTGCAGGCTTGGGTCCCTCCCCAACTGCCCTTCCCTGCAGGCTTGATTGCCCCCAACTTCCCTCCTCTGAAGACCTGGTCCCTCCCATTTACCTTCCCCTGCTGGCCTGATCACCCACAACTGCCCTCCCTTGCAGCCCTGGTCCTTCCCAACTGCTTTCCTTTGCTGGCCATTTTGTGGTGGCCATCTTGTATCCACATGGGGCAGCCATCTTTGAACACATGGGGGCAGCCACCTTATGTGTTGTATTGACTGGCAATTTGCATATTACTCTTTTATTAGATAGGATAGAGGCCTGGTGCATGGGTGAGGCCAGCTGGTTTGCCCTGAAAAATGTCCCAGATCAGGATGGGGGTTCCCTTGGGGCGTGGGGCATCCTGGGTGAGGGGCCTGTGATGGTTTGCAGGCCATCCAAGCTGCTGGCGACCCAAGTGAAGGCCCTGGTATCTGGGATTTATTTACCTTCTATAATTGAACTTTCTAGCCTTGAGTGGAGCCAAGTTTCCTGCTCACTCCATCTTCATTGGGTTAATTTACATACTCATTCCTGATTGGCTGGTAGGTGTGGCTTATTGATGTAGCAGAGTTATGATTAATTTACATATTAGTTTTTATTAGATAGGATAGTATACCCTGGTATTTGCTACGGTAAGTCCATTTGTTCAAGTTTATTATGGCTAGTGTTGGCCCATTTCAATTCCAAAGTACTACACACTAATTTACACACACACACACATACAATATTGTGAGTGCATTAAACCTATATAAATTAACATAAAGCTAAATTAAATTAGCATCTTTATAGTACTGAAATCTTCCATTCCATGAACCTGGATTATCTATCTATATAGTGAGGTGGGTTTTTAAAATATTTCTTTCTTAAAATAGCCTAGTTTTATCTGTGTCAAGAGGTTTTACATTAGTATACATTACATTAAATTTCATCTAAGTTTATAGATTTCAAGTTATTTGGTTTTCTTGATTTATTAAAAATATTTTAAAATATTACTGTTTGTAGACATATAAAATATAGTTTATTTTAGTATCATGAGCTTATATCTAGATAACTTGATAACTTTATTTTCTAATACATACTTTGTTGATTCTTGGATTTTTCATCTATACAGTCATGCCATTTGTAGATAACAAAAGCCTTATTTTTCTCCAGTTCTTACACTTTTGTTTTCATTTTCTTTGCTTATTGCACTAGCTAGGATCTCTACCATGAAGTTAAGTTAACGTGGTGACTGACTATAGGCATCATTATCTCCTATTAACGGAGATAAAAAAAGTGTTCAGCATTTCAAAATTAAGTATGCTTGCTGTATATTTTTTTAAAAAAATATATCTCCCCCCTTTTTTCATCAGGAGTTTCTATTTCTAATTTGCTAAAAATTTATGTCAATGAATGGTTTTTGATTTTATCAAATACCTTATCTTAATTTTGAAATGATCAGATGATTATCATTTTTTTTTTATTTCTTTATAATGTGATATGACAAACTTGGAATGGGTTGAGAAGGTATAGTTCAACTTGCCTTATAGCAGAGAAGGCTGGAACTGGTTTGGAGTTGTTAGGTAAGGATTAAGCTACTGGTATCTTCTGAGAATCAGTGGTAGATGGGTGTTTACTGTGAGTTCTGGTGCTAGTGGGGACAGTAGACCTTCAAGATTATTTGGCTCCTTGGGGTCTCTGGTTTTTGTGTTGTAAGGACTGAGGAATGGTTATTGCTAAACCATGGTTTCAAGGCTGTAAAGGGACTGAGTTCTGGGCTCATGGATGGGGCTGGCTCTGACTAATATTTTCACATCCTCACTGGCTCAGTCCAAAGCCACACTGTTGACTCCTAGCATGCTTTGAACATGGCAGGAGAGTGTCTTCCTTCTGCAGTATTCCTAGAGCAATCATCATCTCCTGAGAAAGTTTAATATCACGTTCATATTAAAGGAGAAGTACTTGAAGGAATTCCATTTATCACAGAGCATACATGGAAAGTGCATTTGGAGTTGAGAGGCAATAAATTGATGACACATATATCTTTATAGTTTGAAGTTTCTACATAAGATTTGAATAAGTTATCTATTTTGTGTATCTCTTAAGTCGAATGCAATGAAAAACATCTATAAACTGCTTTGCTAGAAACTGAGAATTATTGATTCAAATAAAACATTTAACTTAAATACTTAGAAAGTGTACGAAATGTAGAACCAACATAAATGTAATTCTTTTTAAATCTCTACTATTTCTTGAGTGTCGTACCTTGCATTGACTTCTAATTTGTGTGTGTTCTTATTCAGTGGATGCTTACTTATTGTATTAGGATATCAAATTTTGACAATCATTTTATCAAATATAAGAGATCATTAGGAGATAAATTATGATTTTACATACCATTAAGAAAAACAAAAACTATGGCAGTGCTTTCCTATCACTTAGAATTTTTATTTTATATGTATTGGCTTACTTTATATTTATTGTATTTCTATTTCATATTATAGTCATAGTTGTTTTTTAACTATCCTAACTTGTGAGCACACATAAGCAAAACATAAGTGGAAAAATGTTGAAGGTGCTCCTGTTACTTTTTCACATTGAAAATCCTACTTCCTTGTATTGCTTTTTGCCTCTATGCCATGAAGAGATCTTTGATGCTATCTTTTTTTAAAGAGTATTGTAGGGTCCCCAAAACCACCTTTCAATTCAGTAATTCTCTTGGAAGATTCATAGGACTCAGCATATAGTTGTATTCAAGGCTTTATTACTGCAAAAACTCCTATGGTCAGCAAAGGGTCATGAAGCAAAGTCTGGAGAAAACCAGGCTTAAGCTTTCAGAGTCCCCCTTCCCAGTGGAGTCACACAGAACACCCTTAGTTCCCTGAAGAATGACTTGTGACAACATGGGCGAGAAATGTTGCCAGTAATGGAAGCTCATTAGAGACATATGGCACAGGGTTTTTTTTTTTGTTTTTTTTTTACTGGAGGCTGATCAAATAGGTACTCCCTTCCTAGCTCTATTCTCATTTTTCTTGAGGAATTGCCAGACTGCTTTCCATAGTGGTGGTATCAGTCTACATTTCCACCAGCAGTGAATGAAGGTTCCCTTTTTCCACAATCTCGCCAATAGTTGTTATTGCCCATTTTATTGATAATGGCCACTCTAACAGATGTGAGGTGGTAGCTCTTTGTAGTTTTGTTTTGCATTTCCCTAATTGCCAATGAGGTTGAACACCTTTTCATATATCTGATAGATATTCATATGTCTTCTTGGAAGAGGTTTATTTTCAGGTCCTCTGCCCACTTTTTGATTGGGTTGTTTGTTTGGTATTGAGTTTTATTAATTCTTTACACATTTTAGAAATTAAATCTTTGTCAAAGATACTATTTGCAAATATCAATTCTCATATGGTTGGCTGTCTCTTTGCTTTGTTGTTAGTTTCTTTTGCTATGCAGAAGCTTTTTAGTTTATATAGTCCCATTCATTTGTTTTTACCTTTACTTCCCTTGCCTCTGGGGTCAAATTAATAAATGTTCTCTAAGACCAAGCTCCATAAGTTTGGTACTATATTTTCTTCTATGTAACTTACTATTTTGGGTCTTATATTTAGGTCTTTAATCCATTTTAATTGATTTTTGTATATGTGGACAAACTAATCCAGTTTTCATTCTTTTGCATGGCGAAAATGAGACTTTTAATAGCACTTTAGAGAGTGGGCGTCCATTTAATAGGTTTATCAAAAGACTTAATAATTAATGGGCCACATGTACTGCTCATATTCTTTCTTCCCACCCCCACATCCTGTTTGCTCTGGGGAAATGCAGTAAATGGACTGACGACCTACATTTATTTTCTTATTAAATTAAAGGCATGCTTAATAGACTAACAATAAACACATTAAACTAAACAAAAAGGATATAAAACAATCAACAGGCAAATGCCTATAATATATAGATAAGACTTAATAAAGTAGACTTATTTTCATGGTCTATTCCACTCTCCATAGCATCAACTAGCCTCTAAAGTTATTTTAGCTAAAATCTGCTTGTCCAAAGGCATCATATGGTAATTTTCAGACAAAGTATCAAAGAGTCCCCCTGAGAGAGAACTGGCAGCTCCGTCCTTGCTAGCTTCTGAGCCCTTCCACACTAGAGGCAGTGGATCCTGGGGCCTTTTTAGTTATTACAGACTTTTGATCCCCGATACGAATTACGCATTTTGCAATTTGAACAAGAACCCACATAGTTAAAAATTACAAGGGCACTCGTTTTCCTTGAGCCTGATTTAAGAGAGTACCTTTTGACATTTTAATTTCTTTATCTTTGAGCATACTAGCTGAAAATTTACAGTGATATTTTTGCCTTTTAATTGATTTCTTCCCCATTATAGCCTGGCTTGAAACAAAAGACATCCTTGCCCACTTTGGATCAGAAATTCCAAAGCTTGGCACGGGCTTTTTGTGCAGTGAATCTCCTCACTTTTTTGGTGACCCCCCACCTTTTCCCGATGAACTTGTTGGTTTTTAACTTTGGCAAATCTTCCCCAGATGTCCCTGTTGAGACGCTAAAATGCAACCTCTTGCAGTGAGGATTCAGAATCTGGAGTAAGGGCTGCATGGAAATGGATACACTAGAGAATAAATATAAATTTAGAATGCATGGAAGAACCAGGCAGAGACATACTCTGTAGTGGAGTGGCTCCCTGAATCTCCAGACCCATAGCTTTTTATTTACTAGAATATACATTTGCCCTTCAGCAAAACAAACAGACATTTCAATGGTAAGGTTTGGTAAACAATAAAAGGATTGTTAGATGAGGGGATTGCCTTCGGCTGTTCACCCAGCAACAGAATAATATAATGCTGATTCCTAGCCCTTGCTGAATATCAAAGTCCATCAGCCTTCTGATGGATTTCTCACATTTATATGTTAACTACTTGTTGGTCTTAGCCTCCAGCAAGGGAGGAAAAGGTTAGGGGTCTCAGTTGGCTCACTAGTGATATGAAAGGGGAGAATAGGTTACTCTGGGGGTGAGGTTTTTGATTTTCCAGTTTTGCCCCTTCCTGGTCATCCACAAGTTTCTTGTAGGTCCTTCAACAGGGTTTCAAAATAGGTAGAGCAGAGGTTAACCTTTCTATGGCAGTTCCAACCCCTGCTAATCACTAGAAAAGGGATTATCTTTCTCTTTTTTTTGTGTCAGATATAATGGATTACGGGGACAAGTAAAGACTGATTATTGGGGGCTACATCTATATTGGATGAGAGACAATAGTACAAGTTCCTGTCCAGTAGGTGGGGAGATGGATGTATGTGTTTTTCCCACAGTGGAAGAAAAATCCTTGATCATGGAGACAAGCTGAAAGATGTAAGGAGAAGAGTTGCATTAAAGGGTATATATTCTTTCCCGGTTCTATGCTCCAAGCTGAGAGGGTAGTTACCATGGCACTACCAACTAAGGGTGACAGATGAGTAGTTGAGATTTTACTGCAGTGAAAGTGGGAGGGAATGCTAGAATGGGCTGTTATTCAAGGGAAAAGAGAAAGGGAAGGAAAGGAGCATTTGAAGCCAGGAACCTGGATGGTTGGATAAGAAGTAAGAGAGACTGGCTGTGATCAATTAGTTGTAATACACCACTGTACTTGGAACAGCCAAATTTAGTACTTTAAATTTCCTGAGGTTATAATATCCCATTCACGGGTTTTACTTCTTATTTTTACTGAACCTTAATCCTTACTGTTTGCACTTTTAAATCTTAAATTCCTATAATATAGAGTTTTACTTTTTTTCAAACAGAGCAATCAGCTTGGTTCCCTTGAGAAGAACAGGTAAGAGAGAGACATGTTGACCAATACTACAATGCATACATCTCAAGTAAAAGTAACTTTCTGTTTACTTATGGTATCTAATTAATGGTGAGATTTAATGCTTAAGTAATAACCTTTAGTTTATTCTGTAAATAGTAGTGGGAGACATTTTTAAATTCATTCTTTCTAAGCTTAAATTTACTTCTAAACAGCATTCTTTAAATGAGTTTATATGAGATCTTGATCATATTGTGGAAAGCTAACTTATCAAGTAATTAAAGTATGCTCCTTTATTGAAAGAGCAAAATAAGCAAACTTATACATTTGACCTATGAAGTACAGATGCTCACTTACTCCCCACTTTACCAGATCTTTGCTTAATCTGAAATAGTCTTCGTAGCCTATGAAAATCTTAATGTTCAGAGCATACTTTAAATGATACCTCTCAGCAAAGGGAATGTCCATAGTGAATGACCTGAAAAGCCAGTTCCTGGGGGAGGGGTATCAATTCAATTGCTCAACAAAAGTTAACACATTGTTTTGTTTTATTTATGTAGTCAGATACTTCTCCTAGAGTGTTTCCCTTTTTCTTTATGCTCAGATCTCTTTCTCCTTCCCTCTGTGTCATTTCTAGATTCCTATTTTCGCTCTCACTGATTCTTTCCTCCATCTGGTCGAGTCTATTTTCTCTGTTCAGTTGTTTACTTTTAACCTCCTTAAATGAATGCTTCATTTCCAGGATTTCTGATTGGCTTTTTTTTTAAGTTTCAATTTCTTTGGTAAAGTACTCATTTTGTTCATTGATATTTTCTAAGTGCATTGAATTGCCTGAAAGTGTTTTCTTACATCTTATTGAATATTTTTTGAACTGTAATCTTAAAATATCCATGACTTATATCACATACTTCCATATGTTCCTGCTTCCTTTCTGGAGATATTTCATTTTCTTGTCATCCTCATTACTGTGGTTATTCATGGTATTTCCTGCCCTCCTTTGCTTAAGTAAGCATTTTTCTCTGAAGAGATCTTTCTTCTATATTCCAGTAGATGGCGCTGAATTCCAAGATTGTGTGTGTGTGTGTGTGTGTGTGTGTGTGTGTGTGTGTGTTTTCTTCCTTAATCTCCCAGTCTTAAACATCTGCAGCTTCTCTAAGAAATTATAGCCTCGAGAGAATCCAAGATGGCGGCATAGGTAAACACCTACACTGCTGCCTCGTACAACAATTTCAAAACTACAACTAAAAGACAGAACGGACATCATCCAGAACCACAGGAAAGCTGGCTGAGTGGAAATTCTACAACTAGAAGGAAAGACAGGGGCTCACAGAGACCCAGAGGAGCTGCAAAGACCTGAGGTACGGAGATACACACGTGGAGAGAGCGGGTGCCAGATACTGGCTGGCTTTCTCTGGCGGGAGGAAGACGGAGACTCTCAACGGCATTGAACCCCTTATCCTACGACACTAAACCCCAGATCTAGCCAAGACTCATACGGGGGAAGTTTGGACTGTGAAAAGGGAGAAGTGCACGGAAATTTAGGGGAGTCGCAAAAGATCAGAAGTCTGATGGCGATCACGGCACTGCGTGCAGAGGACTGACTGCTGATTGTGCTGCTGGCTTTCACGAGTGGGCGGGAGATAGACCCTCCCAACTGTGGTACTTCTAACTCCACTAAACCCCAGTTTCGGGAAAAACCCTGGGGACCCAGACTCATATGGTCCTGGAGCTCAGGGGAGCCGGAGGGGCAGCTGTCTAGAGGCATACAGGGACCACTCCAGCGATTACTCAGTCACGTGAGACTTGGGGGCCATGGAGGGCGTGGCCTACTGGAAGGTAAGGTGGTCCTTTAAGCCCTGAGACTCCACCCATCCCAAGCTCAACAAAGAGGCTTTTGCAGTTTTGCAAGTCTGGTATCATAAGGCTGAATCCAACACAGAAGTTCTTCCGGCATAGTGAAAATGCTGAGACAAAGGAAGAGATCACAAACAAAAGAAATGGAGGAAAACAAACGACTGGATATAGAGTTCAAAATTACGGTTATAAGGTTTTTCAAGAATATCCTAGAAAAGTTGGATAAAGTTAGCGAGACCCAAGAGGAGATGGAAAAGAACCAACTAGAGGTGGAAAAGATCCAACTAGAGATGGAAAAGGACCAACTGGAAATTAAACATACACTGACTGAAATAAAGAGGTATGCAAGGATCAAGTAAAAAATTTGCAATATAAAGAATCAGAAAACACTCAACTGGAAAAGCGAGAAGAGAAAAGAATCCAAAAATGTGAAGATAATGTAAGGAGACTCTGGGACAGCTTCAAGTGTACCAACATCAGCACTGTGGGGGTGCCAGAAGAATAGAGAGAGCAAGATACTGAAAACCTATTTAAAGAAATAATGACTGAAAACTTCCCACATCTGGTAAAAAAAAAAAATAAAAATAGACTTACAAGTCCAGGAAGCACACAGAACCCCATATAAAAGGAATCCAAAGAGCACTACACCAAGACACATCAGAATTAAAATACCAAGAGCAAAACACAAAACACAAAGAGAGAATATCAAAAGCAGCAAGAGAAAAACAGTTCATTACCTACAAGGGAGCACCCATATATGACTGTCAGCTGATTTCTCAACAGAAAGGATGCAGGCCAGAGGGGAATGGCATGAAATATTCAACATGATGAATAGCAAGAACCTCCAACCAAGAATACTCTATCCAGCAAATTGAAGGGAAGATAAAGAGCTTCACAGATAAGAAAAAGCTAAAGGAGTTCATCAACTCCAAACCAGTATTATATGAAATGCTGAAAGGTACTCTTTAAGAAGAGGAAGAAGAAAAAGGTAAAAGACGAAGAATTATGAACAACAAATACGTATCTATCAATAAGTGAATCTAAAAATTGAGTGAATTAAAAATTTGATCAACAGAATAAACTGTTTAATATAATAGAATCAGGAGCACAGAAAGGGAGTGGACTGATAATTCTCAGGGGGAAAGGGGGGAGGGGTGTACAGGGAGTGACTGGACAAAAATCATACACCTATGGATGAGGTCAACAGGAGGGAGGTGAGGGTAGAGGGAAGGGTGGGAGGCGGGTAGAGGGGAGCTATGGAGGGGAAAAAAGAGAAACAAATGTAATAACCTGAATAATAAAGATTTAATAACAAAAAAAGAAAGAAAGAAAGTATAGCTTCGCTGCTTGGGGTGGGGTTTGTTTTGCCTTCACTGTAATGACCAACACTGACCTCCCTGAGGTCGCACCCCAAGCACCTCTCCTGGGGATCAGTCACAGAGGGAAATAGCGGTTCTACTGGGACAGCTTTCTTGGGTTTACAGATAATATGCTCCTTAACCTAATTCCAAGGGCAATGGGAGGCGAGTTTTGATAGTCCAGGTAGTGGTATAGCTCTGTGGTTCCATTTCATGGTCTAAAATACCACCTGAAATACTACCACAGACCCAACAATAGAGAGGTGCATGGCTCTGTCAGGCATCTGCTAACTTAAACACTGTTCGCCTCCTTGCCTATTGCCCTTTTGGGTTGCTCCTCCTCCTTCCCCTGCAGCTCTCTCTTCTTCTTGGCAGAAGGAAGTGCCTATTGCTGGGGCTTTCTCCACTCTCCCAGCCAGTGGAACAATGAGCTCCCTGCTGCAGGATTGTGTCTGTTGGTTTTCCACACTTTCCTCCCTTCTCCTCTCCTTTTTTATTGCTGGTGGCCCACATTCAGATGTTTCAATGCACGGGTCTCTCAGGCATACCTCTGTGCTGAGCAGGAATTTCTTTGTTGCATTATAGTTGGTTAACTTGCTGACATTTCCAGGGGCAAAGAAAGGGGCTCTCTAATGCCGCCATTCCTCTGATGTCACTTTGGAGAACAATTTAAGATCACTTTTCTAATCCTGTGTTTTTCTTCTCTAGATGAGGAATCCGAAATCTATTGAGATTATAATTGTGCTTTTCTTTGGTCTTAATCTATAAAAATGTTCTCCTGATTTGGAACATTGAAGAAAAATACTTCTAAATTAACACAGTGATTCTGGAGCTTTTGAGTGGTCTTTAACATCTTTCCTGTTTCCATTTATTCTCACTACTGTTCCTCTGGACATTTATTTTCTCATGCCTAATTTTTTACAGTAATCTCTTACAATCATTTGATAGGGCCACCATAATAAATTATCATAAACTTAGGACCTTAAAACAGCAAATTAATTTTCTCACAGTTTTGGTGTATAGGGGTCAGCAGGTCAACATTCCCTGAAGAAAGCTCTAGAAATCATGTTTCCATCTTTTCCTGGATTCTTCAGCTTTTATTGCCTACATGCACTCTTTAACTTGTGACTGCATCACTCCAGTCTCTGTGTCTATCTATACATGGCCTTCTCCTCTGTCTTTCCTTTAGGTTAGTCTGGCTTCAAAGGTTATTAGATTTAGATTAGTCTCGCTCCACAGGTTATTTTTTTAATTAATTTTTTTTTCATTGAACCCTGTTACCACTCATAATTTTAAGCCTCATTTTTGACTCTGAGAAGTTTCATACTACTGAACCATAAGCTCCATGTACTTGTTTAGAGATGCTTCTTTTAAAACAGTAACTTTGAGATTTTTGGGTTACTAATGCATGTGTCATAAATATATAAATTTATATATTTTTATATATATACATGTCTGTGTGGGTCATTCTAGAATGCTGTCACTCATGAGAATTTATTATTATATTATTTTCTTTGAAACACTAGTTCTTAAATATTTCTACCTCATCTGAGAATATTTACATGTTCACAGGCCTTCCTGTTTCTATGTAACATTTATAATAACACAGAGTAAATTTAAGTCAAAGAAATAAATTCTATAGTATGGTTAAATATAATTTCTTTGGTTAGGAATTACTTACCATTGATTATAAATTTTGCTGCTAGAATAACAGTGAAGCCTTAAGATTACATAATTACTACAGCATTTTGCAGAATACATTTTATTATGATGATTAAAAGTTAAATTTATTTAAAAATTCATTTAAAATTGCCACAGTTCCACAGGTTGAAATGGGAATTAAAAGAGCAAATTCATAGTAATTAGTGTGAAGTTACATTCTCCCACACATTTCACCTCTAGTGGAAGTGGTGCTGATTGAAGAACCACAGTTCCCCTCCAATGTTTTATTTTGAAAATCTCTGAGCTCTTGAATGTCTCAACTAATAACCCTTCTATGTTTTCTTTCAATTAAACATTTATGTGTGCAGTGTGTTAGAGTTGGAAAGATTATTTTTTGAAGCTAAGAGGCTTCTTGTTAGTGTTTTTTCACTGGCCATATGAGAGGACCAATCACTTTACTATTTAAAATGAAGTTAGATAAGTGCCCTCTAATTTCTCTTCCTGATCTAATATTTTGTGCTTTTATTCTGAAAACTAGAGGCCCAGTGTATGAAATTCATGCACTCAGCCTAGCCTGCACCCTCTCACAGTCCTGGAGCCCTATGATCGATCACCCCTGAGGGAGGTCCTGCCCACCCACCACCGTGCTGCAAGTTGAGTAACCTGGGCCTCCCTCTGCGGGGTGATCGATCGTGGAGTTCCCCTTATCAATTGTCCTATAGAGGGTGGCTCGGGCCTCCCTCTGCGGGGTAATCGCAGAGCACCCCTTTCTCCCCCCCACCCCCAAGCAATTGGCCCACCAGTCATTGGCCTGGGCCTCCCCCTGTGGGGAGATCATGGGGCAATGGCTGGGTCCCCCGATCAATCTCATCACACTCACCTGGCACCAGTGCATGTCATAGCCTGGTAGTCCTGACAGTCATTCTGCTGTTTGGCTGTTTGTTTGATTTGCATATTATGCTATTTTTATTATAGATACTAGAGGCCCAGTGCATGACATTCATGCATGGAGGAGTGTTCCCTTCAGCCTAGCCTGCACCCTCTCCAATCCAGGACCCTTCAGGGGATGTCCGAGTGCTGGTTTAGGCCCAATCCCCGGCAGTCTGATATTCCTCTTACAATCCAGGACTGCTGGCTCTTAACCACTTGCCTGCCTGCTTGCCTGGTCAACCCTAATTGTCCCCTCTTGCCAGCCTGGTCATCCCCAACTGCTCCCCCTCTGGTCTGGTTGCCCAACTGTCCCCCCTCCCCTCTCCCAGCAGCCTGGTTGCCCCACTCAGCCTGCTGTTCAGTCATTTGGCTGTCTCTCACTAACCCTCCTGCCAGCCTGGTCGCCCCACGCTGTCTGCTGTTTAGTCGTTTGGTCATCCCTCACTGACCCCCTGCTGACTTGGTCACCCCACGCAGCCTGTGTTTGGTTGTCCTTCTGGTTGTTTCGGTAGGGACGGCCCCTGGATTTTTATATATTAGGATGAAGGAATTGTGCTTTTAAATATAAAATAAGTTCAAGAGAACCTTTATTAATGTTGATTGCTTAAGTTATTTTCTTTTTTTGAAATTAAAAGGTAGTGATTGAGAATAGATGGTAGAAATGACATTTTAGAAAGCCAAATTGCTACTTAAAGATTAGTAGGAGTAAATATGATACAGTAGAGTGAAATCTTTAATGTTAATATATAGGAGATAGTGTAGTAGAAGTTTGTAATCTCTGTATTTTTTATTGCTGTTGGTTACATGCAAGTCATTATTACAGAAATCTAAACTTTAAAAATTAACACTTTGATTTTTTTAAAAAAATCTTTGTGGAAAATACTAGATCTGTCATTAGGAAGTAAGTTAACTTTATTGAACTTCTGTTCTAGAATTGTACTATCTAGAACTTTCTGCAGTGAAGCAATAGAAGCTGTACTTTTCATAACTAGAGCCACTAGCCAAATGGGGCAATTGAGAATGAAATACAGCTAGTGTAAATGAAAACCTAAAATTTATATTTAATTTAATTTTAATTTAAATAACCACAGGTTGCTTAGTGGCTGGGACAGTGCTGTTCTAGGAAGTTCTGAACACTGTGCTACTTAGAATACTAGTTCTAGTTCTCTACTATGTCATTTCCAATTACTGCACTTTACCGGATCTTTGCTTAATCTGAAATAATCTTCCTAGTCTATGAATCTTAATGTTCAGAGCATATTTAAATGATACCTCTTGCAAAGCATTTCCTGATGTCTAGACTATGGTTAATAGCACTGTCTTATTACAGTAGTTTCCATTTGTACACCATGGATATGTTCCAAGAAACCCAATGGATACCTGAAACTGTGGATAGTACCAAGCCTTGTGTGTACTACTAGAGGTCTGGTGCATGAAATTCATTCATGGGGCATTCCTTCTTAGCCCAGCCTGCACCCTCTCCAGTCTGGGATCCCTTCTAGACCTGATCTTGGGGATCAGATCAGCAGTCATACATCTCTCTCGCAGTCCTGAACTGCTGGCTCCTAATTGCTCACTTGCCTGCCTGCCTGCCTGATTGCCATTAACTGCCCCCTCCTCCTGTCGGCCTGATCACCCCTCACTGCCTCTGCATGCTGGCCTGATCATCCCTAACTGCACCCCTTCTGCTAGCCTGGTCACTCCTAATTGCCCCCCACCCTCCCACGCCAGCTTGGTCACCCCCAACAGCCCCTTCTGTTGGCCTGGTCTCCCCCAACTACCCCTTTGGTAGCCTGGTTGCCCCCAACAGCCCCCCTGACAGCCTAGTTTCCCCCAACAGCCCCCCTGACAACCTGGTTTCCCCCAACTGCCCTCCCTGCCTGCCTGGTCACCCCACACAGTCGGCTTATTCAATTGTTTGGTCGTCCCTCGGGCCAATCTTGGGCCATTTGGCAGTCAACATCCCAGGCTTGCCTGCGCCTTAGGCGTTGGCTGGACAGCCAACATCTGAGGCTTGCCTGCACCTCTGGCCAGTCCTGGGTGTCTGGGGGGCTGAGGGTACTGGGTGCTTCCATCTTGTGGCTGTGGGCACCACCATTTTTGAAGGCAGGGCAGTCAGTTAGCATATTTCCTTCTTATTGGCTGTGGGTGCCGCTATCTTTGCAGTAGCGTGAGGGTAATTAGCGTGTTCCCTCTTTATAGGTAGGATGTTTTATACAGTAAGAGAATTAACAATTATAATAAAACTTTGACAGTTGTGAATGCCTTTGGGGCAATTATTAAGTGAAATAAGGGTTATTTGAACACTAGAGGCCCATTGCACAAAGATGCATGCAATAGACCTTCCTTCTCCTTGCTGCTGGCACTGGTTTTACTCTGATACCCGGGACCCAAGCCTTTGCTCTGGCCGCTGCCTTCCGTCTTTACTCTGAAGTCTTTGCTTCAGCCAGCAGAGTCTTTGCTCTGGCTGGAGCCTTCAGTCTTCTCCACTCCAGCCAGGACACACCGCTCCTATAGCTCCCTCCACCCCCTGCTCTCCTACTCATAGCAGGCATCCCACCCAGCCACTCTGCTCCTATGTATACAAATTAACTGCCATCTTTGTTGGGTTAAGTTGCATACTCCTGATTGGCTGGTGGGCATTGTGTAGGTTTGGTCAATTTATATAATTCTTTTATTCCTGTAGACAAGCGCTGTGATATACTCTCTTTACCCTCATTTTCCTTGATCTTCTTTCTGATCTCTTTGCCTGCCTTTATAGTAAAATTCCTAACAAAACTTACCTGTATACTAAGTGTTCTCCAATCCTTCTTCTGACTTTTAATATAACAGCTTTACTAGGTATATGTGACATATAACATGCTGCACATATGTAAGGTATACCCTTTTGTAAGTTTTAACAATAAAGATAATGAATGTTACCCATCATCCAAGGATTTTCTTGTGTCCTCTGTTAAATCATCTATCTTATAACTTCTCCTCTATTCTCAAGCAAATACTGATCTGTTTTCTGTCACTATAAAATAATTTGCATTTTTTAGAGTTTTATATGAATGGAATAATTCTCTTTGTATTCTTTTTTGGTCGTCTTTGAGCATAATTATTTTGAAATTAATCCATGTTGTTGTGTATATTAGTTTATTTTCTTTTATTGCTGAGTAGTATTTTGTTATATGTAGATTTAAAAACATTTTTGATAGAATTTAATTTTTTATAGCAGTTTTACTTCAGAGCAAAATTAAATTGAAAGTACAAAGTACCCCTTGTGCCCCTCACACTAACCTTTCCCACCCCTTACACAGGATGATCATCAAATCATCATCCCCTACCAAAGTGGCACATTTGTTACAATGAACCTACACATCTTTATCGCCCAAAGGCCATAGTTTACATTATAGTTTACTCGTGGTGGTGTACATTCTGTGTCTCATCAGATGTATAATGAATGCATGTGTCTGCCAATATAGTATCATACAAAGTAGTTTCATTGCTCTAAAAATTCAGTGTTCCACTTATTCATTTCTTCCACCTCTCAAACCCCTTACAGCCAGCAATCTTTTTGTTTTTCAGTTTTGTCTTTTCCAGAACATCATATAGTTGGAATCTTAACCTTGACAGATTGGCTCTTTTTAACTTAACAGGTGCATTTTAAAGTTCCTTTAGTTTTTTTTGTGGCTTGATAGCTTATTTCTTTATAGTACTGAGTAATATTCCTTTGGATATATCACAACTTATCCATTCACCTATAGAAGGATACATTGGTTGCTTCTAAATTTTAAAAGTTATAAAGCTGCTAAAAACATCGTGTGCAGGTTTCCACGTGGACATGTTTTCTATTCATTTGGGCAAGTATTAAGGAAAATAATTGTTGAGTCCTACGATATACTCTATGATATGAGTATATTTAATGTTATAGAAACTACGTCAAAATTTTCCAAAGTGGCTGCACCATTTTTCATTCTTATCAGCAATGAATGGGAGTTCCTATTGTCACATGTTCTTACCAGCATTTGATGGTGTCAGTGTTTGGATTTCCAAGATCTATATTTACTATCTGTATATCTTCTTTGTAAGGTATTTCTTTAGGGTTTTTTACCCACTTTTTAATTGGATTGTTTGTTTCCTTACTGTTGAGTTTTGAAAGCTAATTTTTTTATTTTCAAGAATGGTCCTTTATTAGATACGTCTTTTGTAATTATTTTCTCCCATTCTGTAGCTTATCTTCTCATTTTTTTGATACTGCTTTTGGGCAGAGCAGAAATTTTATTCTTTTGCTTTTTTTAAAACAAAACTTTTATTGATTTTTTACAGAGAGGAAGGGATAAAGATAAAGAGAAACATTGATGAGAGAGAAACATCAATCAGCTGCCTCCTGCACACCTCCTACTGGGAATGTGCCCACAACTAAGGTACATGCCCTTGACTGGAATCCAACCTGGGGACCTTTCAGTCTGCAGGTTGATGGCTCTATTCACTGAGCCAAACTGGTTAGGGTGTTCTTTTTTGTTTTTTATTGTTTAAAGTATTACAAATAGTAGGAGATTACATAAATCTTCTTTTTTTTTCCTCCCTAATTGACCTTCCCCCAGCTTCCCCTACTCTCTGGCACGTGCCTACACCCCCCTCCCAGTGTCTTGTGTCCATTGCTGTGCTTACATGTATGCATACAAATCGTTCGGTTCATCTCTTACCTCCTCCTATCCCCAACCCTCCCCAGCCATCCTGCTGTCCTTTGACAGTCTGTTCAATGCTTCTCTGCTGCTGTATCTATTTTAGTTAATCAATTTATAGTATTTATTCTTTATAAACTTAGGGATCTGGTGAATGAAATTCGGCATGGATAGGATCCCTAGGGCTGTCTGGTGACCAGCAGGGTAATCAGGGAGCCCTTGCTGGCACCTGGCGCTACCCGCTTGCCAGCCCCACCTCTCACCTATGGCGCCACTGGCCTTCCTCTGTGGGGCCACCAGCAGAGCAATCAAGGGAGCTCCTGCAGGCACCTGCCTTGGCTGGCCTGGGTCCTGCAGGCTATGGGCAGCTTCTGCATTGAGCCTCTGCCTCCTGGTGGTCAATGCGTGTCATAGCTACCAGTCATTCTGCTGTTTTGTTGACTTGCATATTAACCTTTTATTATGTAGAACTGGTGGCCCAGTTCATGAAATTTTTGTACGGGGGAGGGTGTGTCCCTCAGCCAGGCCTGCACCCTCTCCAATCTGGGAACCCTTGAGGGATGTCCGACTGCTGCCCTGTGGGATCCAACCTAAACCAGTAGTGGGACAGCTCTTGCAATCCGGGACTACTGGCTCCTAACCGCTCACCTGCCTACCTGCCTGATCACCCGTAACCACTCTGCCAGCTGGCCTGATCACCTCCCAACTTCCTCCCTTCCAGTCTGATCACCCCTAACTGCCCCCCTGCTGGCCTGATAGGCCCCAACTGTCCCCCCTGCCGGCTTGATCGCTTCCACTGCCCCACCTCCCACTGGCCTCCTCACCCCCAACTGTCCCCTATGTGCCAGTCTGCTTGCTCTCAACTGCCCTCCCTGCCTGCCTGCTCACCCCCTTTGCTGGCCTGCTCACCCTTAGTCACCTCTACTTCGGCCCCACCACCATGGCTTTGTCTGGAAGGATGTCTGGAAGGGTTCCCGATATAATTAGCATATTACCCTTTTATTAGTATTGATGTGTGAAATCATATATTTTTCTTTCATTGACTAGCTTATTTCACTTACCATAATGTTCTCCAGTTCCATCCATGCTGTTGCAAATGATAAGAATTCCTTCTCTTTTATAGCAGTGTAGTATTCCATTGTGTAGATGTACCAGTTTTCTAATGCACTCATCTGTTGATGGGCATTTAAGCTGTTTCCAAACCTAAGCTATTGTAAATTCTGCTGCTATGAACATAGGGGTGCATATATCCTTTCTAATTGGTGTTTCTCTTTTCTTGGGATGTATTCCTAGAAGTGGAATCGCTGGGTCAAATGGCAGTTCCATTTTTAATTTTTTGAGGACACACCATACTCTTTTCCACAGTGACTACACCAGTCTGCATTCCCACCAGCAGTGAAGGAGGGTTCCTTTTTCTCCGCATCCTCTCCAGCACTTGTCCTTTGTTGATTTGTTGATGATAGCCATTCTGACAGGTGTGAGATGGTACATCATTGTTGTTTTAATTTGCATCTCAGGGATGATTAGTGACTTTGAACATGTTTTCATATGTCTCCTGGCTTTCTGAATGTTATATTTTGAAGTGTCTATTTAGGTCCTTTGCCCATTTTTTTATTGTACTGTTTATCTTCTTTTTGATAACTTGTATGAGTTCCCTATAAATGTTGGAGATTAAACCCTTATCGGAGATAATATTGTCAAATATGTTCTCCCAAGCAGTGGGCTTTCTCGTTATTTTGTTGATGGTTTCTTTTGCTGTGCAGAAGCTTTTTATTTTGATATAGTCCATTTGTTTATTTTCTCCTTAGGTTCCATTGCCCTAGGAGATATATCATTAAATATATTGCTAAGACAAATGTCTGCTATTTTGCTGCCTATGGCTTCTTCTAAAATTTTTATGGTTTCCCATCTTACGTTTAAGTCCTTGATCCATTGTGAGGGCCTGGGCCATGTACAATGGGAACTTCGCACCCCCGAGTGTCACTGAAGAGCTCTGACACTAGAAGTGTGGCTGCTGTGGGTTGGTGGGAGCCACGCTCTCCCAGGATTAGAGTCACAGATGCTTAGTGTGGCCTTGTATGCACATTTAGAATCAGGGATCCCATATGCGTTGTGCTGAAATAGACTCTGCTGGCATGTGCTGAAAATCAGAGTCTCCTAGTGCATGTCAGTAGTCAGAGACCCCTGTGCCTGCACCAAGAATTGAGTACCAGAGTCTCTGTTGCTTGGCGGCCTTGCACAGAGTATCAGGGTCCCTGTGTGTGCATGCGCCAATAATGGGAGTTACTGGCTGTTAGTGTGAATGCACTGGGAATCAGGGACCCCAGGGTCACATGATGAGAAACAGAGTCAATCACTGGTGCTCAATGCTACCTCTTGTGTGAAGAATCAGGGTCCCAGGTCTTCTTGGGAGACCAGATTGCACAGTTGTACTGTGTCAGAAGGAGGTCCACACCTGTCCTAGGGAAAACAGCTTTCTGTGTGCTTGCCCTGAATCCAGATCAGGTGGCTCTGCTGTCCTGTGTGGGTGTGGGGTCTGGTCCCATAGGTGTGCACTGTGGGTAATAAATTCCCCGTGACTGTGTACCCAGGTTCAAATTCAGCGCAGCCACCCTACATGTGCTTGGGGTCTGAACGTAGGAAACAAACTCCTCTAGTTCTCGCTCTCAGGCTCAAATTCAGCACAGCCTCTTCTGCATGGGCACAGGGTCTTTTCATGGGAAATAGGTTCCATGAATGTGCTTGCCTAGGCTTAAATTCAGTGCAGTCTCCCTGCATAGCCCAGAGTCTGGTCATGGGAAATAAATGCCCTAAGATGGTGCTCCCTGGCTAGAATTTAGTGCAGCTTCCCTGGTAGGCGTGGAGTCTGGCCACTGGAAACAAACTTCCTGTGTCTGCACACCTAGGCTCAAATTTAGGTATAGCTGCCTTTGCTGTGTGTGTGGGCAGGAGGTCTGTTTGAGTAGAGTCTGGCAGTTCCTATGCCACTACTACCTGGCCTGTGGGCCAGGGGATTGGCTCTGTGACTCACAGAAATCTGAGGCTGGGATGTTTGGGGTCATAGTGTCCATGGGCCTGCAGCTATGGTTATATATCTTTTACCCAAGTGGCTGTACGGTCCTGGTTTGCATCTGAGATCAGATTGGGTAGTGGCAAGGTTAGGATCCTAATCTCAAGCAGTTCTGTTCTTCAATATGGCGTGGTCTCTGTGCCCACACTGGACACCCCCAGAGTGTTTGCAGTAGTAGCAGGGTTTTGCCATCTAAGACTGCCCAGTTTGGCAGCGCCTTGGAAGATCTGCAGGATAAACTATCCACACACACACACACACACACACACACACACACACACACACGCACTCTCCTCTATCGTTACCTCACTATCTCAAATACTCTCCTTACTTTCCTGCTGGTTGCCATCTTCTATCTCCCCAGAAACTTGCATTTTGATGTTATCCAACTTATCTCTTATATTTTTCATGAATCATGTCTTCAGTATTTTATCTAAAAATTTATTGTCATAACCAAGGTCATCTAGATTATTTTTTATGTTAATCTTTAGGAGTTTTATAGTCTTGTGTTTTACATTTAGGTTGGTGATCAGTTTTGAGTTAATTTTCATGAAGGGTGTAAAGTCTGTGTCATATTTTTGCATGTGAGTGTCCAGTTGTTCCAGTGTTATTTGTTTATAGACTATATTATATTATATTATATTATATTGCCTTTGCTCCTTCATCAAAGATCAGTTGACCATAGGTATATGAATATGTTTCTGGGCTCAATGTTTCATCAGTCTTTGTCTTTTTAATCAATGCCATACTGTCTTGATTAGCTTTGTAGTAAGTCTTGAAGTTGGGTGGTGTCAGTTGGTTGTATGTTTTGTTTTGTTGGCAGTTTCTTTAGCTGTGCAGAAGCTTTTTATTATTTATTTTTTTAATCCTCACCCAAGGTTAGGCTTATTGATTTGAGAGAGGGAGAAATTGGGGGTAAGGGGTGTGGAGAGAAAGAAACATGATGAGACAGAGAACATTGATTGGTTGCCTTACCTATGTGTCACAAACGGGGATCAAACCTGCAACCTTTTGGTATACCTGAGGACACTCCAACCAACTGAGCAACATGGGCCAGGGCAATGTGCAGAAGTTTGTTAGTTTGATAAAGTCCTATTCATTTATTTCTACTTTTATTTTCCTTACCTTTGCGGTCAAATTCATAACGTCTAAGACTGAGGTCCATAAGTTTAGTATCTATGGTTTCTTCTATGTAATTTATTGTTTTAGGTCTTATATTTAGGTCTTGATCCATTTTGAGTTGTTTTTTGCATATAGAACAAAAAAATAAAAAATAAAAAGATTATATAAAAATTTAATGCAACAACAAATACCTTGTTCTTTGAAAAGATTAGTGAAACTGGCTAGGCTCACTAAGAAAAAAGAGAAAGACTCAAATAAAATATCAGTGTTTTTTCATTTTAGCTACTCTAATGGATGTGTTGTGATATATTTTGTGGTCCTAATTTGCATTTCCTTAATGATGTTGAGCATCTTTCCATGTGCTATTTAGTGATGTGTCTATTCCAGTACTTTTGCTTATTTTTAATTGGCTTCTGTGTGTGTGTGTGTGTGTTTTGAGACTTTATCAGATATACTTCTTTATAAAATATGTTCTGCACAGATTTTTTCCATATTAAGTGGAATGTTTCAAAAGTCTTTTTTTGAAGTGCAGAAATGTGGTGTGTGTTTTTTGTTAATCCTCATCCAAGGATATTTTTCCTATTTATTTACTTATTTACTTATTCATTTATTTATTTATTTATTTTTGGAGAGAGAATGGAAGGGATGGAGAAAGACAGAGAGAAACATTGATGCCTGAGAGACAGCCACTGGTTGCCTCCTGCACATGCCCCGACTGAGGCCAGGAATGGAGCCTGCAACCAACTTATGAGCCCTTGAGCAGAATTGAACCTATGACCCTCTGTCTGCAGGCTGACACTCTAACCACTAATCCAAACCGGCTAGGGCAGAAACTTTTTATTTTAATGAAATTCACTGATTATGCTTTTGGTCACATATCTGAGAAATATTTACCAACCCAAGATTATAAAACTTTGTGTTTTCCACGTGAAATTTAGAAACAGCTTGTCAATTTTTATTAAATGTCCAATTGGATTTTCTTGAACCTCTAGATCAATTTAGAAAGAATTAACATTTTATGCATGATGACTCTTCTAGCCCTGTGGTTGGCAAACTGCAGCCTACAAGCCACATGCGGCTCTTAGACCCCTTGAGTGTGGCTCTTCCACAAAATACCATGGCCTAGGTGAGTCTATTTTGAAGAAGTGGCGTTAGAAGAAGTTTCAGTTTAAAAAAAATTGTCTCTCAAAAGAAATTTCAATCATTGTACTGTTGATATTTGGTTCTGCTGACTAATGAGTTTGCTGACCACTGTTCTAGCCTATACTTCAAACAAAGAGTACCTTTATATTTATCTGGATTTTAAATTCTCAGCAAATTTTGTGGTTTTAATTATACAGGTTTTTCACGGCTCTTGTCAGATATATCTTTTTTCATATTTTTGTATGTGTGATACTATTATAAACAGCAATATTTTAATATTTTTCTCCACTTTTTTATTGCTAATACATAAAAATAAAATTGATTTTTACATATTGATCTTATGTCCTATAGAAGGACTACTACTGTCCTTGATAAATAGAGGCTGACAGCTGTAAAGGAGAACACCTCATAGACTCAGGCAGTATGTTGATTACCAAAAAGAAAGGGAGGTGGAGAGAGGTATAGGGGAGAAAAATGGTATGGATGGGGTCTTCTTGACTTGGGGTGGTGAACACACAATACAGATGATGAATTAATAGAATTGTACACCTGAAACCTATAAAATTTTATTAACTACTAGCGGCCCAGTGCATGGAAATTCATGCACTGGAGGAGGGCATCCCTCAGCCCTGCCTGCCCCTTGTCACGGTCTGGGAGCCCTCAAGGGCAGTAGGTGACCCAGCAATCAGGGGAAGGCAACACCCCATCATAGGTCTGCTGCTGCCACTGCTGGAAGCACAAGCCTCAGCCGGCTTTGGTTACCTGAGCCTGGGGTGGTCCTGGGCAGCCACTGTCTGAGGCTTGCCTGTGCCTCAAGCCAGCCCTAGACGGCTGGCGGGCTGAGGGGATTGGAGGACTCCAGAGGCAGGTGCGCAGAGTGGTGAGGCCCACCTGGTGGTAGGCCTGGTCTTGCTGCGTGCCCTGCCACCCCAGTGGGGCTGAGGGGACTGGGTGCTACCATCTTGTGGCTGTGAGTGCCACCATCTTTGTGATGGTGTGAGGGTCAATTAGCATATTCTCTCTTTATTAGATATGATTGTCACCCTAATAAATTCAATAAAAAAAGAATAAACCATAAAAGGTTACTGAAGGTGTGTAGCTGTATAATCTATAATTCTGTCTCTAAACAGGAAGCAGAACTTTTCCTCTTTGTAATGTGAACCCTACTCTCTTGAGAGTAAACCCCTCAGCATCATTTTAACATTGAAGATTCAGATTCCATATTAGAGAGAGGCTTTATTCATGGAGACTTAGCACCAGGGGTCTGGACAAGAGAGGAAAATAGTAGGCTTTAGGTGAATCAGAATATTTGTTCAAGGAAATTGATTAAATGACGCCGTAATAATGTTTATTTAAGTTAGTATTATAGAATTGCAAAAACTAGGGAACTGTTGAAGAGGATTGATGTTTTGTCATTCAGCATGTTATTTGTTGGCACTATCATAGGACTGGTCCTCTCATGCAGTTTGTCACTCCTGATCTTAACTTCCAACCCAGCACTGATAGTTCTTATGATACAACCTGTCTCACATATTGTAAATGGAGTTTTCATGAAGTACCTTTAATCATTTCTCTGTATAAGTTTACTTAAACAGTGATCCTTTTAAAATATAAGCTAGAATGTCACTTTTCTGGTAAAAATTTTCTCCTGGTTTCCTACTATATTCAGGATTAAAGCCAAGTCTTACCTGTGTAGCCTGGCCTCCTGCCTACCATTTTTCCTTTCCTTTCACTGCAAGGTTCTTCTCACTCTTTCATTTCTTTCATGTCTCTGTTCCAAAGTCCTCTTCACAATGTCTTCTTTTATCACTCTTAGATAAAAAAGTTATGGTGCTACCTTAAAATAATTACCATTCCCCTTACTTTTATTTTTCTCCATAGTTTTTACTGTCTGATATTTTTTATTTTCTTGTTAATTCTGTTTCTCTGATTAGAATATAACTTCAGAAGGACATGGATATCTTTTCAGTACTATGCCCAGCTTCTAGAACAGTGCCTAGCAGAAGTACATACCTAATACATACTAATAAATGAATGCCCTCAGTTATCTCAACCATTTTTTGGTATGTGATCCTGGTTTTCTCTTTAGAATATATGATCTCCTGTGATCCCAGAGTTAATTCTTTCTAGTTATGACATGATAGGAAGTTAGATATCCTTCCACATTTTAATACTATTTGATTTTATACTTTATCAATAGTTTTCACATTTTATAATTTCATTTTGTTGTTGCTCTACTCTTCTATGCTTATTTCTGTTTTGAATGGGGATTTTATTGAAAATACTTTTTTGCTGCATTTTCAAAGTTGAATAACTTAAACATCAGTTTAATTTACAATTCATACTTATTGTTGAATTTGTTGGCGATAGATTTTATTAATTTAAACTGTGTTAAAGTATGCTGAAATTTTTAAAAATATCTAGATGCTATAATTTTGCTAGTTCCTTAAAAAATATATACTTACTTCAGTTGCTTCAAAAAAGTATTCTAAATTCTGAGGCATCTGAATGGAAATCTTTGGAGGTATTGTTTGTAGTTGGACACAAAGTACAATAAGAATATTTGCACATACTTATTTTATGGATCTTGACATTTGAAAGATCCTGGTGAGGGGCGGTAGGAGGGGGTGTGGGCTAGAAGAGGTCACTGGGGGGGGAAAAGGGAAATCTGTAATACTTTCAACAATAAAGATAAATTTTAAAAAAACAACAGGATAGTATTAAAGATTTGTGGTGACTTCTATTACTTTTTGCTTCATTGCTGGGATTGGGAGAGGTAAGAAAGTGAACTGATGCCAATTTATTCATACCTCTATTGCAAATACTTTAATGTAATCTCTAATAGGAATTTCATCTTTTTGTTTTTGTTTTTAAATAACCCATAGCAGTTAAAGTACATGAGTCATTATATTTTCTTTTTCTGTCACAAGCTTATTTTTAAGTACATATATTTTCTCGTGATTTGTATCCTCTGGGCATTCTAAATTCTGACTGAATGACTATTCCAGTTATTTTCAACCCCTTTTTATCTCATAGCACTCATAAACTAATTACTATAATTCCACAGCACACCAAAAATGCATTATTTTTTACCCATCTGACAAAATAAATAGGTATATTTCTTTATTCATTCACACTAGATGTCTGTTGTGTTGACTGTTATCATTTTTTATTTGATAATCTAAGAGAAAAGAGGTCAGGTATTGTATGTTTTAAAAATTCTTGTGGCCCACTGTGAAATTTCTGGACTTTTCAAATAAACATGAAAACTCCAAATAGTTGTATTTCCATAGTTATAGTGTTTTCATGATAATTACATGTAGTGAAAAGCACTCCTTTCTCTTTTTCTCTGAAAGATAAGTTCAATTTAATTCATTAAGGATACAAAACTTAACATTAATCAAGTAGACTCACAGAGCAGAAACAGAGCATCATATCTTACATTGTTTTTCCAAGCCCCCTATATTGTGCAATAAGCCAGGAACATCTTATGACAAGTTTAGGGTCTTGCAGATATGAAAGGTTCAATCCTTTGCTGTTCCTTCGGCTCTTTATATTCTAAGCTTAAATCATTGTTAATGAAGTACATTATGCTTCAAATAATTTAAGTCTTCAGTGATAAAGATATATGTGTCTCCAGGACACAATGTATATGGGGAAGTAGTGGGAGGGGAGTAGGTTCAATATTGACTTTGTGGTCCAAGAACCACAGTGGAAAATCTGTTTCATGGTTTTAAGATTCTATGGGGGAAAATCTTACTCAGAAGTGGTTTAGTGAGAGAACCAAATTATAAATACTTTGTAGGGTAATATTCTTGCTCAATGGTTTAAGAGTAGAACAAAGAAAAAATGTACATCAAGATTTAATTTTGCAAGTAGCGTAAAACTGCTCAGAATGTCTTTGTAGGAAAAAAATTAGCAAAAATCACTCCTAGATATTAAAACAAAAAATGAGAAAGAAAAACCTGATATTTACATTAATATTAGTAAAGTTAGACACATTAAAATAGCCATTTATAGTTTTTATTTGGTCAATATCTACTCAAGCTCTTCATTCATTAGGGCAGATTTGGTTCTTAGTGAGGACTCTCACTTTCTCACTTTGTTCTAACATTGTAGAGAGAGTGAGTTCTAGCCTCTCTTCCTTTTATAATGCCATGGTGAGGGTCCCACCCTCATGACCTCATATAACTCTAGTAATTACACGAAGTCCCACTTCTGAATACTGTCACTTTGAAGTGAGGTTAGGGCTTCAACATAAACTTCAAAGGGTGTGAAAACATTAAGTCCATAATACTTTCTTTTTCCTATCTCTTGTATACTTTCACATGAAGGGGATAATTCTATTTTATTTTTAATTTATTATTATTAGAAAATTACTGTAAGTCATCTGACATTAAAGAACACAAAATAAATAAAAGTTCTTTTTTTAACCTTCAATAATCCCATTTCCTAGGAATAGCTAATATCTGCCAGAATATACAAAAAGTTGTCATCAGTATGTATACGTGCCTATGTGACTAATATTTTACATTTAGATCTTCAGATAAGCTGTGTGTGTGTGTGTGTGTGTGTGTGTGTGTGTGTGTTTAATTTAAAGCAGAGATGTCTCCAAATATTTACTGTGTTTTTTAGCATGTCTTGACTAATTATTATCCGACCCCACTCATCCTATATAATAAAGAGGTAATATGCAAATTGACCCTCACGCTTTCACATTACAAGATGGCTGCACCCATATCATCACAATATGGCCACCACACGATGGTTGCCCTCATAATGTCACAAGTTGGTCACCCGCACATTGTCCCAAGATGACCAGCATAGGAGGGCAGTTGAGGGGGACCAGGTCTGCAGGGGAGGGCAGTTGAGGACAGTCTGGCTGGCAGGGGAGCAGATAGGGGATGTTCAGGCTGGCAGGCAGGCAAGTGGTTAGGAGCCAGCAGTCCTGGCTTGTAAGAGGGATGTCTGACTGCTGGTTTGGACCCAATCCCTGTGATCTGGCCTAAACTGGCAGCTGAACATTGCCCAAGGGGTCCCAGATTGAAGGGGGTTCAGGCTAGGCTGAGGGACAACCACCCCAAAGCACATGATTTTGTGCACCAGGTCTCTAGTTTATAATAATAAAACATAATATGCTAATTAGACCAGAGAGTGAATGACCTTCCGGACAAAGCCAGGGCTGCGAGGGTAGACAGCCACTGCAGCTGTGAGGGCTGAGCCGAGCCCCTTGCACAAATTTTGTGCATCTGGCCTCTAATATAACATAATTAACTTTACAGTGGTACCTCGAGATACGAGTTTAATTCGTTCCATAACCTTGAGGTGTGGGAAACTATGAGACGCTCGAGTCGCGGTAAACTGGTGGGTCGTGTGCAGCCGGCCGATCCAAGCGATTACTCGTATCTCAAATGTTGCTCGTATTTCAAAGCAAAAATCACTCGCTCGACAGCTCGTATCTCAAAAATCTTGTATGTTAGGGCACTCATATCTCGAGGTACCACTGTATTATATACCATACTAGAGACCTGTTACATGAAATTAGCTTACAGGTGGGGTCCCTAGGCCTAGCCAGCAATAAGGCCAGGCTGATAGGGGCCTCCTGGACAGGGGGAGGAATGGGGTGTGGGAGGTTTGCTGCTGGCCCCAATGAGGGAGCTAGCCCTCAAAACCCCTGAGAAAGGGGCTGTACCTGCTGCCACCCACCCCTGGTTTCTGGCCCCAGCCCGGGGCATGAAAGCCCTGGCAGGGTCAGCAGAGGAGGCAACAGTTGTCGGGCCAGGTGTGGAAGGAATGGACGCTGGAGCCCTGCAACCATGCAGTTCCCTGCCTCCCTTCTCCTTCCTTTGTTACCATGGTGCCACTGGGGCTTGCCAGCTGTGGGGAGGGATGGGACCTGCCAGCCGGGGGGTAGGACTGCAGGAGGTTTGCTGGATGGGGAGAGGGATCGCAGGAGTTTGGCTGCTGGCCCCAAAGAGGGAGCCAGCCCTCAGTCCCTCTGGGAAAGGGACCATGTCTGCTGCCACACATCCCTGGTTTCTCATCCCAGCCCGAGGCCTGCCAGCCATGGGAAGGGACCACTGGAGGTTCGCTGGCAGCAGGGAGGTTGGCTGTGATAGCACACTGACTACCAGGGGCAGCTCCTGAATTGAGCATCTGTCCCCTGGTGGTCAGTGTGCATCATAGCGACCAGTCGTTCTGGTCATTCAGTCATAATGGTCGCTTAGGCTTTTATATACAGAGTGGCCAGATTATTATGATCACCCTATTAGTACTTGGTTGCGCCACTTTTTGCCTTTAATACTGCGGTGATTCTTCTTGGAATTGACTCCACAAGATGTTGATGATGCGAGGAATCTGACACCATGCCTGATGAATAGCATTGTTCAGTTCTGTGAGATTTGATGGTTGTGGAACCAGCTGCCTGATTGCTTTTTTAACTTTGTCCCCCAAATGCTCAATTGGATTGAGATCTGGTGATTATGGGGGCCACCTAAGCAAGGTAAGGTCTCCCTCATGTTATTGAAACTACTCCTGCACAATATGAGCATTATGGCATGGCACATTGTCTTGTTGGAAAAAGCCATCTCCATTGTTATATGCCATCAACATGATAAGATAAACTTGTTGAGCAACGATACTTAGCTATGTTGTACTATTCAGATGTTGTTCCACACGAATTAAAGACCCAAATCATACCAGGAAAACATGCTCCAAACCATAACATTGCCCCCACCAGCTTGAAGGGTTGAACTCATGCATCTGGGGTGCATGCTATCATGGTGTTTCTACCAAATTCGCACTCTACCTTCTGCATGATGTAACTGGAAACACGATTCATTAGGCCACATGACTTTTTTTTTCCCAATGCTTAACTGTCCAATCCTTGTGTTCCTGTGCGAATTGGTAGTACTGCCAGAGGTCAGAGAGGCTTGTGCCTTCACAGCTGCACTTGACAGCTGTGAGCCCGGCATCTGGTGCCTGTTTTTCAGCTGAGCACTAAACACCAGGGGGCAGCTCCTGCATTGGGCGTCTGCCACCTCGTAGTCAGTATGCATCACAGCTTCCAGCCACCGGTCATCTGGAAGCTTTTATACATATATATATATATATAGAGAGAGAGAGAGAGATGCCATTATATATTTTGGTCTGTCTATTTTCTTTTTTAAATAAATCGTTATTGTTTAGATTATTATAGTTACACTTTTCTCCCTCCATAGCTCCCCTCCACCTGGTTCCCACCCCACCTCATGCCCTTACCCACCCACCCCCACTGTCCTCATTCATAGGTATAAGATTTTTGTCTGCACCCCCACACTCCCTTTTCCCTAATAATTGTCAGTCCACTTCCTTTCTATGCCCCTATTCTATTATATTCACCAGTTTATTCTATTCATCAGATTTTTAATTCACTTGATTTTTAGATTCACTTATTGATAAGATCTGTATTTGTTGTCACTTTATTGTTCATAATTTTTATCTTTACCTTTTTTCCTCCCTCTTCTTAAAGAATACCCTTCAGAATGTCATATAATACTGGTTTGGTGGTGATGAACTCCTTTAACTTTATCTTATCTGTGAAGCTCTTTATCTGCCCTTCAACTCTGAATGATAACTTTGCTGAGTAATCTTGGTTGTAGGTTCTCGCTATTAATCACTTTGAATATTTCTTGCCACTCCCTTCTGGCCTGCATAGTTTCTGTTAAGAAACCAGCTGACATCATATGAGTACTTCTTTGTAGGTAACTAACTGTTTTTCTCTTGCTGCTTTTAAGATTCTCTCTTTGTCTTTTGCCCTTGGAAATTTAATTATAATGTGTCTTGGTGTGGTCCTCTTAAGCTTCCTCTTATTTGGAGTTCTCTGTGCTTCCTGAACTTATAAGTCTATTTCTTTCACCAGGTGTGGGAAGTTTTCAGTCATTATTTCTTCAAATAGGTTTTTGATATCTTGCTCTCTCTCTTCTTCTGGTACCCCTATAATTCACATATTGGTAAGCTTGAAGTTGTCCCAGAATCTCCTTACACTACTTTCATATTTTTGGATTCTTTTTTATTTTTGGTTTTCTGGTTGAGTGTTTTTTGCTTCTTCGTGTTTCAGATCTTTGACTTGATTCTTATGATCCTCTTATCTGCTCTTAGAATCTGTATATTATTTCTTATTTCAGTCAGTGTATGCTTAATTTCTGATTGATCCTTTTTAATATCCTTGAAGGTCTCACTAAATTTCTCATAAGTTTCTAGAAGATTCTTGAGTAATCTTATAACTATGGTTTTAAATTATATATCCAGTAATTTGCTTTCTTCCATTTCTTTCTTTTGTGACATGTTTCTTTGTCTCTGCATTTTGGCTGTTTCTCTGTGTTGATAGAGTGACTTTGTGTGGTAGGTGTCCTATAGGGCCCAGCGGCTCAGCCTCCCCAATTACCTGAGGTGGACACTCTTGGTGCACCTCTTTGTGGTCTGTGTGCACAGTCTTGTTGTAGTTAAGCCTTGATTGCTGTTGGTATCACTGGGAGGAATTGACCTCCAGGCTATTTGGCTGTGAGGACCAGTTGTGTCTACAATGGGAGAACTGCTGTGCTGGAGACACCCTTATGGGGCAGGACTTGCTTCAGTGGGGCTTTGGTGTTCACTGAGTCTGCCCCTTGAGTGTGTCGCTTATGGATGTGAAGAGTTGTAATGTGGTATGATCTCACACTGACCACTGGGCACATTGTCTCTTGGATTTCCAAGGAGGTACAAAATCAGCCACTACTTGAGGCCACACAGCAGAAGCTACAGAGAGATCTGCAGATTCCTCCTCTTTGTTTGGGGTTTAGAAGTGCCCAAATAAGGCCCAACTGTGAAGCATTGCAGGCTGCTGCTGCTGCTAGGCCTTAGGCCTTCTTTTGGAAACTTTGGAGCTCTCTGACCCAGTTGCAGTTTGTTAGGTTTTAGGTTGCAAAAGGACAGAGCATTCATATGCAAAAGCTGCTGCACACAGCTTGGGTGGGGTTGTAAATTGAGTGGGAATCACCAGGGCAGAGCAAACAGCAATGGCTGCCAGTCAGCCCTTCCCTGGAGAGGTCCCCAGGTCTCTTTGTCCTGCAGCCCCATGTAGGAACAAATGCCCTCTTGTTTCAGCCCAATGCCAGGAAGTCTAGTTTCTTCCCATATGAGTCTGGTTCCCCAAAGTCTCGCCTGGAACTTGAATTCAGAGCAATTGGGAGCTTGTATCTCTCTCCCAATAGAAAACAAACAGCACACCCAGTTGCAAGCCCATTTCGCACTGTCTTTGCACCTCCACCCCTCCACACTTCCACATCTCCTTCCAGTCTTAATGCACTTTTTTCTTCCTTTTAGTTGTAGAACTTCCACCTAGCCAGCTTTCCCATGGTTTTGGATGATATTTGTTTTGTCTCTTAGTTATAGTTTTGATGTGGATGTGAAAGACAGCAAATACAGGTATTTACCTATACCGCCATCTTGGTTGTTTTGGTCTATTTCCAGTTGTTTTAAGATACTAATAGCAAGATTTTGTTTTTACTTTAATGTTTTTCTCCAACTGGGCCTTTGTTATTTATGAAATATTTCTTACCTATTGTCCTTGGTCTAGTTTCAAGAATTTTTATTAGAGTTTTCACTGCAATTGCATAAAATTTGTGTGTATATTAAGGGAGATTTGACCTTTATATAGTATTATGTATTTTCCCACAGGAATATGACATAGCTTTTATTTATTCTAGTCATTCAATTTTATAAGTTCTTTACAACTTTATTTATGGGTGTTTTAAATATTAATGCTTTGCAGATATTTTTCTGCAATAAATTTGTAAATGTAACCACCTATTATAACGTGACTAGTGACCCGGTACACAAAATTTGTGCACATTAAAAGGAGCTTAATTAGAGGAAATAATTTAATATTGCTGTTTGTCCTTTCTCTATAATAGAAGTCAGAGATTAAAGAAAATTAGTAAAATGTATATGAAAACCTTCCTCATATCAGAGTCTGGGGCTCACCACGGGATCCAGAGTCAAGTCCCCACCCATCACATGCATCTCAAAATCCTGTGAGACCCAGACCTGGCCAGCCATCCACACTTTGGGCTAGATCCAGACCCGGCCAGTCCCACCCTTTTCAAGCCCTACTGAGCAGAGGGCATAGCTTCAGGTCTTCTGGCCCAGCGCCAGGACAGGGTTAATGGCTGAGTTTCCTAGCCCAGATCAGGGCAGGAGGCTTGCCTTAAGGTCCTCCATTAAGCCCTGCCAGGTTGGGGACATGGCCTGATATCCCCTGTCAAGCCCAGCCAGGTAGGAAGGACGCAGCCTCAGGTCCTCTAGCCTGGTGCTGGGCCTGGGGGCATGGCCTGATGTCTCCTGTCAAGCTCTGCTGGGGAGGGATTGTGGTCTGAGGTTCCCCTGTCTGGTCCCGGCCATGGGGGAACATGGACTGAAGTGCCCTCTCAGCTCCACCTGGTGGAACGTGCAACCTGTGGTCCTCCTGCCTGGCACTGGGGCAGGGAGGAGCAGTGGAGGTACCCTGACCCAACACCAGGATGGGAAGTGCACTTTGAGGTTCCCCATCAAGGCCTGTTGAGTGAGGGACACAGCCTGAAGTTCCCTGTCAAGCTCTACCTGGTTGGGGGTGTGGCCTTAGGTCCTCTAACCCAGCACCAGGATGGGAAGCACACCTTGAGGTTCTCTGTCAAACCCTGCCATGAGAAGGGCAAGGCCTGAGGTCTCCTGCCAAGCCCCATGGGGACAAGGGAGGGCATATCCTCAGGTCCCTGCTGATTGCTCATTAAAGCTCCTTATGGGAACTTGGCTTCAGCTGTGGGTACAACCATATTTGTGATGGAGTAGTCGTCAATTAGCATATTCCCTCGTTATTAGATAGGATGATTTTATATTTTGCGTGTTTTGTAAGTAACCATATTATTGCTTCTAAGGCCCTTTATTTGGCCTTCTTAAGTTTTTCAGGTAATGGGTTTTTCAAATTATTGTCTGTTCCTTTCTAATATTTATTTATTTTTTCAGTTTCTTTCTCATCACCTTGCATTGGAATTTTCAGTCTCAGTTAAACAATGATAATAAGCCATCTTGCTTTGATTCTTCTTTAATAGCTATATTTCCCTTTTTTTCTATTTTATTGTGATGACATTTTAGAAAAATCAACTTTATTACTAAGAATCCTTTTCTCAGTTGTTCAATTAAAAAATCATAATTAATGTTAAACTTTATTAAATACCTTTTAGAATCATTTGAAAAAGTTGTGTGAGATTTCAGTGTGATGAGTACCCTCAACATTCTTAGTGTTCTATTTGCTCTTTGTATCTTTTTCTTTTATTTCATAGTATGTGAGTATTTTAATTAATATTCAAAAATTGCTCTTTGTCTATATATTTTCTGGTTTAATACCAGGCTTATGATAGGTTGCTAAAATCCATTAGAATAATTATGTTTTATTTCTCAGATTAATTTTAAGATCTTAGTAATTATCTACACTTGAAAGCCTGTCAGAGAATGATGCTAAACTTTTTGGAGCTTGATACTTTTTTGAGACAATGCTTTAAAAAACCTTTTTTCTTTCAGAGCTGCTAAGGGTTGTTAGTACATTTTTGTAATTTCTTCAGTCACTTTTTTGGATGGTAAAATTTGCCCTCTTTTATCTATCTATCTATCTATCTATCTATCTATCTATCTATCTATCTATCTAAGCCTGTCCTCTTCTTTTTCATGAATTCATTAATTTATGTATTTTTCACTCACGAAAAGGTTCATGGAAATAATTTATAAAGTTCTTATTGTTATTTAGAAATGTTTGAACATGTTTAAGCACATTCTGCATTTCTGCATTCATTTAAAAATATTTAGACATAACTCTAAACTTTGAAGGTATTGTTTATACTTTCTATTTTGAGTGCTTATATTGGTTTACTTCTTAGTTTGAGTTTTGTGGGGGGTTTTTCTTTGGTTTTTCTTTTTGTTTTTTGTTTGTTTCTTTGTTTGCTTGTTTTGTTTTGTTTTTAGTCAGGATGCATATGTGAGTTGTAAACTCTCCAAGGACTATGTTTTATATTTTAATTTAGTTGTCAGTGATCAATATCTTATTTGACTTTAGTACTCATGAATATTAGTCTGATTTCTCTTAAATTATTTAGATTTGGCCTATTGCTTTTAGGAAGGAAATTAATATTTTAAGGAAGAAGTTTGATGTAATTTTAACTTTCGCTTGTGGCATTTTTTTTTTTAATCTGTGAAATGGGAAAACTTATTTTACTTTTTTGTTTGTTTTCTAAATTAGTCTTTTCTGTCAGTTGATGTATCTTAAGTTTTTTTATAGAGATTTTTGATAGAGGGGACCTTCAAAGAAAGATACTTTGGTATATGTGGTTGAACAGATCCTACATTAATTAGTTATATATTGCTGAGTAACAACTTACTCTAAAACTTAGTAGCTTTAGAAGAAAATAAACTTATTATCTCAGTTTATTTGTGCCAGGAATTAAATCATGGCTTAGTTAGATTCTTTGCTTCAGAGTCTTATGAGAATGCAGTCAAGTTGTCAGCTAGGGCTGGGATCTCATCTGAAGACTTGACTGGGGAAGGATCTGCTTCCAAGCTTACTCTTGGTCCAATCTCGTGCTTTTTCCACTGCAACACATATCAATGGGTATTTATTGAAAAGTCAGTCTTTGGGTCTTACATCCAGCCCCAAGAACATGTGTGTGAGTGGGTGTACCCATAAGAGGGGAAGAAAGGAGGGAGAGTAAAAAAAAGGGGAGGAAGATTTTAGCACAATATATTTTTAAGAGCTATACTTTTTTTTTGTTTTCTTCCTATAGGTGCTTTAGCTGGACCAATTATTGTGGAGCCACATGTCACGGCAGTATGGGGAAAGAACGTTTCATTGAAGTGTTTAATTGAAGTAAATGAAACTATAACCCAAATTTCATGGGAAAAGGTACATGGTAAAGGTTCACAGACTGTTGCAGTTCATCATCCTCAATATGGATTCTCTGTTCAAGGAGAGTATCAGGGAAGAGTCTTGTTTAAAAACTATTCACTTAATGATGCAACAATTACTCTACATAACATAGGATTTTCTGATTCTGGAAAATACATATGCAAAGCTGTTACATTCCCACTTGGAAATGCTCAATCCTCTACAACTGTAACTGTATTAGGTAGGTATGCTTGAATTATGTGTTTTGGTGGTAGTTGTGAGGATTATACTAAAAATATTTTAAAGAATTTAAAATTATTGAAATATATAAATTCAAGTTTAAAATAAAAGAATTCAAATATGGGTTTTCAAGTTCTGTATTAAAATCCTTTGATTCTTAGTTCTTGAGTTAAACAAAATCTCATCTCTACCTACCTACCTACCTACCTACCTATGTACTTGTATATAGCTCTTACCTATTTTACTTTTTTCATGAGATTATTTTTTAAATATACTAAGTGCTGAGTTTTTTTTTTTTTTTACATACTTTCAGAAATATTTTTATTTATTTTATAGAGGAAGGGAGAGAAAGAGATAGAAATATCAAGGATGAGAGAGACTCATTGATCAACTGCTGCCTGCATGTCCACACTGGGGATGTAGGCCACAACCAGGGCATCAAAGGTCAACACTCAAACACTGAGCCACACCGGCCGGGTATGCCATACTTTTTAAAAAGTATATGTTTTATTGCCCTAACTGGTTTGGCTCAGTGGATAGAGCATCAGCCTGAGGACTGAAGGGTCCCGAGTTCGATTCTAGTCAAGGTCACATGCCAGGTTGCAGGCTCAATCCCCAGTAGGAAGCATGCAGGAGGCAGCCAATAAATGATTCTCTCTCATTATTAATGTTCCTATCTCTCTCTTTCCCTCTCCCTTCCTCTCTGAAATCAATCAATCAACAAATATATATTTTAGAGAGAGAGGAAGGAAGAGAAATAGACAGTGTGAGAGAGAAACATTGATCGGTTTCCTCCTGTAAGCACTCCAACTGGGGACCCAAATCCATAACTGAGGCATGTGCTCTCACTGTGAATCATACAGACGATCTTTTGGTGCATGGGATGAGGCTCAACTATTGAGCCACAGCAGTTAGGGCTCTTTGCCATACTTATTTTCTGTCAAAACTTTCACCTTGTGATTAAATTAAAACCTTTAAATAGCTTTTCCATTTTTTAAAAGGACTTTTTTCTTGGAGCCATTGACACCTCAGGTTTGTGTTTCAAATAAAATTTTATTTCTGCTATCATGAATTTGCATAACTATTGGAATCCTGGGCTATTGTTCCTAATGAAAGATCATTTCTATCTGATAACTTTTAAAGTTTATTGTGTAATTTAGAATGAGCTGATATATTAGCATTAAGATAGCCACTTGCAGTGAAAGATAAACCAATTTGGAAATGCTGGTGAGTACTTTTGAATAATAGAATAAGGATTAAGGAGTTATAGTAGCTTAGACTTTCCACCCAAAATGGGACTCCTTTAATGGAGCAGTCTTTGATCCAGAACTGCCTATTTACCTTTCAGGGATTTTGTCACGTCTGCTGATAGCTCTCCCTACTCCATCCTTTTCTTCACTTTTCTCCCAGATGTTACTCCCCAATAAACCTTTAGTAGTCTTTACTTGGTTTCAGTGTCTGCTTTCAGAGACCAAATAAGTACATAGCTCCTAACATTTAATGCAGTAACTACATATATATATATATATATATAATTAAGATATAGTATGCAAAATTGAAATAAAATAAAATTTTTGAGAAATTTATATGTTTAAGACACTATCCTATGAAATGTGAGGAAATATAACTTATAGTCAAGAAAATTGCTATTTCTAAGAAATATTTTGTTTGGAAGGCAAGGCTTACATAACCTCAAAAATCAAGCACAGGCCATTAGGGTAAAAAGTTCAGAGTCAAGAATATAATAGATAGTTTGTATATGGAAGAGGGAACTGGTGGGAATACTTTATTTTTGCTTTAAATTTTAGAAATTTCTCCTAAATTAATGCAGTACTCAGTGCTTTAAAACTCAAGACTGTTTACATTATAAGACTAATCATAATTTTACCCATGCTTTTTTAACTTTACTTATTTCATTCCTTTCTGTTCCTCTCACAGAACTCAAATTTTATAATCCTAGTAAACTATTTGTAGTTCTTTTAACACCTGTCCACGTTTCTATGTGTTTGCCCTTGTTTTTCCTTCTTTCCTCTCTTCCTACTTTCTTTTATTTAACCACTGCCCATCAAAACACATTCTTTTGGAAGCCATTCTTGAAAGATCTACTCCTTCCACAATTTGATGATTTTTATTATTTTGCCATTGTATCTCGAGCATGACTATATTGTAGCAGTTACCATACTGTTCATTATATTTTTCCCCCACTGTAAACATGTGGTGGACTACAATTTTACACTTTAAAATCTAACATGATATCCCTCAAGCCTGTAACAGTCCCTAGATAATAACAGTCTCATACATTAATTTTATTTAAGAAGAATATAGGAATGTACCTGTGAACTTGTCAGTTTAGAAATGTTTTGTATAAAAAATAGTTGCTAGTTCTTGAATGGTGGGTAGGTTTGGGTTAGACAAAAAGGAAAGAAGTATAGGGAATGAACTAACAGAGGCAGGCAGAAAACAATACACACTAAGGCAGAATTTCTTCAAAGTCAGCATTGTTGAAATTTGGGCCTGGGATTAGTTGAGGTGTGCTATCCTGTTTATTGTAGACTGGTTAGCAGCATTCATGTATTTTACTCACAAGAAGCTAGTAGCAGTTCCTCATTGATGATAACTTAGAATATCACCAGACATTGCCAAGTGTCCTTTGGAGAGAGGGAAGAGTGGGAGAACACTCACTGTTAAGAACTCTCATTAGTGGAAACATTGAATAATTTGTTGATTGTGCAAAGAATTAAAGTCTAGAAAGGTAGAGTAGGACCACATTAAAGTAATTTGAATGTTAGGATGGGGAATTTGACCTGTATATTACTAGAAATTTGAACTTAGTGTACAATGTTGTGCTGCTTCTCACTTTGCTGTTTTAAAGTGTGGTTCATTAACTAGCAGCATTGGATATCACTTTGGAGCTTTTTAAAATACTGAATACATAGCAAACTTAGAGTGATAAATCTACATTTTATCAGGATCCCTAAATGATTTGGGTGCACAGTAAAATTTGAGAAACACTGCTTTTATGGTTCTGAAATTATAATACCTAAGCCATGAGGTTGTGAGGGCTTGAAATTCATTTACTAATTTCTGCCACTTGACCGAAGAAGGGAGCTTTTATAAAGGAATAACTAATAGATCTTTGTAACTGGCTGAATATAAGAAATGAGGGAGGATTGAACAATAACAGGTCTTGAACCTTGGTGATTGAGTAAATTATTTTACCATTAATTTAAATTGGCATTTCTTTGAAAAAACAGATGTTAGCAATTGGTAGCAAGGTGATAGATAGTTCAACATTTGTTTTTTCTAGTTTGAAAAAATATAGGCAAAAAATACCAGGCAGATGGTTAGAAAATGTAGAGTCAAGTGTTGTATCAAAGTTGGAGAAAATTAGGGATCATCTGGGTAAGTAGTGTTTATCAGATAAAAGTTTTTAAGGGAGGTAAAAAACATGATTGAAGGCCTTTGATAGAAAGTGTTTAACATTAAGGTTACTTATACCAGGAAAAAAAATAGATGGCATGCACATTCCATTGAATAAGTATTAGTGATACTCTGTTTTAACAGTGTCAGTTCTATACCTATATACGTCTATAGTTTTGCTGTTCAAATGAATCATTAAGTATTAGAACTACCCCCTTTTTTCCTTTCAGAGTAATAATACCTTTAATTTCATAGTGAGAACTGTACATGCTAATTCTGAGAAGGACTCTTCTGTCACTAGGAAAACCATCTTTGTAATGTTTATATAAAATCTTGGCTTCTTATTTGTCCTGGCTCATGATCATCTTTTGTTCCAAGACTTACCATAAAAGTGTTTGCCTATACTTTATATGCAGTTACTCCTAAATTTATGAAATATGTCTAGATATGGCTTGGAATAATATAAGTATATTCTTAATTGACATGTAACTTCTTCTTCTTCTTTTTTTTAAATTTAAACAGTTGAACCCACTGTGAGCTTGATAAAAGGGCCAGATTCTTTAATTGATGGAGGAAACGAAACAATAGCAGCCATTTGTATTGCAGCAACTGGGAAACCAGTTGCACATATTAACTGGGAAGGTGATCTTGGTGAAATGGAGTCCACTACAACTTCCTTTCCAAATGAAACAGCCACAATTGTCAGCCAGTACAAGCTGTTTCCAACCAGATTTGCTAGAGGAAGGCGAATTACTTGTGTTGTAAAACATCCAGCCTTGGAAAAGGACATCCGGTATTCTTTCCTATTAGATATACAATGTAAGTAAATGGTAGCATTTGCTTTTTAAACATGTGATGCATTTTGTTTTCATTTTCTTTCTTTAAAATTATTCTGTATCAAACAGTGTTTAATTTTAATATTTAGTATTCAGAAATTCTTACAGCTTTTCCTTACTACATTTTCCCCCTTAATTTAAAAAAAAAAATTGTGGAAATTTCATTTAACCAGAATAGTTTTTACCAGTTTGTAAAGATGGACAATGATATTAAAGTTATTTTCTAACTTAGAATTATTTAGCTTTATTCTTTTTTAGACCTTAAAAATAAGGTGTGCCCTCACTGGTTTGTCTCAGTGGTTAGAACGTCGGCCTATGGACGTCCCAGGTTTGACTCCGGTCGAGGGCATGAACCTGGATTGTGGGCACATCCCCAGTAGGAGGTGTGCAGGAAGCAGCTGATCAGTGTTTCTAACTCTCTAACTCTCTCCCTTCCTCTCTGTAAAAAATCAATAAAATATATTTAAAAAAAATAAGGTGGGCTTAAGCAAATTGTAGAAATTTATACTTCAAAATGTACATTACTTAGAGACAAACTTCTCCAATCCAATTATTTTAGCTATTATTCAATTTTATTGATGTGCCACCCATGATGTTTTCTTTTTTCTCAGCAATAATCTTTTCTTCCTAAATGCATTTAAATTATTTTGAAAAATCTATATTCTTTCAATATTCAAATAGAATTTTATTGATTATGTAAGATTCTCATGTAAGTAAAACAATATTTTAGACACATCATTGGGATAATAATCATTATAGATAAGCTTAAAGTTGGCCTATCTTGTATTTTTGTTATGGGATACTCTGTTGTGTTTATGTATGTATGCTTTTCCCTTTATATTTTTGCATAGCATTTTAAAAGTTGAGCAAGAAAAAAAGTGATGGTGCAGATCACTAAGGACCAAGAAAATGAAAATTAAGCATATTAGACATAAAATTTGGAGAAGTGTTTAGGTTCTACAGTTATTTCCATCATTGTACAGATCATAAATGTAGATACGTTTATGTTCTGATTTTTATGTGTTTTTTTAATATAATGCATGGAATTTAAAATTAATTAGACTTGGTGTAATGTTTCCTAAGGCTAATTCTAAAGATTTTAAAAACAAATAGGATTAAACTTGAGAAGATACCTATGTGAATGTTATTACCATTGTATTCTTAAATATGAGTACTTTGTTGTCACCTTACTTCTGAGGAGAATCCAATTAAATTTCCCCCCCCTTTCTTACCTAACTTTCAGGCTCTTAACTTTTTCCTTTTTCTTGTAAAATTCAGATGTTAATTTAAGCACTATTGATATTTTTTTAGGATATATTTTCCTTCCTGTATCTAATCATAACTGAAATTTTCTTCAATTTGTATTATGTATATTGTTTTTGTTTGCTTGAATGCAATCCTAAATATATAAATATAATTTTTCTAGTATAAGATATTGTAATTATTATTTGGATTTATTAGCATGCTTCTAAAATGCTGCTTGATTGCTTATGGCTTTTCCCTCTTAATAGGAACCTATAAAACATCTGAAGAAAGTTTAAGAAGATAAAATCTTATACCTAAAATTCATCTCTCAAAATTCTTTGGAAATATGTTAATATCTCTCCCCTCCTTTTAAAATAAATTAAACTGCCAAAACCGGTTTGGCTCAGTGGATAGAGCTTTGGCCTTCGGACTGAAAGGTCCTGGGTTTGATTCTGGTCAAGGGCATGTACCTTGGTTGTGGGCACATCTCCAGTAGAGGGCGTGCAGGAGGCAGCTGATCTATGTCTCTCTCTCATAGATGTTTATAACTCTCTATCCATCTCCCTTCCTCTCTGTAAAAAAAAAATCAATAAAATATATTTTTAAAAAAATAAAAATAAATTAAACTTACAGATATCTATACTGTTCTTTCAGCTTTTTTAGTACCAATTTTAATGGTCCTAAAAAATGTTTGTTAACTCTTGGAATTTATAAGAGGCAGGAATTTCTTTTTTAGATTCTAAAATAATTATACCTTAATGAAAGTTTAATTTTTTACTACTCTTTTTATAAACCTTGCTTGATAGTAGGTCAGGCTTTTCTGGCATAGTTAAAGACTAATATAGTCTCTCTCTAACCTCCCATCTGACCATGTACTATTCATATAATTTACTATGTAGCTCACAGAAACATGGAGGGTCCCTGTACCTTGTATTTAGTTCCTTAAGGAAGTGTTTCATGACATCCCCAATCTCATCCCCAATCTATATTAAGTCGTCCTTCTTGTCTTCTCTCTTAGCATCCTATTCTTTTCCATAATAAGTTTTAGGTAAATGGTTTTAAATGCCATGTCTCATTATTGAATTTAGAACTGAAATGTATTTTCACATATACATATATATATTATGTTTTCATAATAGGGTTCTTTAAATTTTGCTTTTGGTGATTATAGATTTGTGGATATTCTTACATTCAGTGTTTATAATAGCAAGAACTGTAGGTGCTTATAATTGCTTAATGTTTGTATACTCATTGTTCATTTATTTACTTATTTGGTCTACTAATATTTATTAAGTACTGTCTTCCACATTGGTTATGTGCATTGAGAAGAAAAATTTATTTCTATTCTTCTAAAGTTTAATATGCTATGTTTATACTCTGCCATTTTATATTGCATTTATCATTAACATAAAATAATCTGTTTTGTCATGAATTTATTTTATAGATGCTCCCGAAGTTTCGGTTACTGGCTATGATGGAAATTGGTTTGTAGGAAGAAAAGGTGTTAATCTCAAGTGTAATGCTGATGCAAATCCACCACCCTTCAAATCTGTGTGGAGCAGGTAATGTTAGATCCTTCTAAAATAATTTATTTAAAAGTGAAAAGAATTTTTAAGTGCTTAAAATTGTCTTTTACCAGTGCAATACATGATTATATTAATAGGTGAAAATTAAATTAAATTAAAGGGTTCTAAGTGTTCTAATTCACCTTTTCCCACCTTCCTAGCAACTATAGTTCTGTTCCTCAGAGGCTACTTTAGCAGTTCCTTCTGGTAGTTACCATTATAGGTTTTAAATTGCTCCTTCTTCATTTAGTAACTTTTTAAAGAAATACATATATTTTATTTATTTATTTATTTATTTTATATCTATTTCTTCACACATTCATAAACCCTTATACATACGTTTTGTAATCCCAATAAGATTAAGTCACTTTTTTCAAATATATTTTTATTGATTTTAGAGAGAATGGGAGAGGAAGAGAGAGAAACATCAATGATGAGAGAAAAATCATTGATTGGCTGCCTCTTGCACGTCCCCTTCTGGGGATCAAGCCCCCAACCCAGGGGGCTATAACAATATTTTAGAAGCATGTGCCCTTGACCAGAATCAAAACCAGAACCTTTCAGTTCACAGGCCTATGCTCTAGCTATTGAACCAAACTGGCTAGGGCAAGATTAAGTTACTCTTAGTTAAATTTTGTAATTGTTGTTTCTCTCTCTGTGTCAGGTAAATATTATTTACTGAGAGGTAAGTAGTATATTGGGATTCTATTTTCCTTTTTATAAGCTATTTTCCCTGAAGTTAGTAATTGGCTTGTTTTTACTTATGTAGCTTACTTTAATTATGAAATTTCAACTATTACAATAAGATTTTCATTCATATTTCTCAATATATAGACACTTCTTCAATCTAGAAAGTTGCATTTTTCAACTGTGGATAATTTTTTTTTGGTTAATTTCCCCTCTTTTTTTATTTTTTTATTTTTTTCTGTTTTGTTTGCTCTTATTGAAACTTCTACTTACTAATTATTGAATATCCTTTCTTATTTTTCAAATTTTATTCTCTTTAGGAGAATTGCTTGATTTTCCCCCTCTCTTTACCCCTTATCCCCATTAAAAATAAATAAATAATTGGGGCATACTTTTAGTTTCTAAGAGCATTTTCTTATTCTCTGTTCATTTTCATAGCATATTTTTCTTAATTTATGGGTATAGTATCTCCTTATTTTTTCTTAGGGATACTAGAGTTCTTTTCTCTGCAGAGACTTCTTTTTTCCTACCAAGTGTTTCCTATTTCCTACTATTTCTTTGTTTTGTTTTCTGTCTTTCATTTTTGTAGATATTACTTAATTTTCTCAATTGTCTAATTATTTCACAGAGATGCATCAAGTTAAAATGCTGATTAGAAATACTCCCCATAGAAGAGATTACTCATTAGTAGATTTTACTCAGAGTGATCAAGTAGAGAGGTATTTATTTCTTTGGGGAAGCTTCTGTACAGAGTTGGGTGGAGTATATTGTTTCGTTTTTTCAGTTTTCAATTAATGTTCTTATCTCTTAAGTCTCTTGCCTCACTCTGGCCTTCTGTACAGTGAGCCAGGCTCCAAATCTCTTTGGAGTTCTTTGGACCAAATTAGCTGCTTGCGTATCCATGTGCCTCCTGTAAGCACTTCTTCAGCTCAAAACAGAGCTTTTCAACCTGGTGCTGTGGTATTTTGGGCTGGAGGCAGATCTATGAATTGTAGGGTGTTTAGCTGCATCCCTGACCTCTTACTCTCTAGAGGCAGTATTACCTCATCTCCCCACTACCTCTTTTCTTCCCACCCAGTTGCTGCAACCAGAAATGTTTCATCATCTGTCTTCTAAAAGTTTATTGAAATATCTTATCTGATGAATTCTGTCTCCTGTTCTCTTTCTCCTCAGAGGTTTTTAATAGCTTTAATTCCTTTAACTCTTGTTTTAGGTAGGATTTCGTGAGAGCAAGGAAATAGTATATTTGGTCTATCTGTTGCCTTTAAGCAAATATACAGTTGTAAATGTAGGGAAGATCTTTTCATTTACATTTTCTTAAAAGTGGGAAACAGCCATTGGTTAAGATGTGTAATCAAGTATTTCCAAAAGTGATACAATTCTGGATTCTTATCCTAGTGTCTGTATTTGGAGATGTCTGTTTTTGAGGAAGTCATAATACTACTGCTAGAGTTTTTGTGAGGGTAGAGACAAGGAATATAAATAATATAACATAGGTACAAGAGCATAGAAGGTGTTTAGAATGTCATTTGCTACGATTCCAATGTGATATTTAGATTTTTCTTAGTGTGGTTCATTTGAATAAGTAACTTAAAAAGGATTATAAAACATTTTTATATTTCTCAGAATTAAAGGGATTGGGATTTGAATTTTGGGTCCAAAGTAGAGATAGTTGGAAAGATAAAGTTTTATTTACTCTTTTACTCTTAGTAAAAGAGTTGTACTTTTAAGCTGATGTTTATAAAAATTTTCTTTCCAAAGTTCTCTTATGTTGGGAGATTTTATTTCTTCAACCATTAGATTGTCCACTGTTAAATTAAAATACTGACAACTGTAAAAGATTTTACAGATTGTTCTTCCACCTACTACCCTATGGATCACAAAATGAAATTATCCCTCTTATTATTCTCCAGTGTTGATTTGCTCCATTCTACCTTTTAACTCTTTGTTTTTATTTTCTTTGTAATTAGTTGTTCGTTTCCTACTATGTATTTAGGTCATTGAAAGCAAGCATCAGATATTTAGTTTTACATCTCAGCAACACAGCAGTGTAAATAGTTGAAGGCTGAGTGAGGAAGTGAATGAACTCTTTGAAAATCTGCCTAACTCAAACTATAGTAATTGTCTGGGTTTACTTGGCTCTTTAACCCCTTATCTTAAAAAAAAGAAAAAAAAAGAAAATTTATGGCCTTTAGAACCAGTTTCAAAAGAAAAACCTATTAATGGGGGGTTTTATTTTGTACCCCATTAGTTCCATCTAAGCATATTATTACATATCATTTTTCTAACCTTGGAATACAAAATAAAACCCTCCATTAATGAATGGCTTTAGTGTTCTTATAATGGAATTTTATTCCCATTGTGATTTATGGTAATATACTAGATAGGACTAGCCAAGTTTTTACTACCACAGATGTCCAACTTACAAATGAAATTATTTTATTAGAAGACCTTTCTTGGTGGTTTAAAAACAAACCGTCTTCATGTATTTTTTGTTGTTAATCCTCACCCAAGGATATCTTTTTCCATTGCTTTTTTTTTAGAGAGAATGAAAAGGAAAGGTAAGGTGGGAGAGAGAGAGAGAAACATTTATGTGAAAGAGACACATCAATTAGTTGCCTCCTGCAAGCACCCAACCAGGACCGGAAATTGAACCTTTCAATGTGTAGACCGGAACTCTAACCACTGAGAAACACCAGCCAGGACCAAAAAACTTAACCATCTTTAGATGGAGCATAGCACAGACTTGTTCTGCAATAAATTATGCTTTTAAATATGTTACAGAAAATGCTAGAACACACACTTAAATGAGATGATGTCCCGTTAAGAAAATTGTAGATATATCATGAGTAAGTCCATAATTCACAGATAAGTATTTTGATTCCTTTGATAATATGAGTATGTCTTCAAATAAAATGTTTTTCTAATTTTCCAGTTTTCTGAATATAATTCTTGAGAATCTCATAATTTTGTTCTCTCCTCCCCTCCCATTCTAATATGTTGACTTAGATACACTTACATGAATTGATATTTTGAAAGAATTCTTAATGGACTTTATTAGGTCAACTTTATTAAATTAAAAATTTATAATTTAGTACATGCTTCATTTTACAGTGACTTTTACACATAGGATTCTGGTTCTTTCACTAACATCTTAAAAGTTAATATCTTAGTTAAACAGCTATCAATAAATAGAGACTAAAGATAAATAAAATAATTTTATGCTTTTTCAAATCCAGGTTGGATGGACAGTGGCCTGATGGCTTATTGGCTTCAGACAATACTCTTCATTTTGTCCATCCACTGACTTTCAATTATTCTGGTGTTTATGTCTGTAAAGTCACCAATTCCCTTGGTCAAAGAAGTGATCAAAAGATCATCTACATTTCAGGTAAGTTAATATCTACTTACAAAATGGCTTACTTAAATTATTCCTATTGTGACAATCATAACAATAATACTATAATCATGGTGGTAATTTATACTTGTGAAAATATGATTCCCCAATCTGAGATTTTCCAAATAATCTAAAGATATAATAAAGTAATCCTATCTGAAATACATGTGCAAAGTGGCATTCCTTTAGTTAAAGAAATAACAAAATATCTATGCAACAACTTTAAGACCTAATGCATATAGTTAAATTTACAGTTCAATAGTATTAATTTATTACTTTCATAGGCAGTGTGTACCTTTTTAGGTTCTTTACACCAAGATCAAACACTGGGATTTTTTTGTTTTGGGTTGGACATTCTGCACACAAGTGTATGATAAATAAAGTAGGATATCAACTTCGATGACCCGGCTTTTTAAATAACATTGTCACTCAGTATATTACTATGCCATATTGATTACTGAGAGGTAAAAATAGGAATATTACTGAAAATGTTCTAATGAAATAAATTTTAGATGTGTTTTATTTTTATTCTTTAAGCCACTAAGAATTTAAATATTTCACATTCCATTTGTTTTGCTGTGAAAGTTCTTGTTAATTTTACAGTATAAATTTGAATATTCACAAAATAGAGTTAAAAACATTGTTTTCTGGGTGTGGCTGTAAGTAATACATTGTCAATGGAATTCTTATTTATACCAATTATGTAAACTATTTTGAGCATCTCTTGACTGACATAAAAATGCAGCAATCTTCATGCCTAAAACATGGAAAATTAAAGGCAAAAGGAAGAGAACCTTGAGAAATGCAGGTTTGTATGATAATTCTATAATAGATAGTTAGGATATTCGTTTCTGCTCAAATCTGAAACTAAATCAATTAGAGATTTTAGAGAAATTTTAAGCTTGCTTTTATGTTATATTTTCAATCCTTACATGATCACTCAACCTAAGAAAAGTCCTCCATATTTCTCATTACAATTTGTAATCGAATGTTCATTTATTTACTTGCCTATTCTCACAATTAAACAATTTGTGTTCACTTAATTTACCCCTTAATTAATGCTTGGCATATGATAGGGACTCATTTTTTTTTTTTGCATGAATCTCACAAGAAGTTTAGAGCTCTGTATATCCCTATCTCTTCCTTTCTGCCAGTAGCAGTGCTTTGGTGGAAATCTAAAGAAGATTAAATATTAATATACTAGTCTCCCTTTCTTCCCTTAGAGATTTTTTATTCAAAAACAAAAGAACCTAGCCTAAATCGGTTTGGCTCAGTGGATAGAGCCTCGGCCTGCGGACTGAAAGGTCCCAGGTTCAATTCTTGTCAAAGGCATGTACCTTGGTTGCGGGCACATCCCCAGTAGGAGGCATGCAAGAGGCAGCTTATCTATGTTTCTCTCTCATCGATGTTTCTAGCTCTCTATCCCTCTCCCTTCCTCTCTGTGGAAAATCAGTAAAATACAAAAAAAAAAATCTTAAAGCTACAGGATATGTATATTTAAAATGTACTTATTTAAGGACTGCTTACTTTTTTTGTGTTGTACAAAATTTGGTGTGAGATATTGTAAATCTTAGACCTAATGTGTTATGATTATGTAATAATTTAAATATTAGAGCTCAATTTGGGAAATATCATATATACTTATTACATTGGTGATTATCCTAAATTAATATATTTTGGCATTCTGGATCTACTTCCTAGTACTCCTGACTTTTGTATATTATTATTAACTAGAGGCCCGATGCACGAAATTCATGCATGGAGGGGGTGTTCCCTCAGCCCTGCCAGCACCCTCCACAATTCGGGGACCCCTACACCTTTTTCTTATCTAGCTAACCTCTTCACATTTAAAAAAATTAACTGAAATATCACCTACTCTAGGAAATCAATCCTCTTTGAACAAATGTCTACAATCTGTGTTAAGTAGTTTCATAGTATACCATTCTTTTTATTTAACAACTACTTAGAGTGGATGCAATGTGGTTTTCATTCTTGCATCTGAAATTTTTCTTCTTGTTCTTGTAATAGCAAAGCTTATCCAATTTACATTTGCCCTTCAAGAGCCTATATTTGGTTCAATTTCTAGTTGGATTTCTTGTGTGTGTTTTTTTTAAGCAATGAATTTGGATTGTGTTAGTAAGCCTCACTTATAATCAAGCCTGTAGGTCTCTCTATCTCAATATTTCTATAATACCTGTCACTTTAGCATACCAGAGATTGTGTTTATTTATAGAAAATAACAACAAATGTCACCTGATCATTTGATCTTCTAGTAATATTTTATAGCAAGATGTATTATTCTAGTAATTCAACTATTACACAACTGAGACCTACAGAAATAAATTACATTAAACAATAAAGAATGACTCAAATATCAAAGCATAATACACTTAGGGCCTGGCCTCCCTTGTCCTGTGCTTCATAGTACACAGTTCATGTGGAAATCAACTTCCTTTAAAATAGGAAGGGATGCCATACTCATGAAGCAGCTACTTCCACACATATTTTTTAAATTTAATTTACAGCACATACTATTTGTACTAATTATTGGAAAATCATCCTAGCAATTGCCTCTGTTCCTGTGTTGTGCCTTACATTCTGGTGTTATTACTGCATTTTTATCATCCACTCGCTCTAATAAGATTGTGGACTTTTTAAGAGCAGAGATCTTGACTTGAGCTTATGTTTCTCCATCATGGTGCCTAGATAAATACTCAAATGCCATCCAGTCCAAATGACTGTGATGAGAGGGGCCCACTATTGCTGGAGACCTCTGATTTTTATTTAAGAGACCTCACTTGTTCTGGGTCTTTACAGAGGAGTGAGTAGAGGCTGAGAGAATTTAAGGAAACCCAGATAGAATTCTTCTAAAAGATTTTGCTAAGCTGGCAACTGGGACTGCCGAGCATTTGTCCAATTAAAACCTGGGCACACAGTAATAACAAAGTCACTGGTCTCTTATGCATGAGGATCAAATTGCAGCCTGCAGGAACTCACTCCTGCAGTCAGGATCAGGTTGCTGGGTAGACCTGGGCTGGTGCTCCTAACTATGGGGAGAGGGAGTCTTCCCATGGCTACAGGCTAGAGGCCCTGGACTCCGCACTATGCCCCCAAACGGGTCCCTACTGCAGGTTGGTCAGCTGAGCGGCTTCTTCACCAGGGCTCTGCCTGGCCTATAGGTCCCGTGATCCCAGAGCAGCCCGGCCTGGCCTGTTCTCCTTGCCATCACCACGCGGCCTGGCCTCTTTGTTCCATGATCACAGGGCAGCTCAGCCTGGCCTCTCCACCCCGTGATCACAGGGTGGCTCAGCCTGGCCTCTTTGCCTGGTGATCACTGGGTAGGCCAGGCCTGGGCTCTTCTCCCTGTGATGGCAGGGCGACTTTAGGTTGCCCCCACCACCTGCCAGGTCCCCAACTGCGACTTGGATCCTGCCATCAGCATAGGGTGCTGCCTATGCTACTCACCATCTTTGCTGAGTTAATTTGCATATCACTCCTGATTGGCTGTGGGCATAGCGGAGGTACAGTCAATTAGCATTTTTCTCTTCTGTTATTATAGATGATTATTAACCCAGTGTAGAAGTATAGATAGATACAATTTAACTTTCAAAATTAAGGTCCTGATCTTTCTCCTGCCCTTTGCCACCAAATCTCTTCCTCCATTATTCTTCCTCCTTTCATTTATTGGTTGCTCTTTCCCTCTGTGTCTGAGGATGTAAACCTTGATACTTACCTTTTGATTTGACATTTTTCTCATACCCTATTCAATCCATCAACAAATCGATGCCAGCTTTCCCATTATGTTATATACAGAACCTTACCAATTCTCTACTTCTACTTCAGATATTCTCGTCCAAGCCATCAGCAACTCTTACTTAACTATAAGAACAGCCATTTAATTGTTCTACTTTTAATCTCTTATCACATGAGCAGCCAAAATGATGTTTTTAAAGGATATGTCAGATCATATCCTTTAAACCTTCCTCGGACTTCCCATTCTCACTTCCTTTAGGTCTTTATCAAATATCACCTTTACAATTGTATTTAAAATAGAAACCTCTCTCTTCTTGCCTCTCTACTAGTTTCTGACTTCCTTTTCTGCCTTATTTTTCTTTACTGAACTTATTGCCATATGACATACTACATATTTTATTTTATTTATATGCTTGTTTCTTTTTACCCCAACTAGAACATAAGTTATAAGAGGGCAGGATTTTTATCTGCTATAATTACTACCACATTCTTGTCAGCAATAATAATGATAATAATAATGCTTATTAGCACATAGTAGGTGTTCAGTGAACTTTTGTTGCATGAATGGATAAATTTGAGAAGAAAGCAATCAAGAAAGAATTAAGAATTCAGAATCTATTTTATGTAACTCCTTTTTTTTTTTTTTACAAAGTAACTGGTAATAACTTCACACATTTTTTTAAATCATTCTCTACTAAGTCTCCTAAGAGTAAATATGAAAACTCAGAGGTTTTTTTGACACTAAAAACTTAAGAAAACGATAGCATGGTTTTCTTCAAGAATTAGACTTTATTTTTTTATCCACAGTGTTTAATATAAACATTATGCTGAGTTTATTTAAATATTCTAAGAGCTTCTTAGGAGTATATCAAATATCCTAGATAAAATGCTGCCTTTCCAAAATGACTAATAAAGCTTAGTAGGTCTTTATTAGAATAAAAGGTCATAATTAATACAGAGTAAATTATCAAACAGTTAATCTTTTTCATTGGAACTTTTTTTAACCTCAGTATTAAAATTGGTATTTATAATTTTCAGAAATGATTAAAAATATCTATAAAAGAATGTCTTATGACTGGAGACTAAAAGTTCTACTCAGAACAAAATAAAGTTAGCAATCCTGTTTGAGGGAAGTTGTTCATAATTTTTAATTTACGTTTTCTCCGTGGTATGCATAAAATTTTGGACAAGAGGTGATTGATTTAAGACTGCAGTATTCAACTTTTGTTCTTACTCATCGGAATACAGTGGCTCTTTGTCCAGTATGTGTTTTTTTAGATGCTTTTGCTTTGTATTTTTTCCTTGATACCTCTTACTGCTCTCTAAGAATAGGGAAGCAAATTTTTATATATCATATAAGTTCTCCCCTGCCTAAAACTCAAAAGTACATGTCTATGCAAATTTTGAATTTCAAATCATACTGATTTTAGGAACTAGACGTGTTATAAGACTTAGAATCTACACATTCTTAGTAATCCTTAAACTTTAAGATTCATAGATTTTGTTTACTTAAAGAACTAATATAAAGTCTAAAATAAATAATTTAATTTTTAACATTATAATTATTATGCTAAAATATACTTTATAACATCAAGGGTCTTACTGGGTTTTTTCCTCCAATTTGGCAGAACTCATTAATTTGAAAAAGAAACTTAAGATGTTCTTTAGGTATGAAGAACTCACTGTATAGTTTATTGTATTTGTTATATACTCATTTATCACACATTCAGCAAATAATGTTAAAAAAATGTCTGACTGAAAAAATAAGAACTGCTATTGTGAAGGATATTAAATAATGATAAATAAGTACCTATTGATGATTACAAAATACTAGTCTTTCTGTCTCCTTACATTAATTGTGACTTACACTTATTGTGGAGAAGGGAAAGAATTTAAAAATATGAATAAATATTGTTTGCATTGCCGTATGTCCATTGCTTAAAAATATAAAATAATAAAGTATTAACAGTAGTCCCATTTTCATGCAATCTTATTAATAGTCAGAGTATGCTATTTTTAACATTCGTTGAGGAGGGGATGGTAAATTAAAAAATTTTTAGAACCACTGACAAAATTAAATAACAGGATTTTTAAATTGACATTTTGGGGGTACTTTTTAAAGTTAGATTTATCTGAAAGCTGTAACGAATAGCTTTCACATAAAGAACATTGCAAGTAGAAGTAGTAAATGTCAGAGATTGTTGGGTTATTATAGGACACTTGGCAAAAATGTTATTATTTATCTTATACTTGGGGAGAGTTCAGGTATATGCATTGTTCTGTAAAAATAGAATTTCAGTAAGAGCCATCAAAAACTTTAAAAATTTTTCAGTGCACAAAAATTTGTGAATTATAAATACTTAGATGATTGTACTTTTATTTAAATATGCTGTGCCAGTTTATTGTAATACTTTCTCTTTGGGAAATCATTGTATAAATGACATTTAATACTTAAAACTTGACTTTTCTGTTAGCCCTCTCTCCTCAGAAAATTCATGAGTTGTCTTACAAATTATTAATTTTTAGTTTATTTCTTTAATAGCCTGGTTCTGTGAATTTGGTTTTACTACTTTATGCTAGAAATGGTCCTGCAATTCCACAATTGTGGGGTTTTTTTTGAGACTTAATTTGTTCAGCTAGTGAATATATTCTCACAAATTAAAACTCTTCCTTGATTCACTTACATATAACTATTATCCAATTCAAGGTACTTGACAGAATTGCCTGTTCTGTTGGTTTACACTCATAGGAAATTACTTATACTGTACTTACTAAATTTATACTGTACTTGCTAAATTTTTACCACATTCTATACATACGGCATTCCGTGATGAAACCTGTTTCAGTAAGTATTTTTCTTTAGCTTGTAATTCTAGCATAACTTATCCCATGTAGATTTAGTATTTTTCTAACAATCATTTTTAAAAACTATCTGTACCACTCATGTAAAAATTAATAATAGGAGATTACCATTTGGGTCATTTATTTTTATCAATGAAGAAATTCAAGATTTTTTTGTCTCATTCTTTCTTCAAACTCTAGAGTTTTATGCAACATGACTTATGAATACCACCTAATTGATAATTAACCAATCTTTAATTTTTACTGTTTATGTTTAGTTGCTTTTTAATATTAATAGCTATTTTCTCTGTATTCTAATGGCAATACACAGGATCATTTGCATCTAATATTTAAGTATTATTAGAATGTTCTCTCTAAAATATTAGCTACTTTTTTTGAGACTCCATCATAAAGCAATGTAACATTAAATTTTGCATATATGGTTGAAATCCCTCCATTTTCTAAACGTTCACATATTTTACCCATGGGCTATAGACATTTTTATAATTTATAGTTTACGTGTTTTTACTTTGTCTGGTAGTCTCATTTGTTAATAGCCCATTTAGCTAACACATTATAAAAAAGCTTTTTATTTTTTTAATTAAATAATATGTACTGTGTGTATATACTTTTTAAAAATTGAAGTTCTCTTTATTTAAGGAAAATATTTTTGAGAGAATTATTAAACCAACAGCTTATTCTGTGACCACTTAACAAGATTCTATAGTTTTTCATTCTTTTATAAATTAATTCAGATCCTATAAAAATAAACTATATTAGATAAAATGGATATTAAGAAAACCTACTTTGATTATTTTCAGTCATCTTTAATTTCCTTGTGCTACTGGCCAAAAAAAGATTATATTTTAATTACTTGATTTAATTTTCCATATGATAATTATTAAGCTAGCTATATATAGGACACTTAAGTAATATTTTTCATTTAAAAAACTAAGAAAAACTCCCAACCTTTCTTTGAGTAGAATAGTTTAGGATTTACATAGTATATAATTTTTTACTCCTTTTACTTTATTGGTAATTGTCAGTTTTGTCATTTTTAAAAAATATAGAAATACCATTACATTCTTATCTAATTAAGAATGAAAAACTATTGTTACTATAAGTATATATTCATTAGCTGTGCTGTCTTTTCAACTGCTGCTGAATCAGCCTGCATTGACATTCTTTGCCTTTCTGTGTCTTGTCTATCTTTACTGTTTCCATTAGATCCTCCTACTACTACCACCCTTCAGCCTACAGTTCAATGGCATCTCTCAACTGCTGACATCGAAGATCTAACAAAAGACGTAAAAAAATTGCCCTTCCCATTGTCAACTTTGGCAACAATTAAGGATGACACAATTGGCACGATCATTGCTAGTGTAGTGGGTGGGGCTCTCTTCATAATACTTGTAAGTGTTTTGGGTGGAATATTCTGCTATAGGAGAAGACGGACGTTTCGTGGAGACTATTTTGCCAAGAACTACATTCCACCCTCAGATATGCAAAAAGAATCTCAAATAGATGTCCTTCAACAAGATGAGCTTGATTCTTATCCAGACAGTGTAAAAAAAGAAAACAAAAATCCAGTGAACAATCTAATACGGAAAGACTATTTAGAAGAGCCTGAGAAAACACAGTGGAACAATGTAGAAAATCTCAGATTTGAAAGACCAATGGATTATTATGAAGATCTAAAAATGGGAATGAAGTTCGTCAGTGATGAACATTATGACGAAAATGAAGATGACTTAGTTTCACATGTAGATGGTTCCGTAATTTCCAGGAGGGAGTGGTATGTTTAGCAACCACTAAATTTGACTTAACTATGTACAATGTTTCATTCATACTAGTTGATCATTTTCAGATTGTTCATACTTTTTCTTGAGGAAGAATAAGCTTTTACACCTTGATTTTCAAGCTTACTTTTTTATATTCTAATTTGACAGATGCAAATGTAAAATCTGGGTTCAATGTATCTGAGCTGCTTTACAATTTTTTTTTTTCAATGCTGTACTACTGTCTCAAGATTTAAATTTTAATGCAGAGTACTTTACTGGTCTGAGGCACACAGGTAAGAAGAAATGTCAACATTAAATGTATGACTTTTTGGTACAAAAATTTAAAAAAAGAAAGGAAACTGCCTTGGTATTGTGTATTAAATGTTTACCTAAGACTATAATCTCAATTATAATGTTTGTTAAGCGTACCTCTCAAAATTTATCACCACTAAATTACACTACATTAAAATTGACTAATTCAAGAAATGTTTATATATATTTTTATTATACAAAAAATATACAATCTAATGAAACACCTTTCCTTTTCAAGCATTATTTTCTAAGTTGCTCTACAAATGGAATCTTTACCTCTGCATTTTAATGAGCCTTGCCATAATTACTGTAGAATGGCTTTTCAAAGATATTTTGTTGCACTAAAACTGTGGTAGTATTAACTCAGTGAACATGATGTGTGGAAGAGCATAATTAGCTGCTCAGTATTTTTGGCCAGAATACATGCAAGAGTAATAAAAACATGCCTTTTAAACATCATAATTATTACAATATTTTCATCTCTGGAGATCATTTCTTATGTAGTCATGTGAACATAGAATTTGGTACAGTGTTAGTTTTGATGCTTTATGTCCTAAATATAAGAATAATAATGAAAATATGGTACACAGTTAAGAATAGTACAGAGAGGGCATTTCAGTATATAGATAAACATGGGCAAACTATCATTGGAATGCCAATTTTAGAAATATAATGTTTCAGCCAAGAATCTATACAAAGAATTTTCTAGACCATGTTGTTTTAGTCATTTATATTGATATTGTTCAAACGGGTAAATATAAAAAAAAAAAACACATTTAGATAAACTTGGGAACTTGAGATTTAACAAGAAAATTCTGAATTATAAAACCAATCACTAACACTTGCTGATGGATATTGTCAAACCATCCTTCTTTCCCCCAAAATGTATGTATATGTTTCAAGATTTTTGTTTTTCCAATTAAAACTGGAAACATCATGAGGTTTTTGTTTTGTTTTTGTTACCTAATTCATTAAGTATATTTTTTCCAGAAATGTATCTTGAAAAAAAATGTTATATAAATCTTGAAATGTGGATTTTCTTTTGAAGTAATTAAATTGCTTTTACTGTGGAATTCTATAAAATTGTAATAATGACAACTGTTTTGAAGCCCAAAGAATATGGTTTTTGTATTTTTTTTCTGTTGATGATTCATTTACAAAAGGACTGTATAGAATTGCCTTAGGTGTTTTGCCAGGGAATTGAAGTGGAAGTTAGTAGGAGAATCATAAATTAAATAAATTATTTTGTTAATAAAAAAACAAAGTAGGTACTTTATTTTACCACCTCAACTACCGCCCTTCTGATCCTTGTCAAATCTAAAAAATTGGTTTATATGGCAAAGCTCTAACATGTTCATAGGATTTTGTAAGTAGTGTAGGCTTTATTACAAATGAGCATAACCCAGTTTCCTTTATTTTAACTATCAGTATTTTCTGAAAATTAGAAACCTATTTTCCCAATCACTTAGTATAAGGCTATAATGTCAGTTAAGGATACAATCCAGCTCATTTATATCTTGTTAAAAATACCTGATTTTAAATATAACTGATATATAAGTAATAAGTCTCTTTGGTCCAACTCATTGGAAGAAAAACGCTTGACAATACTTTGTGATTGAAATGACTTTTTTAAAAATTAAGTATCAGCAATGATATAGCCATAGTAAGATGACATCTAAATTTTCTTACCATGGATGCTGTAAATTTGTGGCTTTTTGAACAGATTTCATCCTTAGAACAATCATTTGCAATGCAGTATGAATCAGCAGTCACATCTATAATACTGTATTAATCTCAATTTAAATATCTGAAGGAAATTAGAACTGTATTTAAAAAATAAAAATAATCTACTTAGTGATTATGAACTTACTTTATATTATGGCTATTGTGCAGTTAGAGTTTTTGATTTTTGTTTTTTTTTGGCTGGAGAGGATGCAAGGAAAACTGCAAGTGAGTATTTGATATAATTCTGTATCTTAAAACTATTTGGCAAACTAAAATATCCCAAAATTTTAAGAATCTGATACTGGTGCTTAAGGCTTTCTGAAGCATTGCACTGTTGTTTGTTAGAGCTTTGTATGTGGTTACTGTACATAAAGACTTGTTTTTAAACATGAGTAGTTGTAGGAAATAAACATTTTTCTTAAATTAATTTTTGAATATCAGTGAGGTGTATAGACAATTGATAGATATATATAAAAATCCTATTCAGAAAAAAAAGGAAGAATAGTATGTTGGTCATGTTTATACCTATTTATTTCATATTCTTTGAACTGGTTTTTCATTTTTGTATTTAGGTTAGGTTTTTCTTTCACATTGGTTAAAATATTTCTATAGTACATGGAGATTAATACAACTCTTATTTTTTCTGTCATTTATTAAAATATCTCAAAACTTTAATAGGCTAGGGATTACTTCAAAAGTGATGTTTGAGAAGTACTTAGTATCTTACCATGTGCCTAAAAGATTTCTATTTGATAAGTCTAACATAATTAAAATATTAAGGTTTTTCAGTAGTAAGTTATAAGTAAATTGTTTCTGATAGCCATACAGGGAAAAGTTTTATAAAGATAACATTGGCTAAATGTTTAACATAAGGGGCTATAAGAAGTGCAATATATTCATGCAAAAATGCAGAAAAATGTAGCCATTGGATATGTGAAAACATCTCAATTGAGTTTGATTTTGCTTTGGATGAATATTGCTAAAACAAAATATGAGAAAAAGTTAGAAATTGTTATATGTAGAAGTAATTAATGTAAAATAGAGGAAAGGAAGTACCCCTGTTGTAATTTAATTGTAATAGGGGAATGATTTATAGTTCAAATTATTTTTCCTGTTTATTATTTAGAAATGTAAAATTTATTTAAAAATAGCTTTTTTTTTTTTTTTTTTTTTTTTGCCAAATTACTTATCCAGTGTTGGCCCCAATAGCCATACAACAATGTTTAAATAAAAGTTTAAAAAAATTATTTATAGAGGCATATTTCTATAACAAGCTATGGCTCTTATATTACCTTCTTTGTCCTTATGATATTTGCTGGTGTGTGTGTGTGTGTAATCTAGTTTTTCTTTAATGATATTTTGTGGGATTAGAAATCTATTTTATTTTTTTTCCAATTAAGACTGTATCAGGTTAAGGATACATTTGAAGTTCAGGGAGCATCTAAATTGGTATGTTAGCCATTTTAAACTTTGCTTTTAATTAATCATTTAATTCCTATCTCATATATACATCCTGATTGTTTTTCCACTATCACAAATTATCTTTATAGCTCTAGCTTTAATTGTTTTTGCTATCACATTGACATAAGTCAAATTATATAGACTGACTTTCAATTTGGAATCAACATTTAATATGATTTTTATTTTGTTTTAAATATAATTTATTGATTTTTTTACAGAGAGGAAGGGACAGGAATAGACAGAAACATCATTGAGAGAGAGACATCGATCAACTGCCTCTTGCAAGCCTCCCACTGGGGGTGTGCCCGCAACCAAGGTACATTCATGCTCTTGACGGGAATCGAACCTGGCACCTTTCAGTCCGCAGACTGATGCTCTATTCATTGAGCCAAACCGATTTTTAAGTTGGCATTTCGTGTTTTTCACTTACCACGTGTGAGCTACTTTGATTTTAAATGCCATTGTTGCTAATTGTAATCACCTTATTTTGTGTCTTTGATGTTTAAAATTATAATTAATTTTTTCTAAGCTTTGTTATTTTAGAGGAAGTTGCTGTTGTTTTTTTTTAATTTAAATAACATTTTGACTGGATTAAGTTTGGTTTTCCTTTTACTATGCCAATAAAAATTCATGCATGAAAAAATCCTTAAAATAGTATACACAGTATACAGCTTTCTGTTTTCTTTTATTATATCCAGTAAACTATACTTTTCTTTTTTAATTGAGTTGGGTAGAAATAAGTTTACATCAAGAGCTTGAAACTATGCATAGCTTACAAAAGCTTTTGATATAAATGTACATATACATATATGTACACACACACATAAATATTTACGTGTTTTTAAGAATTTTTTTATTGATGGTTAGAGTAAGGTTAAAGGAGAGAGAGGAACGTTTATGTGAAAATGGAACACCAGTTGGTTGCCTCCTGCACACCTCCTACCAGGGATGGAACTGCAACCCAGGCATGCGCCCTAAGTAGGAATCAAATTGGCAACCCTTGGTGTATGGGAGGACACTCAATCAATGGAGTCACATTGACTAGATCTGTTCTTGAACCTTGATAATAGTTATGCTATTTTATACTTTTTGATTCAGTGATTTAAAGTTGTGAATTCAGGTTCAGTATATTTTGATACTTTGTTTTTAGGTATGATAGCTAAAATGCTACCTTTCAAAAACAAGTAGATTCAAATGGAAGTATATTCTTGGGGACCTCAATAGTTTTTAAAACTGCTGTTTAAGCTTGTCTTCATGTTCGAAATGTTTGGTCTTTCAGTGTCTTGCTAATCACAATAAACTTAGCCCTTACATTAGTTACTATTCAGGATATTAAAAGTAGTATGTATTCAGAGTCAGAAATTAATTTAGGATATAAAAAGTCTGATTATGTTTTAGTACTTACTAATAAATTTAATATTGCTAAGACTAAATGAAAGCCTTTTTTTAATGTGTGAGGCTTGATGAATTTATAATCTGCATTCAGAATCTTTGGACTAATTACATAAAAGAATAACTTGAGTTTTTCAAACATAATTTCAGAACTATTACTATAAATATTGTATTAACTTTGACATCAGCAAAACAATACTCATTTAAATTCTGTATACTTGGACAAGGACTGCTTTTTGCCTTAGCAAAAAAAAAATTTTTAATAAGATTCTAAAAGAAAACTTTTAGAATAACTAGTGTGAAATAGGTAACAAGCATACTTGACAAATTGAGATTTTTAAAAATATTATTTTAATTTGTACCAATGCTGAGATGTATGACCTTGATCATGTAACCTTACCAGGTTTTAATTGGCCTACTATTAAAGACTGAATACAAAGCTATAATTTCATGGTGGGAAAAGTGATAGTGTAGAATAGATTACCCCTAAATCATCCCAAATCTCTCACCTTTGTAAAAGCAGAGTAATATTTAACTGGCCTAGGCTTCAAGTCTTTTTTTCATCTAGCACTTATTCAAATGGAGATATAGTAGGTTGTAGAGAAATGAGCAACAAAAGGAAGATAAGCCAAGCATATAGTAAATTTGAGTAACATCCTGAATGACAGCCAGTTATATTATTTAAAACTAGAGGCCTGATGCAAAGATTGTGCACCGGTGGGGTTCCTTGCATGGGTGCATGGTCAGGACCAGGGTGGGACCTTTGGAGGGCTCCAGGGCTTGTTCAGCCCATCTTTCCCAATCTCTGGTAGTCAGTGTGCATCATAGCGATTGGTTGAACTAACAGTCGGACACTTAGCATATTAGACTTTATTACCTAAACTCATAAAATAATAGGATGCAAATTGACCATACCTTTGCTATACCCCCCAGGCAATCAGGAGTGTGTATGCAAGCGGCAAGCAGCTGGGAGCAGGGCAGGACACTTGTGACACAGGTGTTCTGTACCCTCCCAGCTGCTCTGGGCTTCTGGGCAGCTTGGGAAGGCAGAAAGATGGCTCTGGCAGTGCCGGCAGCAAAGGTCTATTCTTGCACAAATCTTCGTGCATCAGGTCTCTAGCATAAGATAATTGTATATTTTACTATAGTTATATTCATTGTTTAGAAGCTTATTGAAATGGGTTATGTGGGACTCATTGGTGTAAGATTTTTATTCTAGAATGAAGTTAATAAAGTGATCAATTAAACCCAGAATTTTTTTAGTTCAGTAAAGAAGTTTTTACAATTGGAAAGAAAGCATTCTTTTTAGAAATCTAAAGCACCACATGACTCACATTTTAATAAAAAACAGTTCTAAATATTTACTTATATGGATTACTATGGTAAGTAGGTGAAACATATTTTAAAATTGTTAGTGTTTTAATTCCGTTTGAATTTGCCATATATGGATCCCAAAAGGAATTTCAGTTATTTAAGAGTATTTGTGAATGTCAGTTTAAAAACTAAGAGCTCTTCATTTCTTATTAGGGGATCCAGAAAGAGCATCTACATTAGATGTTGCAAAAAACCATTCTCTCCCAACCAGGACATAAGGATAGAGGCTTCTATCCTACTCCAACCTCGCTTTATTTTATTCTGTATTCTTTATTACTTATGGATTGAATGGCCTTGGGCAGAATATTTAACTTTGGAACTGCAGTGTCTGCATTTATAAAATTTTAAATACTATATTAGATGAAACAAAATATGCATATTGAAGGTACTTTGTAACAAAATCTTGTTGTTGGATTTAATGTGCCTAAAATTGTCAATGATAATAAGGATTGGTGGTGGTGTCACCTTCATAATACTTATATTTGAAAATATATAGTTATAATTTTTATTATTTGGGAGTTAATAAAATAGGGTGACTTGATTTTTAAGAATTAGGTGAAATTCTAACTGCTAAATACTATTTTAAAAATTGTAAGTTTGTGGTGAAAACTGGGAAAGAAAAATTGTTACGCAGAAATATTACAGTGTATCTGTATTCAGGAGACGGATAAATTTTCATTTAATTTTGTAATAGAAATACTATCTTAGCCGAAACCGGTTTGGCTCAGTGGATAGAGGTTCAATTCTGGTCGGGGGCATGTCCCTTGCTTGTGGGCACATCTCCACTGTGGGGCGTGCAGGAGACAGCTGATCGATGTCTCTCTGTCATCGATGTTTCTGACTTTCTATCTCTCTCCCTTCCTCTCTGTAAAAAATAAATAAAATATATTTTTTTTAAAAAGAAAGAAATACTATCTTAAGTTTACTTTTTATTAAATGTGCTTGAATCAAGGAAAATTATAACATTACTATTTTAATAATACTTTTATTTTAAACTTTGATTTTTTGCCTATTTTAAATAAGTGGAGGTTTTTGTTGATGTTTTGCCTCTTCTTGAAGGTTTTTGGTTCCTTTAATAGGAAATCTTTATATTTATATAGAATAAAGATGGTGCCTGCCCAGTGTGGCTCGGTGTATAGAGTGTCGACCTACGGACTGAAGGGTCCCAGGTTCAATTCCAGTCAAGGGCACATGCCTGTGTTATGGGCTTCATTCCCAAGAGGGGGATGTGCAGGAGACAGCTGATCAACGATTCTCACTCATCATTGATGTTTCTATCTTCCTTTCCCTCTCAGAAATCAATAAACATACATTTAAAAAAATAAAGAATGTAAATGTCTATATTGTTGGTTAACAATACTGAATTTTTTTGTTTTAGCACCTTTCAAAGTCAGTGCTTACAAATTTTCATCCATTTCTCCTCCAGATATTTTTTTTTCCCGTAGAGAACAGATGCTCTTGTTGAGATCTGACTGGGGTTATTCTTTTCATAACTCACGAAAAGCAAAGCTGAAGTCTTAAGGTGATATCTTGAGAGCAAGAAGTGTGTTAGTATAATGCTACAAAAGCACTGAATCAAGTTTGGGATCCTCTGATCTTGCTGCTGAATGACATACTTCAATCACATAGTCCTTGCACATTGTAGAAATTAGCATATGCAAATTTAAGAACTCTAAAATTGTTTGAAAAGCCAAATTTTTATTACTTTGCAGATGTTCCGTTTAAGCCCACCTCTTCCATAGCCATAGCTGGAGCTGTAATTGGAGCTGTCCTTGCCCTTCTCATCATTGCTGTCTTTGTGACTGTGCTGCTGACTCCTCGAAAAAAGAGACCATCCTATCTTGACAAAGTGTAGGTAACTTTTTTTGCCTGTGTTCAACTGTGAATATTCAGTATGTGTCAGTATTTACCTTTATAAGTACTCATATGGAAAATGACAGGGATGAAGGTACATAAACATATTGTTAGATCTTTGTGTGAGGACCAGGGTGTCATCAGAACATTTCAAGTTACATCTCAATAAATAAACTGTCAAGGGGCTGCTGAAGACAAGTATATTAGACATCTTTTTCATCTACACTACATTAGACACCTTTCCACATAGTAACATAATAGCTCTCTATGTTGACATGCCTTCTGAATAAAAATGTAGCTCTTAATGAAGTAATTGAAAGACAGATAATAAAAAATAAATCTTAGAAGTTAAATTGCTTCTTTAGATTATATATGCCTGTCTTATGTATAGATATGATTTAACTTTCAACTGACAGTAGTTATTAAACACATCAAATTTTAAAACTTTTATCCTTAAAAGAACTTTGCTTTTGGTGAATTATAAATGGGCATTTTTCATTTAAAGGGAAAGCAGTGGTTTTGGCCTAATCATTGAGATAGTATTGTAAAGCAGAAGTTGCACTTTGCTGTAGAATCAAAAAATTATGTCTCACCTGGTTAGTGAAACAGTGATTGGGCATCAACCCATGAACCAACAGGTCAAGTCACATGCCTGGGTTGTGAACTTGATCCCAGTAGGAGGTGTGCAGGAGGCAACAGATTGATGTTTTTCTCTTGTTGATGTTTCTAACTCTGTCCATATCCTTTCTTCACTCTCTAAAATCAGTGAAAACATTTATTTAAAATTAAAATACTAATGTTCCAATTTATGTAATTCCATCAACAGCTTTGTTGCTTCATCTGTGAAATGAGGATTACTTGTCCTACTTACCTCACCTGATTATGATGAGAGAAGAAGATAATTTTTTGAAGTTCTATACAGATGGCATTATTTCTTGTGTGTTATTACAGTTTTTATATTAGGACATAGTCTGGCTATCAAAGAATTGATTTCTTCTGTTTTTATAAATGTTTTGCATATGTCTCTAATCTGGCACAGTTATAGCACTGATCTTTTTGCTTTTGAAGACACCTGAGACTTGTCTCCGCTTTATCATGATCAAATTAGTGGTATCAACATGAACAACTCACATAACCTCCATGATCCTCAGTTTTCTCACCTAAATGACCTATGACATCTTGGAGCTATAAAATTGCTGATATTTTTATTACATGAGGGGAAGTAATTTAGATAAAAGGACCATAAAGTACTCTTTCAGTGCAATACCTGTAAGATGAGTTTTATAATATTTCAAGTGATTAGGATGTGGTTAACTTCATCTTAGTTCCCAAATTATCTCAGGATTTTCTATAATTTCAAAAACAAAATTTACTAATAGACTAGTAAATCCATCCAATTATTTGAATTCTGTTCATTTAATATATGATTTCATGCCCTCATCGAGAAGTTTATTAGCCTGCAATTTGTAATTACTTTGGCCTCTTATAGTCTTCATACTCCTTATTTTTTAATATAGGTGACATTCTTGTTTGTTTGACTAATTATGAGTATTTAAAATTATTTACTTGTGATCTTTAAGAATATGAGAATATATAAAAAATATCTTCAAAAAATGCAGAAAGCTAAAAAATACATTTAATTTTATTGTAATTTAATAGTGTTTAAAATGCATGATAATATTGTGTTTTTTTTTTTTCTTCAAATAGATTAGATCATTTTGGCCAAAAAAAAAAAAAAAAAAGTGACCTAAGGTACTCTAAGGTCCCTTTGTTTATTTCAGGTTACAAGATTTATAATGATCTGTAGATTGAAAATATTAATTTGCACTGTGAGTATTCTAAGAGTGGCCATGCTTTTAAAAATTTAGTTTTGGAAGTATTTCCAAATACAATCTAAACCTTTTTTTACCATTGTAGACTATAGTCTTTTAAATCACTTTTATGACATTTTAGGGGCAAGACCTTCCATTACATACATGTTTTAAAATCTTCAAATGTTGGTAAGCATGTAGATGTAAAAATATACAATACATAAATAAATTGGCCATGGACTATGTTGCTTGCTTAGTAATAATTTGAAGAATTGTTTCTATTTGAGTTGCTTTTTTAAATATGCAAATATTAGATTGTCTTAAGCATTGAAACCTTTAAAACTAGTTTATTTTCCATCTATGATAGGCTAGTGGAAGTATAAAAGCAAATTAAATATACAATGTACAGTGACATATGTTAGTATGAGAAAAATATCCTCAAAAGTTAAGAGAACCTTGATTGTTTTTCCCCTTCTCTTTTTTATTTTTGCTAAATGTGGCAGTCACAATTTTTAACCTTTTTAACGCAGGATTGACCTACCACCCACACATAAACCACCGCCTGTGTATGAAAAACGATCTCCCCCTTTGCCTCAAAAAGACCTTCTATATCAGGTAAGTGTTCATGAGTGCACTAAAATAAAAAATATACTAATCAGTATATATCATTTGTTTTAAAATATTATCTAGATATGGTATATTACACATTGCATTAATAATCCTATCTAATAGAAGAGTAATATCCAAATTGACTAACTCCAACACACAAGATGGCTGCCCCCATGTGGTCAAAGATCCTGCCCCTGTGTGGACACAAGATGCCTTCCACAAGATGGCCAGAAGGGAAGAACAGTTGGGAGGGACTAGGCCTGCAAGAGAGAGAAGTTGGGGGTGACTGGGCCTGCAGGGAAGGGCAGTTAGTGGTGACCAGGCCGGCAGAGGAGGTAAGTTGGGTGCAACTGGGCCTGCAGGGGAGTGACAGTTGAAGGGGACCCAGGCCTGCAGGGCAGAGCTGTTGAGGGGACCAGGCCTGCAAGGGAGGGCAGTTAGGGGTGACCAGGCCTGTAGGGGAGCAGTTAGACATCAATCAGCTGGCAGGGGAGTGGTTAGGGGATGATTAGGCTAGCAGGCAGAAGTGGTTAGGATCAATCAGGAAGGCAGGCAGGCTAGCAGTTGGGAGCCAGCAGTCCTGAATTGTGAGAGGAATGTCCGACTGCCCATTTAGGCCAGATTGGAGAGGGTGCAGGCTGGGCTGAGGGGCACACCCCTCCTGTGCACAAATTTCGTGCACTGGGCCTTTAGTCTATACATATAAAGAGTCAGGATTCGTAATGTCCAAAACGACTGAAGGGATGACTGAATTCTAGGCTGTGTGCACAACAGGCATGGGTGGGCAAGGACTGATGAGTAGGCTGAAATCCTGACTTCTCAGATAGAGAGAGAGGCGGAACTGATAAATAGCCATCCCAAGCTGTTGGCGAGACCCGGAGAAAAAGGTGCAAGAGCTGATCAACCCTTGCCCCTCTCTCTCCTGGCCTCAGCAACAGCTGAGCCTCTCTCTCTCTCCTAGAAGCTAGCAGCCTGGGGCAGCTGCTGATTAGCCCCACCACTCTGATCAGGCCTAGAGATAGGCCCGGAGACCCTGACTGGCATAGAAACCGATCGGTCAGAACTAAATCTGGGTGAACTGTGAGGAGCCAATGGCTGCATAGGAGGCAGAGCTTTTGACGTGATTGGCATTAGAAATCGACCAATCAGAACCTAATCTGGGTGAACTGCGAAAGCATAACCTAAGGTGGGGGCTGAGGAGGGGTTTTAAGGGCAACAGCTGTTTAGTGTAAGGTGTACGAAAGTGGTTTAATTTTTTAATGACAGGTTTGGCAGTATAGTACATATGGCTGGCTAACAGTCCAGATATAAGGATTATGTATTTTTGTCTGCCAAAAGCATCTCCTCCTGAAAAAGGCTTTTCCCCCACCATTTAAATAATCCTATTCTATATAATCTACCTATATTAATAAAAGGTAATATGTTAATTAGACTGGGTTGACCAGCCATCTTCTGGATGTCTGACTTCCTTCTGGACAAAGCCATGGTGGTGGGGGCTGAGGCAGAGGCAGTTAAGGGCAATCAGGCTGGCAAGGGAGGACAGTTGTGGACAACCAGGCCAGCAGGGGAGGGCAGTTGGGGTAATAATCAGGCCGGCAGGGGCGGGTCATTGGGGGAGAAGAAGAGAGCGGCTGGGGTGAGATCAGGCTTGCAGGGGAGGGCAGTTGGGGCAAGATCAGGCCAGCAGTGGAGGGCAGTAAGGGGCGATCAGGCAGGCAGGCAAGCAGTGAGGTTAGGTGCAATCAGGCAGGCAGGCAGGCAGAGAGGTTAAGGGCAATCAGGCAATCAGACAGTTGAAGGGTTAGGAGCCAGTGGTTCCAAATTGAGAGAGGGATGTCTGACTGCCAGTTTAAGCCCAATCCCTGTGGGATCAGAGGGATCAGGCCAAAACTGGCAGGCAGACATCCCCCAAGAAGTCCCTGAATGGAGAGGGTGTAGGCTGGGCTGAGGGAACCCCCTTTCCCCTGTTCACAAATTTTGTTCACTGGGCTACTAGTATATAATTTCTCTGAAACACTTAGGTAATCAAATTTTGTTTACAACTTCGTAAGAAAAAAAGTAATGGCCACTGTAGCTAAGACAAATCAAAACTATATTAGAAGTACAATTTTTTACTAAAAGTATAAAGATATTGTTAATACAGTTTTATTGACATAGAGATTCATAATAAAATATGCATTTTATAAAAAATGTAAAAATATTGAATATCTTTGATAGGGTAGGATAGAGAGTTTTTTCTCCTTATGGAATGAATTTTGCTTCTTTTTGAGTATATTCAAGGTCTAAATTTTAGCTTTATTTAGCAACAATGGGTTTATATTCCAATTTAATAGCCTGGGTATGAATATTGAGCTCCCTATTACATTTATGATAATTTAAAGAATTGCTTTTAGATTTAGTTTACAGTAAATTTGTAAAAGTATTGATTCAGTGTTTCTATCTTGTTCTATCCCTAGATTAATATGCTCTACTTGGAAAAGTTTAAATCATCAGAATATTTGATTACTTTTATTCTTACCTTTAGTTTTTTTGTTTTGTTTGTTTTCCTCTATCAACCATGCATACTGTTGGTGCCCTAACCCTAAATTGGGATTTTTATTATCTGTAGGAATGTTCTATAATACTTTATTCCTAAAATATGCCCTGTATCTTCAACTTGAATAACACAAATAACATGTCCATCAATTACTAGTAATTTATTTAAGATGGTAGAAAAACTCCAAAGGAATATATCTGTTAAGATATTTTTGGTTTCTGTTTCTTTGTTGACCATGTAGTCAGTATACTGCCCCAGTATAGGGCAGGGAGTAGAATTCCCTGGCAGTTGCACCTATGGACAATGAGCATCAGCTTTGTTATCTTACACACATTGAATATTTTAGGGGTAAATACATGCCATCTTTTCTGACCTTGTTTCCACATAAAGAATGTAATCTCACATTTCTTTTGACAAATAATCAAACTTAACAACTAGTGTGAAAGTGAACAAAATTTTTAGCTAGAGCTAAAAACATCAACAAGAAGATAGCTGTCATCCTCTCACCACAAAGCTAGCAAATGACCAAAGGATTTCTAGGTTCAATTTTGGGAATGTTGTTAATAAATTTTAGGACAATTTTAATTACATATATTTTTATTCTTGTCTATAAAATCAATTGATTTTAAAACTTGTTATTAAATAATTTTAAATTAAATATTTATAAAAGCTTATGAATTGGAAAAAATAATTTGGCTCAGATCAAGTATCCTGGGTTTTAGTAAAGAAAATACGATTGCTATAAATATAGACACTGCTAAATAAAGACAAAAGGAAGACTTTTTTTTTTTTAATTTGAATTGGCTAAGGTACAAACTGTAGGTTTTAGTATCCTTGAAGTCAGAGAAGGCTTCCTGGATGGATCAATTTCAGACGTAGGAGTTTTTGAAGCATGTGATAAAATTGTTGATTAGATTAATTTCACCTGTAGTAAACTGGATAATTAAAAACATAAACCGGAGTGGAAATGAAGAGTTCTCTGTTAAAGTAATGGACATTTTAGAAAGAAAATTGATGGGAGAGCACCTGCAATGGATAACAACAATTGGGCTTTGGGAATCAGAGACCATTTAGGAATATTGTGACTTTGTCCCCATCTATAAAATTAAGAATATGAAAAACATAATTGTGTATTTTCCTCTTTTAGCTGTAAAACATTCTATAAAATATTACTAATGATAGACTAGTTCCTGTCATTCCACCTAGGAGAGTCAGAACTTGACTTGTAGATGAAATAACTTAATATTATAAAGCTTTTAAGAAAAATTTAGACTAAACTCATTATCGTCAGCAAGATAATTTATAACTCAGGCATTCTGTCATATATTTACTGTATGTGATTTAATTAATGGAATATCAAAATATAAATTACATAGAACTGTTTTCTGGTTACTAAGAAATCAGTATGTAAGTGTGTAATTGCTATCTAATTAGTTTCATGCCAGGATAGCATGTTGTAATAATAAATGTGTCCTAATGTTCCACTTCTCTAGGCAACATATCAACTTCAAATTAACTTCAACTTGAAGCCATTAGCCCTCAGCCTTAGAAGTAGGCCTAGAGACCTAATAAGCCAGTCCATGCTCCCAAAAGTTCTACCCATCAGTATTTTTCTATTACTGAGAAACCACAGCAGGAAGCAGTTTCTCACTACTCACATTTGTCTGCCTTGCTTAACCATTGCTTTTGTGGTAATAGTGCCAAATTCATCCCTGATAATTTTCATTCTGTCAGTCAGGAAAAGGAGGCCTGATATTGTGAATAGTTCTTTTAGTGGGAATATTTCTGTATTGCTGAGATAATGCATGAAGGTATGCATAAGTATCCTATATAATAAAGAGGTAATATGCAAAATAACCATCACTCCAACACAGAAGATGGCTGCCCCAACATGGCCAGCAGGAGAGGGCAGTTGTGGGCGATCAGGCCAGCAGTTGAGGGCAATTAGGAGGAATCAGGTCTGCAAGGGAAGGTAGTTGGGGACAATCAGGCTTACAGGGGAGAGCAGGTAGAGATGACTGGGCCAACAGAGGAGAGAAGTTGGGGTGATCAGGCCTGCAGAGGAGGGCAGTTTGGGGGAACCAGGCCTGCAGGGGAGGCAGTTGGGGGGAACCAGGTCTGCAGGGGAGGGCAGTTGGGGGAAACCAGGCCTGCAGGGAGGCAGTTGGGGGCAACCAGGCCTGCAGGGGAGGGCAGTTGAGGGTGACCAGGCCAGCAGGGGAGGAAAGTTAGGGGTGACCAGATCATCAGGGGAGGGCAGTTGGGGGGGACCAGGCCTGCAGGGGAGGACAGTTGAGAGCAATCAGACCAGCAGGGGAGAGTAGTTAGGAGTAACCAGGCTGGCAAGGAAGGGAAGTTAAAGGTGACCGGGTCAGCAGGGAAGGGCAGTTGGGGGCTACCAGGTCTGTAGGCAAGGACAGTTGAGGGCAACCAGGCTGGCAGTGTAGGGCAGTTAGGAGTGACCAGGCCAGTAGGGTACGGCAGTTAAGAGTGACCAGACTGGCAGGGGAGGACAGTTAGGGGCAACCAGGCTGACAAGGCAGGGAAATTAGGGGTGACCAGGACAGCAGGGGAGGGAAGTTAGGGGTGACCAGGCTGGCAGGGGAGCAGTTAGGCATCAGGCAGGCTGACAGGAGAGTGACTAGAGGGTGATCAGGCTGGCAGACTGGCAGGAGAGTGGTTAGAGGGTGATCAGGCTGGCAGGCAGGCAGGTAGGCAAGCAGTTGGGAGCCAGCAGTCCTAGATTGTGAGAGGGATGTCCCAGATTGTAGAGGGAGCAGGCTGGCCTGATGGACACACACACATCCCGCCTCCCCCATGCACAAATTTTGTTCACCAGGCCTCTAGTGAGAGAAATAAAAAGGAATGTCTTGCATGTAGTCACAAAGAAATTAAAAAGTACCACCAGATTGTCAGGATTTTTTATGATAATTCTATAAAGGTGAAACTTCATTTAGGAAACAGATACTCATGATATTAAAATGTATTTTACCCTTTTATTATATTGCATTTTCTTAACATTATTTATTTAATACTTAAGTACATTCTTGGTACCAAAAATTCAAATACTACAGAAATTTATAAACTGTGTAAGTCCTCCTTTATTTATCCATTCCTTAACAGATTGTTTTCTTCCTCAGAGATTACTAGTATGATCTTAGACTTTTTCCACAAATTTACTTTCATGCATATATCATTTATATTTAAATCTACAAATATTTTTTAAAAGCATATATTTAGTCATAGAATACATATTGTTCTAGAAATTGTTTTTCCTACTCTGTTACAGACCATTGTTCTTCAGAGTGGCCAATGTTACCACCTTTATTAGAATCCTTTGGGTTATTGAAAATGAAGATTTTTTAAAGACAATTTCAGGCTTACTAAATCAGATTCTGTGGGATGGAGGCAGTGCTCATTTTGCCTAGCACATCAGGTGAATTTTAATGCACATTCAAGCTTGAGATATATTGCTATCTCTGTATCCATTTTAATGGCTGAAGTAGTATTCCATCATGTTGACAAATTACCTACCTATTTTCCTACGTTGTTTTCAATATTTTTTATAACTATAATTGTTGCAGTAAGGATGCTTCTATATACTTTATAGTGCACATGTGTTCATAAAATATATGCAAAGAGTTGGTGTGATTTTTTAACATGTAAATAGGTGCCATAGTGCTGGCCAAACTAGCTATATCAATTTATATTCCCATTAAAGGCCTGATGCACAGATTTGTGCATGGGTGAGGTACCTAGGCCTGGTGGACTATCAGGACCGATCGGGGCCAAACTAATCGGGACTGGGGTGATCAGGGCCTGCAGGCTTAAGGGATGGATGAGAGGAGGGACCACAGGAGGTTGGTGGGCCGGGAGGAGGGACCATGGGAGGTTGGCTGGCCACAGGAGGTTGGCTGTAGGAGTGCACTGACCACCCTGGGACAGTTCCTGTGTTTAGGGTCTGCCCCCCTAGTGGTTAGTGTGCATCATAGCAACTATTTGACCGATTGTCCCAGTCACTAGGTCATAACGGTCGCTTAGGCTTTTATAGAGAGAGATAAATAGTGCAGTAGTTCCCCTTATCCATGGTTTTTGTTAACCAGAGGTAAGCACATTCCAAAAATATTTAATGGAAAATTCCAGAAATAAACAATTCATAAGCTTTTAATAGTGCGTCTTTCTGAGTATGGTGATGAAACCTCATTCCTACCCCCCTTCACTTGGGACATAAATTATTTCTTTGTCCAATGTATCAACTCTATAAGCTACTCACCCATTAGTCACTTAGTAACCATCTCAGTTATCAGATCAACTGTTGTCATATCACAGTTCAACTAGCTCTTATTGTATTTAATAATTACAATATATTGTTATAATTATTTTATTATTAGTTATTGTTGTTAATATCTTATGTGCCTAATTTATAAAGTAAACTTTATCATAGATATGCATGTATTGGAAAAATATATAGTATATATAGATTGTGGTACTATCCATGGTTTCAGGCACCCACTGGATATGGGGATCTTTGAACATATGCCCCATGGAAAAGGGGGCATTATGTATCTTAAAACCTGTTTCCCTCTTTAATAGTATCCCCCATGATAAGTGGGAAAATGGGTTTTATGTATACTAAAAATCCGTTTCCCGCTCTAATATTGTTTAGTAGAACTTTTTATTTTGCCAGTTTGATAAAACTGAAAAACAGCTCATTTAAAAGCTGTGTAGATTACTTGATGAAGTTTTATAATTGATTGCCTATTTGATGTTCTATAACCAACCTACTTGCTTAATTTTTTTAAATTTCAGTTACTTTTTTGAACTTCGTTTGTTAATTTTTTAGCAACTGTTTGGTATAGACAATAATCTTTTGGTCTTATATTCATTTCTTATTTTTCAATGTTATAGCATCTTATACTAGTATAAAAGGTTTAGGTTTTTATGCAATCATATTTTTGTGTTTTTTCCTTACAGTTTCTAGAAGTTTTATAAAGACTTTTCTTTTTATGTTTTCCACATCTTTATTGTCTATACTAATAAAGAGCTAATTGCTAATGGTCCGTACGCTGTAATGGGTTATGACCAGATCATTAGCATATTAGCTGTGGCATTGCTCCAGAGCTGGGTGGAAGTGGGGAGATGCCCAGAAGAGGCAGGACCATCCCGTGCCAGGGAGGGCAGGAGTGAGAGCCCATGGCACCCCCCTCACCAGTCCTTCGCCACCCATTGCTCCCACTCTTTGTGCCCTATGGCCCACTTTCCAGGGGAAGGAGCACAGTGTAGCAGGCGGGAGGCTTCCACATTCTCCTCTGGCACCATGATGGTGTGGAGCCACAATGTTGCTCTGGAGATGGGATGGAAGCAGGGAGGTGGGACCAGCCCGAGGCAACTTGAGGTATTGAGGGCGGGGCTTGAAGGGGCCAGAGAAGTCCAGAGCATTTAGGAGTTGGGCTAGGCACGCTGGATTTCTACATGGATAGGTTTGGGTGTCGAGGCAGGGTGGCAGGTAAGTGGGCGGAGCCATGCAACTTTGCACACTGGGCTCCTAGTCTTTATTATAGGTATCTTAAGTATTTTAATTTTCAGTGGGATTCTCTCCACCCTATTCCCATGGCTATTTCTAATTGGTTATTATTAGCATATAGAAATGTTTGGCTTTTTAATATAAATACTAGAGGCCCAGTGCATGAAAATTCATGCAAGAGTAGGCCTTCCTTCCCCCAGCTGCCAGCACTGGCTTCCCTCTGGCACCTAGGACCCCAGCTTCCCTCTTCCTGTCACCCACAGGCATCCGGGACCCCAGCTGTTTTCCCCCAGGCTACCCGTAGGCACCAGGACCTGGCTGGCTTCCCTCCAACACTGGCTTAATCAAGAAGGATGTCCAGTCCAACTAGCATATTGTTCTTGTTATTATTATAGATTACATCTAGCCTTTTTTGAAATTTTTTATTTAATAATTTTTTAATTTGTTTTCTTGAATTTCTACATATATAATGTACTTGCTACAAATAATAAGTTGTCTTTTATATTCGTTATTTATTGTGCCTTCTTTTTTTTTCGTTTTAGTGAACCAATATTTTTAAAATGATCAATGCATGCTGTTACAAAATCATGCGCTGGTAAAATATCCAATCAAAGTACAATATAGATGTAAGGATTTTCATGTAAAAAAGTATGAAAAGTTTATTGATACGTTTTTAGACAGCAATTAATCTTAAGAAACTACCTCTTGTTGTGTTTGGGATAGTATTAAGGATAATTTTCCCAAATGTCTGAAAATACTGTTGAAATATTCTTTCATTTTCCAGCTATGTATCTGTGTGAGGCCATTGTTTCTTCATAGATTTCAACCAAACTACATTTTGCAAGAGATTTAATGCTGTAGCGGATATGAAAATCAAGCTTTCTTTTTCTAACTCAGATATTAAAAAGATTGGAAAATGTTAAAAAAAAGTAAGGCCATTAATAAAAGGCCATTCTTTTCACTAACCTATGTGTTGGAAAACATTTTTTCATTGCAATGATGCTATTTATATTAACTTATTATGGGCCTATTATTCATTACATATATTCACTACTTTAAATACTTCTTAATTTTAATAATTAATGAAAAGTATAGATAGCTATTGCCCATAAGAACAAAAGTGCTTTGGGTCTTCAAAATTTTAAAGTATAAAGTGGTCCGAAGACCCAAAATTTGAGAACTGCTGTTATTGACCATAAGCAATGCTTGACACAGTATAGGTAGCTAACAAAAATTTTTGAATGACTCAATGGGAGAATAAATCCCCTATTTATATTCTCTTTAGTCTATGACCTGTAAAAATTTCTTCAGTACTTATTCTAGAATATTCTTACCCCAGAGACTACATTTCAGTATATTTAAGGTCAGTACGTCTAATATTATGTATCAAATATGAATATATCTTGTATGTAAAGTGGAACAGGAGGCTCTCTATAAATATTCCAAAGTGATGGCAATGACTACCTTTGTATTAGATTTTTAAGTGAATATCATGTTTTATGTTATATTTTTCTATAGTTTTTGAGTTTTGTACAGTGCTTTTTAGCATAGGAAATACAGATCTCTTGAGGACCTGAATTACTGGACTGGAATGTTTAATCAGTCAGACTGGAGTTGTGGCAGTACTTAGCCCAATTTATTGTCTGGAAAAAATAATTCACTGTCATATATCTCATTCCTTAGTACATTTTTGTAAATGTTCATGACAGAGTGTGATGAAGGAAGATTGTTTCTACTTATTTTACTTCGAGTAGATCATATATACAAAACAATATAAAAGAATAGTCTAATGCAAAACTCCCATTTCCATTACTATGTACCTACCCAAACCACCTCCTACAGAAAAATCACTTTTTATAGAGTTCTTATTTGTCTTAATATAGTCTGTTTAAGCATAGACAAGGGAACACACACACATTTTATTTTACACAAAGTTGACATATTTATAATCCTAAGATATACTGAAGATCTTTTTTTATTGTGATGCACAGCATTCTCATTCTTTCATGTGTCTGCATAGGATTATTGAGTATGGACTACAGAGTTTCTAATGTCAGAATATTTTAATAAATCAATAATGCTGCAGTGAATAGCTTTGTATATGTGGTGTTTTGTATTTATGCAAGTATAATATTCAGGGTAAATTTTTAAACTTGATCTTGCTACATGAAATACTAAATGCATTTATACTTTTGATGAGTATCATCTAATTGCCCTCTATAAATACTGTACCATTTGACTCCTTTGGGTAATGCTTGAAAGTGCCTGTTTCTCAAATCATCATCAGTAGCATATGTATTTTGCTGTTATTGGTAATCTGGAGGTAAAAATTTAGTATGTACGAATATTATTGTACCTTTTCATTCTCATTACTAGTGAGTTTTAGCATCTTTTCAAGTGTTTAAAAGGTCATTTCTTTCCCCTGCATGTTATCATTTTTGTGTGTGCTTATTTGTTGGACAACATTTTGGCCATTTAACCATTTTGTAAATAAGCATGAAACTTGTTTTGATTCTACCATAAATGGTATATACATTGTTCCTTGGAACAAGAAGTTTAGTAAGATGAATTATATCATCCCATTGATTTATAAAATAAGAATATGAAAATGGAAAATTGTGTTAAGACTAGAACTAGAACATTATCAAGTTATGTGATTTAGAAATACATGATGTCCCTACTTGTTATCAAGTTCTAGAGTTAGAGACATGCCTTCTGGATATCTTAATTTCACACTCTCCATACTAAATTTCACACTATTCATGCCATATTTCGCTTACATGCTTTCTTGAACCTACTCTATATTTTATAGATTCTCATTATTTCCTCTCAAAATTCATTTTTCCAACACTTCACTGCCATTTTCCAATAATATTTTTGAGTGAAATTCTTGTGTTACTTATTATCAATGGTCTGGTTTTTTCCCAGGATCTGAATATTTTAACATGTTTCCATATACTACCAGTAGTTGCCCATTTGGGGGTCAGGAAGAAGGAAAGGAAGAAGGAAAATGATAGAAGAGTTAATATTTTTCTTCCAAATTATGGGAAACTATATGACTGAGTGGATTCTTCAAGTAAATGAGAAATGAGCATTGCTAGCATTGATTAGCAAAAAGGTTTTATCTTGCAAGTTGCCTCCAGTTAATAGGCAATGGCACTTAATAAGTCAAGTAGTCAAAGAATTGTGGGGCCTTGTTCTGTGAACAAGAAAGTTTGGATGAAATAGTGATATAAAAATGAACTAGAAGCCCGGTGCATGAAATTTGTACACTCAGGGGGGGGGCGGGGAGCAGTCCCCCCAGCCCGGCCTGCACCCTCTCACAGTCCAGGACCCTCTGGAGGATGTTCGACTGTCTCAGAGGAGGGAGAGGCTCCACCCACCGCCACGGCACTTGCCACCCATTAGCCCGGCTTCTGGCTGATGGACACCCCTATGGGAGCACATTGACCACCTTCTGCATTGAGCATCTGCCTCCTGGTGGTCAGTGTGTGTTATAGCAATTGGTCGTTCCTCTGTTCGGTTGATTTGCATATTAGCCTTTTATTGTATAGGATAATATTGAAATAATATGTTCAAATGAAAGATGCAACATTTAAAGTATAAAGGATTGATATTTTTACTAAATCAAAGCTCTGGCTAATCCTATAGTAATATGCAAATTAAATGTACCTCCACTACACTCACAAGCCATGCCCACCAGCCACACCTGTCAGCCAATCAGAGGGAGTATGCAAATTAACCCAATCAAGATGGCTACAACCACAGAGAGCTCAGGAGAGAGGCCTGGGTTGCCCCTGGTGATGGAAGGAGCCAAGCTTTCTGCAAAGCCTGGCCCAGGAGGTTAAGGCAACAAAGTTTCAATAGCTTTGTGAGCAGAAGGCTTGGCTCCACTCCAGGTTACAAAGTTTCAATTGTAGAAGATACATAAATCCCAGATACCAGGGGGCCTCTGCTTGGGTTGCCGAGGGGCATGGCCAGCCTGCAAACCACCACAGGCCCCTCACCCAGGCCACCCCACACTCCAAGGGAACACCCACCCTAATCCAGGACACCCTTCAGGGCAAACCAGCTGGCCCCCACCCGTGCACCAGTTCTCTATCCTAGCTAATAAAAGAGTAATATGCAGATTGGCCATCACTCCAACACACAAGATTACTGCCCCCATGTGGTCAAAGATCCTGCCACCATGTGGACACAAGATGGCCACCACAAGATGGCCAGCAGAGGAGGGCAGCTGGCAGGGACCAGGCCTGCAAGGGAGGGCAATTGGACATCCCTCAAGATGTTCCAGATTGGAGAGCGAGCAGGCTGGGTTGAAGGACATGCTCCCTCCCCCAGCACAAAATTTGTGCCTCTAGTCATCTATAATAATAAAGACATAATATGCTAATTAGGCCAAGCATTCTTCTAAGACAAAGCCTGGGCTGCATCCGTGGGATCGAGGCAGCTGCCTTCAGTTGCAAGGTAGGGATCGAGGCAGCCGCTATGGCTGCAAAGGCCTACTCTTGCACGAATTTTGTGCATTGGGCCTCTAGTATATAATAAAAGCCCAGCAGAACAATCAGAGACCAGAACAACTGTGGCCCCCTCACCCAGCCAGACCCACCCCCCAGTGGAGACCCTCACCCCAATTCAAGGCCCCCATCAGGCCAGGCCGGCTGGCCCCCACATGTGCATGAGGCCTTTATTCATATATAATGAAAGGGTAATATGCAAATTGACCCTAATGGTGGAACGACCAGAATGGCTTGCTCAACCAATCACAATGAGGCACACTGACCACCTCTTGATCCCTTTCCCTGGCCAGCAGGCTCCAATTGCCTGATGGTGAATGAGGAACCAGGGTGGGTGACAGCGGTGGGCAGGGCTGGTGCGTGGGCAGAGCAGCAGACTTCTGGTTCTCTTTTTTCAGCCATCGGGACTCTGATGGCCCAATGGCGAATAGGGAACCAGGAGTGGGTGGTGGCAGGGTTGAAGCTGGCTGCAGGTAGCTGGGGAGGTTGGCCCCGATTGCAGGCCAGGCCTAGGTGATGTACCCACACATGAATTTTTGTGGGCCAGGCCCCAATTTATCTAATAAAAGAGTAATATGCTAATTGACTATACCTCTGCTACACCCACAGTCAATCAGGAGTGCTCTTAAAATTAACCCAGCAAAGATGGCGGGTAAATTTACATACCCAGGAGGCAGTGCCTGATGCCGCTGCCACCAGGTGGGTCCAAGCTGAAGCTGCAATCGCCAATCCGGGCAGGCAGTGTGGGGCAGCACCCTACACCACCGGCTGGATCCAAGCTGTGATCACTCTGCCTGTCCAGGTCCATGCCTCAATGGGGGACTGGGCAAGCAGTGTGGGGCAGTGCACTATACTGCCAGCTGGATCCAAGCCACGATCATGGACCCAGGCAGGAGTGGGGCAGCACCTGCTGCCACTGGCCTCATCCAAGCCAAGATGGGGGACCAGGCAGTCAGTTGGGGGCAGCGCCCTATACCACAGGCTGGATCCAAGTCCGGATCGCACCGCCTACCCAGCTCCAAGCCACAATAGGGGACTGGGCAAGCAGCGTGGGGCAGCCCTCTTCGCTGCCAGCTGGATCCAAGCTGTGATCGCAGACCTGGGCAGGTGGCATGGGGCAGTGCTCCATGCTGCCGGGCTGGATCCAAGCCAAAATGGGGGACCGGGCAAACAGCGTGGGGCAGCGCCGGATGCCACTGAGCTGGATCAAGCCAAGATGGGGGACCCGGCAGGTGGCGGGCGGGTAGCGCCCCACACTGCTGATGGGGTCCAAACCTGGGGACTTGCGCAGCCCCTGCCAAAGCCCACCTGTGGGGTCGAGCAGAGCGAGAAAGGGCATTGCTCCCTCTGGAGCATCATCATCCACATCCCAGCTATGGAAACTGACAACAGGTAGGAGGAAGTCCCACCCCCACAGTACCAACCAGAATCAGCCATTGGTCACACAGCTCAAAGACTCTCATCCACCTGTATCTCAGACCGTGGCAATAGAGAGGTGGGACTATGTCCAAAGAAAATCTGTTTATACAATGTAGCTCTGCAGCAGAAAGATGTTAACATTATCCACAGAAAATGTCGGAGGAGCAACTATTGGAAAATACCATAGAAGGCGACACCTGCGACAGAATTTATCTGAAGAGCAGCTATTGGAAAAACATCACTCTGAAGCTGAAAAACACCGGCATCATCGACAGGAAATGTCTAAAGACCAACGGGCCTTTGAAGTTGAAAGAAGGCGGTGTGGAAGGCAGACTATGTCTAGAGAACAGTCACCAACAAGTACTAGCAATACTGGTAGGAACTGCCTGCTCAGCGAAAATGGAGTACATGAGGATGCAATTCTCGAATGTAGTTGAGGTGGAATGACTGTTATATGTGAATTTTGCCTATTATTAAGTTTCTCTGATGAAAAACCACCCGATGGAAAATTTACTTGATGATGTAGCAAAAGGAAAATCTGTCCAAATGGTATACATTTCCCGGCACATTTAAAAATATTAATGACAAATGAAGATTCTGACAGTAAAAAATTCATGGAAAATATTCGATCCATAAATAGTTCTTTTGCTTTTGCTTCCATGGGTGTAAATATTGCATCACCATCAGGATATGGGCCATACTGTTTTAGAATACACAGACAAGTTTATCATCATACTGGAAATTTACATCCTTCGGACGGTGTTTCTCGGAAGTTTACTCAACTCTCTATTTTGGATACAGCCGAAGCTACAAGTAAGATTAGCAATGCCAGAAAACCAGTGCTGCTCAGAATGTCTCATGGTCAACATCAGCAACCTCATGCATGAAATAAATGAATTAACAAAATTGTACAAGATGCTACATGAAGTAGAAAAGGAAGCCCAATCTGAAGCAGCAGCAAAAGGTATAGCTCCCACGGAAGTAACTATGGCAATTAAATATGATTGTAACAGTGACCCATGTAGATATAATTCTCCTGGTGTAACCGGGGTTGCTGTCATATTCAAAAATGAAGATGGAGAACCTCCTTTTGAAAGGGACTTTCTCATTCATTGTAAACCAGATCCCAATAATCCAAGTGCCACTGAAATTAAATCAGTATCCTGTTTCCTACATTAGATGCAAAGATATATCCTATTCTTTTTCCAGAGTTTTTAATATTAAGCTGAACACTCTTTTAAATGATGTATGTAAATTCCATTTATTTGGCAAAGTAATAGCTAAGATTCATGTCATTGAATTTCAGAAATGCGGACTGCCTCACACTCACACATTATTGATATTAAATAATCTAAATTATGTTCAGAAGATGACATTGATTGTATGGTTAAGGCAGAAATTCCAGATGAGGACCAGTGTCCTCAACTTTTTTAAATTGTAAAATCAAATATGGTGCATGGACCATGTGGAATACAAAATTCAAATAGTCCATGTATGGAAAATGTTCCAAGGGATATTCGAAAGAATTTCAAAATGTGACCATTGGAAATATTGATGGATATCCCAAATACAATGATCTAGTAGTAGCATTTCTATTGGAAATAAAATTGTCAGTAATACTTGAATTTTCCCTTATAACCTGTATTTGTGCCTCAAATATAACTGTCATCTAAATGTTGAAGTCTGTGCATCAACTACAAATATCAAATATCTACATAAATACATCTATAAAAGGCATGATTGTGCAAATATTCAAATTTCTGAAAAAAGATATCAGTCATAATGAAGTACAGGACTTCATTGACTCCAGGTATGTGATTGCTCCTGAGGCTGTTTGGAGACTTTTTTGGAATGTGAATACATGACCAATCTCATGCAATCATAAGATTAGCTATTCATTTGCCAAATGATCAAAATTTGTGTTTTCATGCCAATGATTTTGCTGAAGTTTTAGATAGGGCTCAAAGACATAACTCAACTTTGATGGCTTAGTTCTTTTTGAATAGAGAAGATTCCGATGCACGTAATTATTATTATTGGGAGATTCTACAGCATTACGGGTTTAATAATTCTTTGTGGACAAAACAAAACCGAAAGGGTTGGAATAAAATATTAAGTAGATTGTTCACTGTGAGCTTTTGAGAACCAGAACGATATTATCTTAGACTTTTGCTTCTGCATGTCAAAGGTGCGATAAGTTTTGAGGATCTGCAAACTGTAACAGGTGTAACTTATGAAACATTACATGAAGCTGCTAAACACTGAGAATTATTACTTGACGACACTATCTGGAAAGATATGATTGACGATGCAAACAACCTTAATATGCCCAAACAATTGCGGCAACGTTTTGCATACATATTTGTGTTTGGATGTCCTTCTGCCGCAGACAAATTAGAGTATGAGAATAAATCTTATTTTACTGAAGATTTCTGTTGGAAATTGCACCGAAGAGAAGGTGACTATGTGAACTGTGAAATGCATGCCCTTAACTAAATTCAGGAGGTATTCACATTGCGTGGAATGAAATGTTCACATTTCAAACTTCCAGATTATCCTTTGTTAATGAATGCAAATACATGTGATAATTGTACAAGCAACAACAGGCAGAGGTTTTGATAAATTTTCTGAATGATGAACAGTTGGGTAGCCTTTCAGACTATAACTTCAACCATCAAAGATGGTCCAGGTGGTAATGGAAAAACATATCTGTTTAAAGTTTTAATACATTATATTATAGGTCGACTGTTTAACCCACAGCATCTAAAGGAATTGCTGCATATTTACTTCTTGGTGGAAGAACCTTTCATTCCCAATATAAATTACCAATTCCATTAAATGAGACTTCAATTTCTAGACTTGATAAAAAGAGTGAAGTTGCTAAAACCATTAAAAAGGCCCAACTTCTTATTATTAATGAATGTACCATGGCATCCAGTCATGCTATAAACTCCATAGACAGATTACTAAGAAAAATTATGAATTTGAATGTTGCATTTGGTGGAAAAGTTCTCCTTCTTGGAGGGGATTTTCAACAATGTCTCAGTATTGTGCCGCATGCTATGCGATCTGCCATAATACAAATGAGTTTAAAGTACTGTAATGTGTGGGGATGTTTCAGAAAGTTGTCTCTTAAAACAAATATGAGATCATAGGGTTCTGCTTATAGTGAATGGTTGCTAAAACTTGAAGATGGCAAACTTGATAGCAGTTTTCATTTAGGAATGGATATTGAAATTCCCCATGAAATGATTTGTAATGGATCTATTAATGAAGCTACCTTTGGAAATAGTATATCTATAGATGATATTAAAACTATATCTAAACTTGTGATTCTTTGTCCAAACAATGAGCATGTTCAAAAATTAAATGAAGAAATTTTGGATGTACTCAATGGAGATTTTCACATATATTTGAATGATGATTCCATTGACTCAACAGATGATGCTGAAAAAGAAAATTTTCCCATTGAATTTTTTAATAGTATTACTCCTTCAGGAATGCCATGTCATAAATTAAAATTGAAAGTGGGTGCAGTCATCATGCTATTGAGAAATCTTAATAGTAAATGAGGCCTTGTAATGGTACCAGATTTATTATCAAAAGATTACGACCTAACATTATTGAAGCTGAAGTATTAACAGGATCTGCAGAGGGAGAGGTTGTTCTAATTCCAGGAATTGATTTGTCCCCATCTGTCCCATTTAAATTAATTCGATGACAGTTTCCCATGATGCCAGCATTTGCAATGACTATTGATAAATCACAAGGACAAACTCTAGACAAAGTAGGACTATTTCTACTTGAACCCGTTTTTGCACATGGTAAGCTACATGTTGCTTTCTCTCGAGTTCAAAGAATATGTGACGTTAAAGTTGTAAATACTTTATCCCAAGGGAAATTAGTCAAGCACTCTAAAATGTTTTTACTCTTAATGTGGTGTGGTATACAGGGAGATATTAGAATAAATTTCATCACTTTATCAATCATTATTTGCATCAGTGTTTTTACATCATGAGTTTGTTATTGTTAAATCATTTTGTTATTTATTTATTAATATGTATTTCATATATATTGTACTAATTTCCTTTTATCTCTCACACTTTTACTATAGAGAAAGGGCAAATAGCAATATTAAAGTATTTGTGCTAATTAATTCCCTTTCAATATGCATGAATTTTGTGCATTGGGCCACTAGTCTGTATATATAAAAGCAAAGCAACCAGAACACTGGGATGATCAGAACAACCAGTCACTGAGATGTGCACTGCAGCCAGCCAACCAGCTCAATCGGGTTGGACCTTCCCCCCAGCTGGCCCCTTTCGGGTTGGAGGAGGGGCTGGCAGGCCAACCTTTTGTGGCCCCTCCACCTGGTCCCCAATTGCCCCCTCTCCCCAGCACTGGCCAGCTTCTCCCCACAACCTCCCTCCCCATCACCTCCCCCACACCCTGATCAGGGGCAGGGCTGGCCGGACAACCACCTCCAGTTTCTCCCCCCAGCTGATCCCGCTCCCAATTGCCCCCCCCCCTATTCCAATAGGGATTGGGGCTAGCTGGCCAACCTCCCACATTCCCTCCCCACTGCCATCCTGTCCCAATTGGCCCCCATTGGGGAGACCCAGCCAAACCTCACCCATGCATGAATTGGTACAGTGGGCCTCCAGTCATTTTATAAATAAGAAAATAAATCTCTATAAGATTATAGAGATTAATAAATTACCATATGTTACACTCTTTAACAGTACCTGAAACCTAGTGAACTCTCTTATTTGATGATGTTGTTATCATTAACTTTAAAAAAATATGTAATTCTCAATAAAAATATTGAAGAGAGCAAGCAGTGAAATTATTATAGTAGAATAATAAAACTAATACTACTTTGACCCATGTAAACTCAGCCTCTATTTATTTTGTAAGTTATTAATACTTTTATTATAAGCTTAGTAGTGTTTGAAATGAAATAAAAATGTATGGAGTCTATATTTTTTTATTCATAATCCTGTTTTTTTTCTTTATCATTCATTTATCAAACAAACATTTCTTGAATGCTTAATATGTTCCAGTACTGGAAGTGAATACTTAATTAAGCAAATAAAAAAGTTAAATGTCTTTATGGACCTCTCATAGTTAGTGACAAATAGACAAATGCCTATGATGACCTCTTTTTAAAAAATAATTTTATTGAGATATTAGTTGGCATAGAATAAATTATACATATTTAAAGTGTGAATTTTATACATTTTACATATTATTCATAAGTACAAACATAGATACATGCATACATAACAAAATGACCCAGGAAACATCAGCATAAACAAAATAATACACATATCCATTATTTTCATAAGTTTTATTGCATCCCTTTATAATCTTTGCTCTCCTTCCACATCCCTAGGGAAGCAAACACTGATCTGCTTTTTGTCCATATATATATTAGTTTACAAGTTCTTGAATTTTATATAATAGGATCATACAGTTATATTCTCTTTTTTAGTCTTGTCACATAATAATTTTGGAATTCCTTCATGTTGTGTTGATCAATAGTTATTTCTTCTAGATAGGTATACTTTGTAAGTATACTACTTTTGAAATTCATTTACTACTGGATGGATATTTGAATAGTTTCCAGTTTGGGGCTATTACAAAACAATGCTGCTATGAGGACTTATATATGTCTTTGTATAAATATATGCCTTCATCTCTCTTGAGTAAACACTTAGCTATGAAAGGACTGAGTTATATGGTAAAGGTAACTTAAAATGTAAATTTTTAAGGAAATGCTAAAGTGTCATCCTAAGTGTTTTTTTTTTCATTTGTGTCCCACTAGCCTTGCATATGCTGCTCCAAACTCTAACCACCACTTGCTATGATCAGACTTTTTAAACTTTAGATATTCTAATAGATTTATATTTGTACTACACTATGATTTTAATTTGTATTTTTAATTTTTTAGTTACTAATATGTGGAATTTTTTTTTATTATTTGCTGATTTGTGATTCATTTATCTTTTTTGGTGATGATTCTGTCCAAACATTTCCTTATTTTTCTTTTTTAATTTTTTTTAGTTTTGAGAGTTCTTTATGTAATTTGTGTGTGTCCCCGCACCCACTACCCCCTTGCCCCTAATTTATATTTTGAAGCTCTAATCCCTAAAGTGAAGGTATTTAGAGATAGAGCCTTTGGTAGATAATTGGGTCACCAGGGTGAAGCCCTTGTGATGGGATTCGTGCCCTCTTATGAAGAGTCAGGAGGAGCTTCTTTCTCCCTCTGATCTCTGCCATGTAAAGATATAAGAAGACAGCTGTCTATAAACCAGGAAGAGAGCCCTCACCAAGAGCCAAAATCTTAGACAAATAGGGGGCCTGTACTTTCTAGCCTTCAGAACTGTGAGAAATAAATTTTTGTTTGTTTGTTTTTAAATATATATATATATTATTGATTTTTTTATAGAGAGGAAGGGAGAGGGATAGAGAGTTAGGAACATCGATGAGAGAGAAACATCGATCAACTGCCTCCTCTAGGGATGTGCCTGCAACCAAGGTACATGCCCTTGACCGGAATCAAACCTGGGACCTTTTAGCCCACAGGCTGACGCTCTATCCACTGAGCCAAACCAGTTTCAGCAATAAATTTGTTTTTAAAGCCACCCAGTCCATGGCAATTTGTTATAGCAGCCCTAGCAGTAAAGACATTTTGGATACAAGTTCTTTATCAGATATGTGATTTGGAAATATTTTTCCATTCTCTTGCTTTTCACTCTTTTAATTGTGATTTTTGAAGGGCAGAAGTTCTTAATTTTGATGAAGAACAATTTATATGATGAAAATGTAATGCCATGTTTTCTTTCTCGAATGGGGAATTAATACTTTTCTCTTAATTGCTATTAATACAGTTAATATCTTTTTATGATACATCATTTCTTTTTTTCCTGTATAAATTTTATCAATAAGGAAATTTAGTGAATTCAAAGACAGTGGTAGTTTAAATTGGCTACTAAAGTTCCTTCAGTTTCTGTATGCTCAGGAGATAGAAAGATTATGAGTAATTCTTATCTCCCCTGAAAAATGGGAATTAGAATGATTTGGCCTCTAATAGTGTTTTGTGACCCATGGCACTGAAGTAGCCAGTATCTCTCTATATGTTCTGTTTATCGATATATAACCACAGTAATTAGCACAGAGAAGAAGCTTAATTAAAAAAAAATTTAAATAGGAAAAAAGTGAATTATATGAAGGAAAATTATTTTAGAATTATTTAGAATTATATGAATTATTTAGAATAAATTAAAATTATTCTTATTTTCAATAAAATAAAATATGATCTAACAATCTTGTTATAATTAAGAAGATTGTGATCCGATGAATTTGATTTGCTGAAAATTGTAGAAATATTCAAAGTTTATTTTAGACTTACTGTAAATATATAAATCAACATTAGTCTTGGGAAGATGTAGTGGTAATTTCTAGACAACAAAGTTTCCTAGTTGTATTGCCTTTCAGTGTTTTTAATGGTATCCACAGCATCAGTGCATTAATCATGGGATTTTCAGAAAGGACTTGAAATCCTGTGACTTCAATTCTCATTGCTACCTGTTTCTGATTTGTGGCTAAAGTGCCTGAGTGGAGGAATTAGAACTGTCTTAAGAAAGGAAAACAAAAACATGAAACTAAGTTATGCAATAGTTTACTTTATGCGGATTAAATGATCTAAAATAGCTAGCTTCTTTTTATCCCCAATACTCAATACAAAAAAAAGAACGTAGATGATTTAAAAAAAAGAATTAAATGTTGGCTTTTTAAGATGTTCTGAGCATTCATACTTTTTTGTAAGACTTTAATATAATTCCTCCTGGTTCTATCTATGCTAAAACATCCCATCTTCTTTGCTTTGAATCCTTAGCACTGTTATAATAACTGATTAATTATAAAAGTTACATATTATTTGTACTTTTACATGTGTACTTGTGGTTCTGTTTTTCAGTTTTCTTGATTATAATATCATTTCCAAAGAATTATCACTAGCAACTCATAATATCTGGAAACAAACCTTAATTTATTTAAACATTACCACCAATATATGTTAAAGCATCTCATAAGCCATGTTAAAGGCTGAAACATTAACTCAGATGTAATGCTCAACTTTGGGGGAGAAAACTTAATGGCTCAGCGCTACTTGGAAATTCATGCAATAAGATATTATAACCATTAATTTACTTAAAATTGCCTTGATTTTTAAAGAATTCAGACTATTCATAGTTGAGATGCAGTGAGAACATTAAATTTTGAGTGATTTATTTGAGACCTATGTTAAGTTCACATTGCCATCAGGGAAGTGGAAGTCTTAATTACAGGTGACTTCTTGAGTAATAGAAGTAAAATAACTAAGTTTAATACAGTCGGCTAAGTACAATGACATTTCCTCCCAAATTTATGAGTATTTAGTAGTTTTCTTTATTTAAAAGCACTCATGATTTTCTGTTTGGGGAGTGATTCCTTTTTAACTACAGAGACCTTTGGACAGAGAGCTGAGTTAATATAAATTTTCAGAGCAAAGTAACTAAAGTGTTTTCAAACAATGGATTTATTCATTATTTGAACATTGTTTCACAAGGCATTATCAATCTAATTTAACTCTAAATTTGGCTACTTAGTTTTGTTTTAGTCCTGGCAAATTGTTGTATGTATTCTTTGTTGTTTTTCTTTTTCTTTTCAACTTCTTTTGACATGTTAAAAACAAAATAAAATAAATGATAAAGGCCACACATGGACTTCCGAGAGAAAGATGTAAATGATATATTATTTAAGATAAATGTTACCCATACATCTAAACTTAGAGCATTCATTCATTCATTCATTCATTTAGTGAATTGTAGTGATTTATTTTTAAACTCCTTTAAAGTTAATTCAGCCCTAACTGGTTTGGCTCAGTGGATAGAGCCTTGGCCTGCAGACTCAAGGGTCCCAAGTTCAGTTCTGGTCAGGGGCATGTACCTTGGTTGTGGGCACATCCGCAGTTAGGGGGGTGTGCAGGAGGCAGCTGATTGATGTTTCTCTCTCATCGATGTCTCTAGCTCTCTCTCCCTCTCCCTTCCTCTGTGTAAAAAATCAATAAAATGTTTAAAAAAATAATAAAGTTAATTCAATATGGAGTCCTTGGTCAAACTGAACTGAGCTAAAAGGAGAGTTCCGTTGGGTATTTACCTTCATGTTGTAATGTGTGTAATGCCAAAGAGGCCTCCTGTCTGTCACAGTGCCTCACATCAGAGATTAATATATTCATAGAGATTAACAATAGAGTTTAATAGAGATAACATTAAGTAATATCTGTTACTACCACCTGTTAACATGACGGGGAGGTATCTCAGACTGTTGATTAGTATCAGAATCATCCTTGTGTGTTGCTATAGCAGTCTTATATTTATAATTTCAAGGATGGTCCTGATTTCACATGGTTGTACCCTAGTGTCAGTATGTATATAAGTGCATTTACTCCCAATTTTGAGATTGCTGTTTCTCTAAAAGACATCCCTAGTCCTCACTCTCATCCCCATGCCTTTTCTTCAGTTCTGACCATTCCAATAATTAAATGACCCCTAAAAAACTTTCCTAAGCTAATTAGAATATCTAATTTAGAATATAATGTACCAATGTGAACTATAGTTAAAGTATTTGTTATGTAGTCAGTTTCCAAAGTGTAATTGGAGATGGCGATCTTATTTGAAGGGCAGCCTGAGTTTTAATATTATGGTTTGCTGTGTGTATACCATATATTTAGTATTTTACTTTAATTCTCTTTCATGTAGTGATGGAGTACTTGGAAAAGAATGTAAGATATTTTTAGGAAGAGCTAGAAAATGGGTAATTGATCATTTCATTTAAAACAAAGTTCATTTAATGACAGGTTTACTGAATACTTAATACACTTTTAGTTATTTTAGAATGTATTCACATATCTTGAAATGAAATGAAATTAGAATAAATGTTTTCATTAAAATAAAATTTTATGTTTGAAACCTCTTAAATATGAGGAAAACATATTTGAATGAACTAATTTAAATGTTTCTAAGGGTTTATTGGCTTAAAAAACAACAATAAAGCAGAAGCCATATTTTTTTTTGAATGCTACAAGTTAGAAATCCACTAGAAATACTCAGTTAATTTCAAGATGCTTATTGGTTTAGAAATCTTTAAACTATCAAAAATTAAGAAATTTTAAAAAACCATTATATAGAAAACAAAAAAAGATTTGTTATCCTTGGATGAGTTACTCTTAGCCATTTGAGCTAGAGCCACAAAATTATTTCATTTTCTTACATGAGTATGGGAATTTTTCTCCCAGTCTGCCTTGGCAACTTCTCAGATGAGTTTCCATAGTTACCAAGCTACCATAGAACAAATGTTCTGTTCCTAGGATAAGAGTAGACACAGTTACCACTTTCTTTCACCAGAGACATGTTTTCACCACTGGTTAAGTTTGGTTGTGGCAGGATCCTATATTTATTTTGTTGATTCTTTGACACATATTCTCAAACTAAGATGTTTGTCTCCTCAGTTCTATATACAGCAATTTCCCTTTGTTTGATTTACTGAACTATGAGTATTTAGGAATGTGTGCTAGGCAAGAAGTTGACTCATTGATTTAGTTTAATATGTTGCTTGCTATTTGGGACTCGGATTGATTCTGAGAAGAAATAAGCCCCAAAGTGCTATATGTGTTTTCTTAGGCGTGTAAATTAAAATGGTGACCATATAATTCAGATTAAGAAGCATTTTTTTCATTGAGGAATTCATTAAACCTACTGGTTGGAGGGAACAATGTATCTGGAATGGTACTTCAGTTTGAATCCTTATGCTACCTTACAAATATTTTTCAGAAATCAGTAGGCCTGTGGAAATCATTGCTGTACATATTTAAAAAGATGTCACAATCCACATTCCTTATCTGTGTGTGGTGATGAATACCAAACACATGTGTAACACATTCAGGATCATCCCTTACGATAAATTCTTTTAGGCCTACTTGTGTTTCAGAAGAACCAGCTAGAGTTCATTTAGCCCTTCTATGATGACATGGCTGCTTATCCATAATTTCCTATTGTTCCACCGATTTGAAGATTATTCTTTTTCTTTATAGTTTTAGAAAACAAAGCCAGGTCCAGAAAGGGAAGGTCATAGGAACATAGATTTGAATACTCAATAGAAAAAAGATGTTTCCTTAGGTTTCACATATAAGTGAGATCATGTGATACTTGTCTTTCTCTGACTGGGTTATTTCATTTAGCATAATACTCTCCAGGTCTAAAGTAAACTGAAGAACAAAATATTGAACATTCAAGAGAGTGACATATTTCAGTCAGAAGGGGATGTAGGGGGAAGGGGAGTACATGAAGTGATTAACCAAAAAAATTATTTGCATAACCCATGGACACAGACAATAGTGCAGTGAAGGCTAAGGGAGAGGGTGGGATCAGGGTAGAGGGAGTAATTGGGGGGGGAGGGGAATCTGTTATATTTAAACTATAAATGTAAGTTTAAAAAATAAATAAAAACATTTTCACTTAAAGAATGTTTCCAATAATTAGGTCTGTCTGATAATGAAGCTGATACATCAAAAAGTAATACATAGTTCCTAATGGCCTTGTTTAAAGGACTCGGCCACCTTTGTTGTATGTTGTAGGAATCATTTCTGCACTTGGAGTAACATTGAATTTTAAGGCCCCTTCTCATCCTGTATCTTGAGCCTTTTTCTCCTAAGAAAATAATATGGGTGGTATAATGCAAGATAACATTGGTGGTACTGAGGAGCCAATGTTCTCTATAGATATCTTACTGTGACTCTGAATGTAGTATTTACAGAAAGCACATGTTTTAGAGGTAACCGACTCTATACATTTTTAATTGAGTTTCATTTCAAGATCTATTGCCCTTTACACATATTGTCTTTATAAAAAGCAAAAATTACTTCAATTTTTTTTACTATTTTTAAGAAGAAAAATATTTTCTTATTAAAATGCAAATTATACATTTTTATGATTGGTTCATAATTATGACTTTTCTCACATAAATACTAAAACTTAAACTATACTTTGAATGATATCCTTTCAGTAGGTTTAACTACAGTTCCTATTAGATGAGATGTAAACTTGCTAACCAGAATATTTCATGCACATAAGTAACTAGAAAAATAAGAATTGTTAAAGGTCTTTAAAAGGAAGTACACAACTTTTTAATGATTCCTGTTTTAAATTCATTGATACTTTACAGAAGATAATAATCTCAATTTCAAATGTTTGGTGAGCAGTAATTATTTAGGCCATCATTCCTACTTATCAAAAGAAATGCCATGTGAATGTATTTCTTTGAAACATTTTAAATGCCTTATTACTGATGTGTAACGTGTTCCCATGGTAGCTTTACTTTTAAGCAGAACCGAAGAAAGTGCAGGCTATATTCAAGAAAGCAAAGGTTAGTCTGGCCTGGTGTCACTCAATGTTTGAGTGGTGAACTAGGAACCAAGAGGTTGCTGGTTCTATTCCAGGTCAGGACACATGCTGGAATGTGGGCTCTATCTCTGGTGGAGGGCATGCAATGACTTCCTCTTATCATTGATGTTTCTATGTCTCTCTCTTCAATTAAAATATATTAAGAGAAAGGGTAATTTACAAAGTTGAAAATTTTTTCTGTGATTACATCTTGCTGAGATGTGAACTACATATAAACCTGGAAACCATGTGTGCCTATGTATACACACACACCAAACAAATTAATTGTATTACAACACAAAATGAGATATAAAAGGTAAAAAATAATAAATTTAACTCTGTTAAGTTAAAAGTGTTTGAGCTATGAAAGATACCATGGAGAGAACAAAGGCAAACAACAGCCTGGGAGAAAATATTTACAATACATAAATCAGACAAAGGGATTGTATTCAGATTCACTAAAGAAGTCTTACTACTCAATAACAGGAAGACAGCAATTCAATTTTTAAACAACGAACAGAATTTTAATACATACATACATTCAAAGAGGAAAGGAGAGAGAGACATCAGCGATGAGACAGAATATCATTTAGCTGCCTCCTGCACTCCCCACATTGGGGATAGAGTGTGCAACCTGTGCATGTGCCCTGACCAGGAATTGAACCATAACCTCCAGGTTCATAGTTTGACACTAAATCATTGAGCCATGCCAGCAGGCATGGACAGAAATTTTTAAAGACTTTCATTAAGGAAGATATGCTGTTGGCTAATTAGCACATGGAAAGATGCTCAAAGAAAAAAAATACTCAGCATCATTAGGCCTGAAATAAATACAAATTAAACCACAATAAAATGCTACTACACACCCATTAGGTTGCTAAAATTAAAAAGACTGACTTACTTAGTGTTGCTATTATAATTAATAATAACTTCAATTTACCTTTTATAAGTTTACTTTTGTATTTAGTTTCTGTAAGAGCAGTTTGTACTAGGTTAGTTTTAGTTATTTTCTGTCATTGTGTTTCAAAATACTATATGTAATCAGAAGTAGAAGCATCAAAATTGTTTTCAGAGAGTAATCTCTCACCCTCTTCCCCATTATGATTTTCAAGTTTTCTACAACTGAGTAATCCTGTTCTGGATGGTAGTTTTTTCCATAATGAGCTAACTTCCATGATCTATAGTACTTAATATTTTAAAAGGAGGAATGTGAATAGTTGTCAGGGTATCATATGGCAAATCTGAGTAATTGCTCTGCTGCTGAAACACCATTCAAGGTTCCACAGCTCAGCCTCCCACTCAAGGCAAAATTTTCATCAATATTCCAAGAAGGTAATCATCCTGTGTCAAATTTAAACACTTGCCTACACAACTTAACTACCTCACAATGCATTATATTTCATTTTTGGTAGCCAAAATGGCTAGAAAACCAGATATCTAAGCTTTCAACTTAATTAGTCCTGATTCTGATTGCTAAAATGCTTAAATTTTTTTAGTCATTTAAACTGCAATTACCAAGCACATATGTTTTTATTTAATTTACATGCTTTATCTATAGACCTTTTTTACTTTAATTTATGTAGTTTTATTTTAATGTGACTAGGACAAAAATACTTTGAATTGAAATGATGGGATGACCTATTACCATCATGAACTTGGATGCCCAAATCTTCCCTCGTTTGGGAATTTCTTAGTCATTAGTTCTTTAAATAAGCATTCTGCCCCTTCCCCCCCCCCCTTTTTTCCCCCTGGGATTCCAGAAATTCTATACAACAAAAGGGTAATATGCAAATAGACTGAATGGCAGAACAACCAAACAACCAATCAAAGCGTAATATGCTAATGATATGCTAATGCTGCTCAATGTCTCCCTATGACATGCAGTGACCTCAGGAGGCAGATGCTCTGACCAGTAGGTTAGCTTGCTGTTGGGGTCTGGCTAATTGAGACTAAGCAAGATGGGCCAGACATGCCCTGGAGCCCTCCTGTGGTCCCTCCACAATGGTGCACCAGTGGGGTTCCTCAGCCTGGCCTGTGCCCTCTGGCAATCTGTGACCCCTCAGAGGATGTTGGAGAGCCAGTTTCAGACCGATCCCATAGGCCACTTCCTTTGGGAGGGTGTCAGATGCAGGACTCATGGCTGGTGAGCACTGCTGTGGCAGCATGAGCCTCTCCCGATCGGGACTGATTGGGCACCAGCCCGCAGCAGGCACAGTGGGGCCAGGATGAGTGGGAGCAGCAGGTAGGAGTGGCAGGCAGCATTGGACTGCAGGTTTTGGCCTGATCCCCTCAGGCCACCCAGAGGGACCCCAACCATGCAAGAATACATGCACTGGGCCTCTAGTGCATATATAATTGTTGATCCTAATGATATCCCATAAGTCTTATGGGTAAACCCAGTGGTATGAGGCAGTGATGAGAGAGAGAGCTGAATCTGCACCATAAGCATCTGTGGGGCCTTGACTGTTAGTGTGTACATCTGTGACTGCAGGATCTTGCCAGAGCTGCATACACAGCAGTGGAGGCCAGTGATGGGCATGAGGTGGTGGTGTGCAAGTGCACAGTTTGAGGAATTACCTCTAAGTATGTGCATTGTGATGGGATTCAGCCATAGAGGACTAGGCTGGTGCCTTATACTCATGTGGCCATGCAGGCCCGGGCTGGCTGCTGTTGAGGGGAACCTTGGGATACAATGAAGTTAGGGAGGGTGGGGAATGGGGAAGCAGTCAGTTGGCCAGTGGTCTGTAAACATGAATGCTGGGGGGTGAAAACTGATAAAATCTACAGTGGTTCCTTGGTGGTTGTGTTCATTCTGGTTTCTTTGGTGATGGAAGTTTCTGAAGTTTTCTGGGAACTGATTGCATGGCTGATACTGGTAGCCCCACTCTTCTTCCTTATTCCTGGCTGCCTCTGTACATCTCAGCTTTGCCAGTCTCTGGGTGGGGTGAAACCGAAATTTTGTGTAGTGCCCCAAAAGGCTGTGGAATCTGGTTGTCCAGTCCACCCTCCCTTTCCCAGAAGGGTAACTCTTTCCAGCTGGAAAGTTCTCTCATTGTTGAACAGCACTGGCCTGGGGGATGGGGTGATACAGGCAAGATAAAGCTGTCCTTCCTTCCCTTTTCCTGCGGTTACCCACAGTTAACCTCAGGTGGTTTGTTCTGCTGAAGTTTCTTAAAGGACTCCTGAGCCCTCCCTGAGCTGTATTTGTTTGTGGATAGCTGTCTAATTGTTCATCTAAGGGGGGATGGAGACTGGGCTTTTTTACTCCCCCAAATGTTTGACACTATTGTGTGCCCAGCTAGCACAGCCAAGGGTTCAGCGAACCTGAGGGCGGGCCAGTGAAGGAGGAAGAAAAGACAGACACAGAGAATAAGCTGGGTCTAGATGGATCTTCTGTGCCTGACTGAGACCACAGAACAGATCCAGACTGGAAGCTGATGCTTTATTTTATAGTCAGAGGAAAACAAGGTAATTTACGATGTTCTTGTAAGTTTCACTTGTTTTGGCAGCACTTGCTGCACCTCCCACAGCCCATTACCTACCCAGGAAAGACCTAGGGAGCAGTCACAAGATCAAGCTTAATGATGCTAAGAGGGCTGTGCCCTCTAAGCTGGACTTTGCCAGCAGGTCAGTCCGAGGCTTAACTCTATAACCGCTCTCTACACTATTGAATTAAAGTTTGACATAAAGCATGATATTGTGATACTATCAATAAATATATTTTTCTGTAGAAAATTGTGCTTAAGGGTAAGTAAAATGCACCACCAAGAAAATTAGTATATTGTAAGCATGGTTAGCATAGCATACTTTAAAGTTGTTTATTCCATTTCCTTAACTTCTAAGATCTAATAGGATATCACTTCTGCATTAAAATCCTCAATGATAGGTACCTATGACTAGAGACTGGAAAGATGCCCAGAATCTTAAACTAAGAATTAGGGAAATAGTTTTACATTCACCTGCACTGATTAACTTGTAAAAACAAATTTTATACACATACAAGCATCCTTGTTAAATAATTCTCTAAGTGAAAAATTAATGGTTATATGGATTTTTATTTTGATGGTTATTGCCAACCAATTTATACTTTATACCAGTGTACACTGTCACTAACAGCATGTGACAGGAAAGCATGTCTTTTTGTGTTAATTTATTTGCTACTTCTGCATTTAGCAAACTTATGCTATGCTATATTAAAGCCCTAAATGTTTATGCTGGTGAGTTGAATGCTCAGGCATCCACTTTTTTTCCTACTCCAAATGTCAGCTGTTATACACTGATATATATTAGATAAATTTGGCGGTATATATAGTAAATTAAATCCTATTTTTGAAACTTTTTTTCTTCTGCCCCTTATTTAATATTGAAGAATAAAAATCCTCTACTCTTTTCTTCTTTGGGGGCATAGGGTTGGAGACAGGTGAAAGGTAGTGAATAGGGAGGAAGTAGGTTGGTAAAAGCTTTCATTGAATTACTGTATTATGAATAATACCTATTAATTATTGAGTACCACTTACATGACACACACTATTGTAAACATTTTGCATGAAGTATCTCAATTCTTACAGTTGCCTTGTCATATAGGAATTACTATTTTCCTTATTCTGTAGATGAGGAAAATGAAGGCTTTGAGGGGTTAAATTTTCCCCCAAGGTCATTTCCAGGAAAAGGCTTCTAGGTTTGGTTTCTTCTATTCCCTGTTGACTACCATTTAGAGAACATACAGCAGCACTCACTAATGAGAGCTTACATTTATTGAGCTTTTGTTAAATACAAAATTGTACTAAGTGATTTATATGTATTAACTCAAGTAGTCCTCCTGACAAACCTGTAATACCATGCTAGTATTATCCTCTATTTTTAGATGCTCAGAGCATCCAATAACTACCAGTGTTGCCCAGGTAGGGGAGCCAAGGTCAGAATCAGGCAGTCTAGCTCGAGAGTCCATACTACATTGCAAGTAACAGAGAGATCCCTGGCCTGGGAGTCAAGAAATGTGGATCCAGATTCATGTCCCAGTTCTGTCATGAATTAATCTTTGGGAAAATCCCTTTACCTCTCTGGAACTCTTGTTTCCGCATATGTAAAAGGTGGGCATTTGTTCCTGAATAACTCCTGAGGCCCCCTTGCACTGACATTTTAGAATTCTTCAGATGAAAAGGACTAAGCAAGTCTGCTGCTTTGGATTCATCAATTATTAAGGACAGTCTTAGACTTATGTAGCTTTGTTAGCCCACAGCCGCTGGGATTGTACCCAGAAGATGCTCAGCTGCTGCAATTTAATACATCATCCTTTCCCAATACATCAGGTGCCTTTGCATCTGCATGGGACAGGGCTCCATATGCAATGCATGTTGCCATTTGAAAGCTATTTATAAGGAGATATCATATGACTCCAGTGCACATATGGGTGGAACCTCATAGGGAGAAAAAAACCTCTTAAATTAAAAACAGTTGAAATATATATGTCATCTCCTACTAAGTTAAAAATAAAGGAGTTTAGCTACAATGTGAAGTGCATGTATTTTCTCAGAACAACTCACTTTGTCATCCGACTTGCCCTGTTTAAGGTCTGTTGCACAGATTTGTAGCCAAGTACTTGAGGTAGACTTCCTCCCCCCACCATCCTGCCCCAACATTTTACAAAGTAGGGAAACATTCAGACATTTTGGTTGGCATTAACCATCTAAATATTTTGAGCCCTTTTTTTCTTATTTTGAACTCAATACAAATTCAACTAAAATGGTACTTTATTTTATTGTTATTTTTTAATCTTCACCTGAAGATATGTTTATTGATTTTAGAGAGAGGAAAGGAGAGACAGACAGACGTTGATCAGTTCCCATACGTGCCCTTACTGGGGATCAAACCCAAAACCTAGGTACTATGTGTCCTGGCCAGGAATTGAACCCCCAACCTTTCAATACACAGACAACACTCCAACCAACTGTGCCACACTGGCCAGGGCTAAATGGTATTTTGAAATAAAAGAATGTACTGTTATATGTCCTTCTCCTGAATACTTGCCATATTTTATGACTTTTCTCTATGAGTTCTACAAGTAGATTTTAAGCCCTCTTAGTGCTGATCTTTTTCCCTTATGCATTTGGCAGCTGCTTCTTTCCATAATCCTTTTCCTTCCTTTTTGTAGCGTCTCACCACATTCTCCAGCCCAGCTAGACATGCATGTGCACACACATCACCACACATTTTGTGTCCTTCTGGGCCCTTGTCACTCTGATGCAAAGCCTAAATCATGCTACATTAAAATGCATATTCATAAATGAAGATGAGCTTGAGCGGTCATAAATATGTTTAAATCTAAATTAAGATGGTTGAAAATATACACAATTTCCTTTCCATCTAACTTGTACACATTTTAAAGGTCTTAAGTTATCCTGGATTCTGTATCACAGTAAAGAAATATGTATTAAGTAACTCCTTTATGTATTCATTTAAAAAATTATGTTTCCCCAAACCATGCTAAATATAAGTATTCAAAATTGATTTTAGAAGGAGACAATTAAAGTGGGTCTTTACATTCAATAATTAGGGCTAAGCAGTAAAACCTTCATCCTTAATGGCATCATAATGTCTGTTAGAGAACTCTCCACCCACAAATTGTTACCAGGAGGGTCTTTGTCCTGTTGGCCTGTTTCTTTGATCTGCAATTGCAACACACATTGGTTGGAGCCCTCATGTGCTCTGTGAACACAGCAGAGCACCTAGACTTTCTATGAAATCCAGACAGATCTTCCTGAGAACCTTCGTTCCGCCTGTATTAATGAGTTTCCCCAAATCTTTTTAAACTAAAAATGAGATTCTAGTGAAGCACTCCCAGCTTCTTTGGAGGAAAAGTAATAGAAAATGTTTGCAGCTTTTGAAGCCAGTTACATTGTTCTTTCCCTCCTCTCCTCCAGGCACCTTACATAGAAATACAACAGTTTTTGTTTTGTTTTTTTTTTAAAAAAAAAAAAAACAGGCTACAATCAAAAGCAAACATTATGCCTTTCCCTTTAATACACAGATGGTGCTCACTCTCTTATGTGTTACCCATGCTGGTCTGCTAGGAAAACATGACTTCTCTTCCAAGTGCATGCCACTCTTCTTTAATACAACATGATTCATCTCTGTGAACAAGGAGGTTTATTTCTGAACCTCCAGCTGCTCCTCATCTCCACATGCATTTCCCTCCATGTGATAACATTTAACCCCTCCCATTCTGTTGCATCTTATCATTTTCAGGCCTTGAGCAACTTTCGCCTCTTCTAGATCTTTCACCTGTAATCATGCATGATGCTTTCCATCAGAATGTCTTGATTCAAATCTGATTTGCCTTTATCATTCATTAGAGCCCATAAAGTCTTACCCATTTTTTCTGGTGTACTATCTATCCCTTGTACTCCTCGTGAACCTCACAACTGGTTCAGTGCCTATAACATGCGCTGCTCACTCACTACCTGGAGACTTTTACAGTCTCTATCCTCTCATCAAGATGCACCAGCCCTTGTATATACTCCTTCCTATAGTTAGGCTGATATTTCTTTCTTCTTTTATTGTACTTCTGAAAAATCTATGTTCTGTTTTCCTAGGTGGGATGTGGTCTTTTTCATGATTCAACTCAATCTATAATAATAACCTCTGCTGTTATCGACACTTTTCCTTTTCACAGACCAACATACCTCTTTCCCATAAAATTGTAATGAAGTATGCAGCCTACATGTCTCCTTTTTTTCCTCTTAGTCTCTCTTTTTGGATATGCTTGCAGCATTCACAGCCTTGATTTAGGTCTATAGGTCTGTTGGTGTTTTCTGCCTCTTCTCAATTCCCCTTTTCTGTTCCCTACTATTAGTAAAATGATAAATTCTCCTACACCATCATCATCATCATCATTATCATTGGTCAGATTTATTAAGCCTACTTTCACTGTGTCACACTGGAGAAAGGGTAGGGAATGCCTGGCCCATGGGCCATATAAGACCCACAAAATCAATTGGTCTAATCCTGACCAGGCATTAAGGGTAAGTTAATTAAATGTTCAACCAAATATAGCAGGATAATTTTTAAGTTGACAATTTGGTAGGGCCTGTGAATGATGTTATAAATATCCAGTGGCCCTTGGCAGAAAAAAGTTCCCCACCCCTGTTCTGGGGACTTGAAACTCTGGGTCTGGCCCTTGGGGATTGGGCCCCACCATATCTAGCCCAGTTTCCCATCTTACCAGTAAAGACTGGCTCCTCGCTAACTCTGTTCAGGCTCCACCATAGCTTACCTTGCTTATTGTGGCCTCTGAAGTCCTACATTCCTATGATTGTTATTTCAGCTACACAATCTGCTATCAACATTGCCAAGCACCTGATGTTTTTCCTGACTCATTTTGTACCAAAATCTGATCTGAACTGCTGACTCTCCTGAAATTATATATATTCACTACTTTCTTCACTTAATGGGGATATTCATATTTCCCACTACAGAAATATTTATATGTTTAGTTATGGGATTTTGTACCAGAGATGTTTTATAAATATATGGGATAAGTACCTATCACCTTTCTAAAAATATGAAAAACTCTGAATTCCAAATACATCTGTCCCTAAAAAATTCAGATAAAAATTGGAGATATGTAGTGATTTGGGCATCTAAGACTATCAGATCACCAGCTCTTATATCCCTGCAGTGACCTGGGCATGGTGATAGGAAGGAAAAGTAAAACCATAAGACAGGTTTCCCACTTTGAAGGAGTCTGCTTTCAAACTAAAGAAGAGCCACATGAAACAAGATTATAAATTCCTGGAGAGCAGGGGCCCATAAGTTCTTTTGCATCCCCATTAGGAGAGTATTATTCACGATGAGGGTATTTCAGAGGTCAGTCTATTAATTTCCAGTCCATTAGAGAAGACTTGCGTGTACCTCTGTAGTGCTCAGTTCTCATAGACAGCAGAACAAAGTCTCCATCAGATTTCAGGTCAGGATTCCTACCTCTGTATCTTCTGGTTACTTTCCTCCTCAAACCACAGGGCTGGGATCCTTCATTCTAATCACTGAGGCATCATCTGGCTGTGCTTATCTCATGAGCTTGGATTCCTGCTTAACGTGCCTTTGTGCAGGTCGCTTAAGACTTTAGCAACCATGTGCAGGGAAATGCCAAACCGGGATTACAGTTACTTCTCAAATTCAAGTAAAACTACCTACTCTGGGTTTTATATGAACAGAATTGGTGTCCCTGAGATTAATATTAGCTTTCCATAGCAGATAATTTTTCTTTATGTCTAATTTCCTGTGCTGTTACTAGATTATCTTTTTTCAGAAGGAGAAAAAGTTTGTTATTTTATTTTCTTTTTCCTTTCAGGAAAATGGTAATATATATATTAAAAACCCTAAGGAAAAATACATGCAGTTATTAATGAAATATGTTCAAGAGATTTCTTATGAAGTTTATGAGATAGTAATCATTAAGCAAAAAGATAAAGATGTTTTCATTCTCTACCTTTTTTAGTCAGACCCTCAATAAAAAAAGTAGATTATTGGTAAGGAAAATCAATCCTGTGTTGTCTCACTTTTCAATAGGAAAGATCATAAGGGAAGTGGTGTTCCACATTTAGTATGTTACCTTTTTTTTTTCTAGGTCTAAAATAGGTTCAATAGTGAAGATATTAGGAAGTGCTTTTTAGGTTTAGGTTTTTAAAATTCTTTTTGCTAAGAATAGCATAAATTAATAACCACACAGAAGTTCTTACCAGAATTATCTTTTTCCAGTGCCATGAGTTAAGGAATTTAGCTGCTGGATTAAAAATGAGGTTTGGGGAGGCCCATAAATGTTTTTCAGAAGAGGAATTAGAGTTGGTTTTATTTTAGCATGTAACATTTTGACCATTTCAGCAACTAAGCCAGAAAAGCAATGGTTTCTGTCATGTGGACTCTCAGGAAGCATGCTTTCACAAGGTAGTATATTGCATTGGGATAGATAATATTTCTGTGCTTAGTGGCTTGGGATACAATACTGTGCCTGATACAGAGAGACAGTTAACAGTTTTGAGGGTGTTTGGGTACATCAATTAAATTACATGATCAGCTCTGAATTGAAAGTTTACCTTGTGGGCAATTTTGGAAATAAAGTGGATAATTGGGTGCAGCATTTGGGCATGAGTTTGAAGAGCACAGATGTGACAAGGACAGAGTAGACTCCTGATGTTAAAATGTGCAGATATTTGCTTGTTATGGGAAATAGTACATATGAATATATAATCATTTGATTTGTGCCCTGGAAATGGTTAGGATTTATGGTTAGGGACATCTCAGGCTTCTTTGAGTGTTTCTAGTTTGCCTGCAAATCATTTTCCATCGCTTTTATCATCTGTTTTAATTAGAGATTTGGCTTTGCATACATATTACAATTTAGGTGAAATATCATTTTCTTGTGCGCTTTAATGTAAGGATTAAGCAAGGCCAAAATCAAGATAGGAAATTTCATTAAAATGTGTCATATCAAATTTCACTTTGAAAAATTAAAATCTGGAATGTATACTCTGTAGAAGTAATGAAATTTATTTATCATTGATAAGAAGGAACATCGACTTCCTTTTGGATGAGACTACATTTTTAACAACAACTAGGCTTGTTATAATTCTGCAGTGACTTGAGAAAATTCCAGTGCTGCTTGTAGGATTAAATATCCAATATTCTTCTGTTTATAAATCAACCTCATGTCGTAAGCCTACATTTGAAATTTGCCACTGGGACATTCTGTAGTCCTGTCTTATTGTTTTGCCTCATTGCAGTCTTTAATATTATAAATGAGGGAGCTAGACATTGCATTCTAAGGTGCCAACTATATCACTGCAGGATATAGTGAAGATGCCCTCTAAAATTAATATTTTTGAAGTATCCTCTAGCAAATGACCATGGGCTGGGCAGATTTAAAAAAAAATACTCTGAGATTCTCAGACTGCTCAAGAAAAGCCTTGCCTTTGTTCTCCTTTAGTGGAGGCTGGAACCAAAGATGGAAATGAAGTAACACAGGGCCAGAGCTTCTAGGTAGCCAGTGCAGATGCAAACAACCCAAAGCAGGTGGCAATGCTGGCCAGTACTGAGCATGGCCAGTCTTCCCTTCAGTCTTCTGCCCTCTCTTCTTTGATATGTTCATCATCTTTCTGTTTTTTAGTCCCTTTCTGCCGGGCAGGAGATTGGATATACTCAAGATAGGCAGTCTTGTGTAATGGTTTAAGACACAGACCTTGGCATTACATAAACAGGAATTTGAATTTCAGCTCTATGAATTTGAGATCATTGCTTTATCTCTCTAAGCCTTAGCTTTTCCTCATCTTTATGATGGGACCAATGATAAAATTACCCCAAGGAGATAGTATTAGAATAAGAGCCCATGTAAAGAATCTTGTACAACACCTCACTTAAGGGGTAGGGAACAGAAGAATATAGTCCTTGCAATTAGAGATTCAGATCCCAAGGTTTGTAGTCCAACTGGTACAGGTTTCCCAGCATGCGACAGCACCAAAACCTCCTCTGCATGGACAGTATGTTAGCAAGTGTTCATTTAGCATATTCTCTGTGATAGCAAAATGTGAGATTTGGGGGAACCTCTTTGTCAACCTTTTAGGGGGTTCACAGGAAATGATTTATAGGATGGAATGCCTGGACAGAACATAGACATGAACTTTACTTCCCAGACTTTGAGAAAGAGGAGTTGTAAGGAAATCTCAATTCTTGGGAGACAAGGTCACACAGACTTTGTACATTTAACCTGTCCAATGTGTAGTGGTAATCTGCGTCCATCATGAGAGATTGCAGATACTAGAGAACAAAGAGCTAATTAAAAAATAATAAGGAAATGCTTATAATTTTTTAAAAAGTTGATTAATAATACAGCACCTCCCTTGACATGCACAGGCTTTTGAAAAATGTTACATCTCTGGCTGGCCCAGGCCTCCCCTCCAGGCTATAAAGTTTCAATTATAGAAGATAAATAAATCCCAACAAAAATGGTACAGCCACAGAGCTGGAGAGAGCAAGAGGCTAGGGTTGCCCCCAGAGATCAAGGAAGCCAAGTTTCTGCAGTCCTGGCCTGCTTTAGCCTCCGCTTAAGGCGACGAAGTTTCAATTATAGAAGATAATAAATCCCAACAGAAATGACTGCCACCACAGAGCAAGCAGAAGGCTTGGCTCCACTCCAGGCTACAAAGTTTCAATTATAGAAGATAAATAAATTCCAGATACCAGGGCCTCCACTTGGGTTGTTGGGGGGCATTGCCGGCCTGCAATTTACCATAGGCCCCTCGCCCAGGCTGTCCCACGCCCCAAGGGAACCCCCACCCTGATCTGGGACACCCTTCAGGGAAAACCAACTGGCCCCCACCCATGCACCAGGCCTCTATGCTATCTAATAAAAGAGTAATATGCAGATTGACCATCACTCCAACACACAAGATAGCTGCCCCCATGTGGACACAAGATGGCACCACCAGATGGCCAGCAGTGGAGGGTAGTTGGGAGGGACCAGGCCTGCAAGGAAGAACAGTTGGAGGGGACCCAGGCCTGCAGGGGAGAGGAGTTGGGAGGGACCAGGCCTGCAGGGGAGGGCAGTTAGGAGCAAACAGGCTAGCAGGGGAGCAATTAGGCATCAATCAGGCTGGCAGGGAGTGGTAGGGGTGATCAGGCTGGCAGGCAGAAGCAGTTAGGAGCAATCAGGAAGGCAGACAGGTGAGCAGTTGGGAGCCAGCAGTCCTGGATTGTGAGAGGGATGTCCGACTGCCCGTTTAGGCCTGGTGGAATCGGGCCTAAACAGGCAGGCAGTGGGACATCCCTCAAGGGGTTCCAGATTGGAGAGGGTGCAGGCTGGGCTGAGGGACACCTTCTTCCCTCCTACCCCTCATGCACAAATTTCATACACCAGGCATCTAGTTAATGTTATAAATTTTGCTTGATTAGAAGACAGTCTTTATAGTTATTGCTCATGCAACATGGTCAGATGCTCTCACAACTATTTAAAAAGTGAAAAGGAAAATTTATTTTTGGTTCATAATTTTAATAATGTTTTATAAATTTTTTCAGAGGTAGTTAATGGATAGGAATGTATTAATCTTTATGCCTTAAGGAATCCATATTTTGTGAATTATGTGTAGTAGCCATTTTTTATGTCTTACTCCTTTAGTGTACTGAAATCATTTCTATAGGTTTGCAATGCAGTCACTAGAACACAAATAGACAATCAGATACAATAGCTGAGAAGCGCATGCATTCAGGACAATATGTTGCAAACTATCAAAAATTTACCATGTACTTGTATCATGTCAAACTCTGGACTCTCAGTGGCTACTTCACCTCCACACACATGCTCCTCCAAAATGCAATAATTATGATAAAATGCAAAGATACAGTTGTTTAAAAACTCAACTTTAATGAGATATACTATATATGCCCCACTTTAAGTATACAGTTTGATAAGCTTTGCCAATGTATTCACTGATGTAACCACTACCCCAATCAAGAATATTTCTAAAAAATTACCTACCTATAAAATTTCTCATATATACCCCCCTCCTGCCTAAGGCAACCATATTGGGGTAGGGGGGACCAGGCCTGCAAGGGAGGGAAGTTAGGGGTGACTAAACCTTCAGGGGAGGGCAATCAGGGATGACCAGGCTAGCAGGGGAGCAGTTAGCCATCAATCATGCTGGCAAGGAGTGGTTAGGGGCTGATCAGGCTGGGTAATCTATCACAATCTATTACTTATGCCCTTTCAAAAGAACTTCACATAGAGTGATTTACAGTGCACTCTTTTGCATCCAATTTCTTTTGCTTAGCATGTTTTTAAGATTCATGCTGTTGCATGAATAAACTTCCTTTTATTGCAGAATAGTACCCCATTTTCTGAATATACTATAATTTGTTTATTCATTCAGCTGTTGAGGCCTATTTTGATTTAGGTTCTAGGTTATTATGAATAAGAATCTTTAGGTTTTGCCAAAACCGGTTTGGCTCAATGGATAGAGCATTGGCTTGCAGACTCAAAGGTCCCAGGTTTAATGCCAGTCAAGGGCATGTACCTTGGTTGTGGGCACATCCCCAGTAGGGGGCATACAGGAGGCAGCTGATCAATGATTCTCTCTCATCGATGTTTCTAACTCTCTATCCCTCTCTCTTCCTCTCTGTAGAAAATCAATTAATTATAATTTAAAAAAAAGAGAGAGAGAATCTTTAGGTTTCTTTTTTGTTGTTGTTTTTTTGTAATATCTTTGTCCAGTTTTGGTACCCGAATGATGCTATTCTAAAAGGAGTTGCAGAGTGTTTTCTTTTCTCTCATTTGCAGAAAGAATTTAAGGGTAGTATTAGTCCTTTAAATGTGTGATAGAATTTGCCAGTGACTCCACCTGAGCCTGGAGTTCCTATGTGGAAGGATTTTAATATTGTCTTTTAACACCTTTGTTCATTTCATCTAGATTGTTAAAATTAATTGGCATCAAATTGTTTATAACATATATTTTTTAAAATATATTTTATTGATTTTTTTACAGAGAGGAAGGGACAGGGATAGAAAGTCAGAAACATTGATGAGAGAGAGACATTGATCAGCTGCCTCCTGCACGCCCCCTACTGGGTTGTGCCCGCAACCAAGGTACATGCCCTTGACCAGAATCAAACCCGGGACCCTTCAGTCTGCAGGCTGATGCTCTATCCACTGAGCCAAACCAGTTTCGGCAACATCTTTTTTTTATACTTTTAATTTATGTAAGAGCAATATTTAATGTCTTCATTTCCATTTTGATACTGATTTGCAGTGTTTCTTTTATTTTTTACTAAGGGTTTTCTAGCTTTATTAATTTTTGCAAAGAACCAACTTTTGGTTTTATTAATTTTGTTCCACATGTATCCATTTACTTATTGATTTTTCACTCTTTTATTTCTTTCTACTTTTTTGGACTTAATTTTCTCTTTATATCTTCTTAAAGAAGACACATCATTAATTTGAGACATTTTCTTTTTATGCAAGCATTTCAAATTATAAATTTTTCTTTAAGCACTTTTTTTTTTGTTTGAAATCCCACCAAGTTTGGTATGTATGACTTCATTGTCATTCAATTCCAAAATATCTTCTAGCTTCTCTTCTTATTTCTTCTTTGGCTATTGCATATGTTGTTTAATTTCCAAACACTATGGAGTTTTACAAATATGTTTTTGTTATTGATTTCTTACTAAATCCATAATACTTAGAAAATATATCTATAAGATTTCAGTCCTTTGAAGTATAGTGAAATTTATTTTATTCCCAGCATATGGTCCATCTTACTAAATATTCTATGAACACAAAAACAAATATATATTCTGCTATTGTTGAATATAGTAGTCTATAAATATAAATGTCAATTAGGCCACATTGGTTAATAGTGTTTTTTATGCCTTCTTTATACATAATGATTTTGAGTTTATATTTCTATTAATTACTAAGAGAGGAGCATTAATTTCAACAACATTTATAAATGCATGTATTTCTCCTTTCATTTCTGATATTCATGTCCTTTTGTAGTCTCTTATTGGGTACATATACATTTAAGATTATTATGTTATGTCATCTTAATAAGATAGCCCTTTCAGCATTATAAAGATTATTTTTTATCTCTGATAATTTTTCTTTTTCTGAAGTCACTGTGTCTGATATTAATATAGCTGCTTCAGTTTTTAAAATTTTTTATTATTTATGTTTTCATGGTATGCATTTTTCCATCCTCTTACTTTTATCTTTATATTTTTATTGCATTTCACATAGATGACATCTAGTTGAGAATTGCCTTTTTTGCCCAGTCTGAGAATCCCTCATTGTAGTTTAGTCTATTCTTAATACATTTCTTGCTATATTTGGGCCTTGTTACTTGTTTTGTTTGTCCCATCAATTCTTGGTTCCTTTTTCCTTCTTCTACTGCCTTCTTTTAAATTAACTGAGTATTTTTAATATTTCAACCTTGTCTATTGAATTATTAACTATACCTTTTTGTTTTTACTTTTTAAGGATCTCTCTGGGGTTTAGTATGTACATTTTTAACTTACCACTATCTTAATATAACATTATACTACTTTATCATTAAGAACTTTATCATTAAGATTCTTAGATTTCCTCCCTTCCTTCCTTATTATCTTTATACATTATATTCATCCATGTTATAAACCCAAAAATGCATTCTTATATTTTTGTTTTGAACTATGTCTTTTCCAAATATTTAAAAATTGATGTTTTCTTTGGAATCATTATTTTTTGACCTGAAGAATTTTTCTGTTACATTATTTATGGTGTATATCTGCCGACAACTTATCTTAACTTTTGTTTGTTTGAAAATTTCTTTATTTTACCTTCATTTTAAAAATACTTTTGTGGCATATATAATTCTAGTTTGACTTTGTTGTTTCACTTAGTGCTTTAAAATTGTAACTTTATTGTTTTCTGGCCTTCATTTTTTCCTCCTGAGAAGCCAGTGATAATTACTATCTTTATTTCTCTGTACATATTGTATCTTCTTTTTTCCTCTGGTTACATCTTATTATTGGTTTTTTTTGTAATCATTGTTTTTCAAAAATTTGACTTTGAAATAGTATATTAGGGATATACAATGACTTTTTCATTTAAGATATATATGGGTTTTTTTAGTTCTAGAAGTTCTCTTTGGTTCTTTTTCAGTTTTTCATTCTCATATCATATTTATATTTTTCTTTATATTCTTAAACAAACATTTGTAAGAGCTCTTTTAAAGTTTTATCTCCTAATTCTATCATACATTTTCATCACTTTTCTGTGATGAAATGTCTTTTTTTCTTGCTGTTTTTTCATGTTCAATATATTTATATTAGATGCTGGACACTGGTTTACTATGATGGTTCTAGAATTATCTCTCCTCTAGAGCTCCTTTAGCCTTGCTCTTACGGTATAATCTGGCATCTCTACTGAATGTCTCACCTGTTCAGTGAGGATTCTTCTTCACTTCAGTGCTCTGTCCCACAGTTACAACCACCTCAGCTTGCCAAATGCTGAGCTCTGACTCCTGAGCTCAGCAATACCTTGTGATCTTCTTGGGTTTCCCTCTTCTCAAATCAGGGGTGCATGTGCCTATGCATGTGTGTGTGTGTGTGTGTGTGTGTGTGTGTGTGTGTGTTCCTATTATGTGAGATGTCAGTGCTGTGCAGCAAAATGTTCAGTGTCTAAAAACTGTTATTTCGTATATTTTGACCAGTTTTCCAGTAATTTATGGCAGGAAAGCTATTCTGGTATTAGTTCTCTATCATACTGGAAGCAGAAGTAAAAATGTGTCACTTTTCAGTATAAGGAAAAAACATTGGGGCAAAATATGCTGATAGGATGAAGCCCATTTAAAAGCTTTAAAGAGGCATAATTGGAAGAGAATGTGTGACAGTGGATGCAGAACATCATATAGAAAACCAGGAAAATATTGTAGGTCATGGAGCAAGAACTAGCTCAGAAAAAGTGACTGGTGTCTTGCAACCCAATAATTCAGATCCTTCTCTATAGTCCAGTGAAAGGTTATTTCAATGTGAATCCTAGGTATTAACCAGAAGCGCTGATCCAGGGGAAAGAAAAAGATAGGATTCACCTGCTCAACAGAGTAATTGAGAAAATAATGAGAATAGAAGCAAACTAAAAAGTAGAGAGTCATAAAAGGTTGTATTATCTAAGATTCAGAGTTTCTATTCAGGCATAACAAGGCAATGTGTAATAATTTGAACCAATTCTAAGAGAACCGGCCAAGATTTCAGTTAGAATAAAAGTAACTGAGTATTATACTTATTATTCATACTTTATTCATATAATCTATACTCTGAGATTTTCTAGTTTCAAATAAAGTAATGTCTGCACATTATTTGATTATGTCCGGTGTGGCAGCGCAAAGTTACCCAATGATGTGATCAGGAAGCTCAGCAAATGCTTGAATTGGGGAAGTAGCAGTAGAGGAGACACCAATTACACAGCAGGTGTGAGGTTGTGGAGTACTTAGAATATCTTCACAATAGGAACTAAGAGAAGATAGATGCTCCTTCAGCAGGGAATGAGTTTTAGGTATCTTGTTAAGCTGAGGTTAAGGGAGGTAAGCTAAGGATCGTTTAGAATTTGAATTTTTACTGGATATGAACTTTTCATTTTTCTCTAAAGATGAAATTATGAAACAAGATAGGAGACCAAAAAGACTCAGATTGGGAACTGGGAATAATGGATCCATATGAACACTGCCAGAGTGAGCTGAATGTCCAGTTATTGTTAACCTCATGGCAATAGTGGCTTGAAATCTTGCTCTGTCATTACTGAAAATAAACCTCAACAACTCTGAAAACTTTGTTTTGGAAAGAGGTTAAATATAATACATAGTAAAAAATGAAGATTTGGGTTTATATTTTGATCCAGAAAAGGTAAGATATTTATTAAGATCACTTAGAATAAAACTTGAAAAACTGGTTTTTAGCACCTTGGAGTCCAGAAATGAAAGTCTCTGTGACATTAGTAAATCACAAAAACGTTATGGATTGTAGCTCATTAGAAATTGCTCTAACATAGTAGATACATGTAAATAGAGAAACTGAAATATGTATTAGAGATTCAGAGTAGCCCAAGTTTTTCTAGGAAAAACATTCAAGAATAATATATGCCATGAATCCAACAATTAAAGTATTATAGATTAATTCATTACATATGTATTAAATACCAAACACATGAGGTATTATGCAAGATACGTTTCTATATACTGTAATCAGTAACTTTGTAAAGGAATTAGAATATGCAACTTTTCAGGTAGTTTATAGACTAGCAAAAAGAGAAAACATGCAGCCACCTACTGTTAGAATAAATTGTGCCTTATGTATATTGTGAGAAATTTTATGGCCACACTGTATAGAGACAAGCATGCTTTTCCATAGCCCTTGATTCTAGGGCAAGTGAGGTGGGTGCATCCTTAGGATATGTGGGGCTCCTTGTCTATATAAACTATTTGATTAAATATCTTATACAATATAGAGGTAATATGCAAATTGACCCTCATGCCCTCACAAGATGGCTGTTTACAACCAGGCTGGCAGTGGGGTTAGTGGAGGACAACTAAACAACTGAACAAGCAGGCTGCATGGGGTGACCAGGCCAGCAGGGAGGTTAATGAGGGATGACCAAATGACTGAACAAGCAGGCTGCTTGGGGAAACCAGACCAGTTGGGGGAGGCAGTCGGGGGCAACCAGGACAACAGAAGAGGTAGTTGGGGGAGACGAGGCTGGCAAGGAGGGCAATTAGGGGTGACTAGACATACAGGCAGTTGAGTGATTAGGAGCCAGCAGTCCAGGATTGTGAGAGGGATGTCTGATTGCTGGTTTAGACATCCCCCACGGGGTCCCGGATTGGAGAGGATGCAGGCTGGGCTGAGGGAACTGTCCCCTTTCTCTCCTCCCCCCGCCCCCCATGCATATATTTTATGCACCAGGCCTCTAATTGTATTATCAAATTAAAAATTTTATAGGAGGTATAGTAATTTATGGATGAAGGTTTATAATATTGGGTAGAGAAGATGAGCTTTGCTTATTGTCCAGTTAGTGCATGTGAAGATCGTTCCAATCTAGGTCCCCCTTTTTTTTGTCCTTTATTGTCAAACATACCACTTATGGTTAATTTTACATCTCTTATTTATGAGAAACAGGTAGCAATCTTTTCATTGCTTATAAAGCCATGGATCTCTGAAATCTCTTTGTATTAGAACAGAATAGAATTTCCTTCCTCTGTAATTCCCCAATACTATTAAACTAACACTGGTTATATTGTTACTCATGATGCTCTGCCATCAGTGTCCTCCATGAATTCTGCCTTCTAAGGAGAACTTAAGATTGTGCTGTATTTTGTTGGTAATAACCAAATGCAGATTTACCGAGTGTTCAGTGAACTGAATGATTATTTATTATCTGGTCATGTTAAATTTACCATTTAGAATTTTATAGCATAAAAGTAAAGCAGCACATATTTCAACCAAGTCTTCTCTTGAACTCTTGAGGTCCTGATCACTAATTTCTGAAACATGATCTCTTTCCATATGGATGTACCCTTGCTCTCCACACACTGCCACCAGCGGGAGAAGGGCACTTACTCTTTCTGCAGAGGTGTCTAAGTGCTCTGCTTCCTGGCAAATTACGTACAGCAGTAACGTAGAATCATTTCTCAATGACCTGCATTAATGGAAGGGGAACAGCAACAGGGACTGTCTAAAACAGCAAATAGACGAAACAAAATGTGAATTTTAATTTCAGGTATTTTTCCCTGAGTCTATTTTCCTTGGAACAGGACCAGCTATGTAATTTGAAAGGCTCAGGGAAAAATGAAAATTCAGGGCCCCTTGTTTTAAACTTAAGAATGTCAAGATGGCCAGACTAGGTACCTCTTGATACCAGATGTGGATGAAGCAGAGGGGCATGCACTCCTGACCCCAGACTTCTCTGTGCTAGTACTCAGGCTCCTGCCAGGCAGAGAGCAGCAGCAGTCACTGGACAGGGGTGGGAGGGGAAAGTACAGAGTGTCCCCCAAAAATGTATATACACTTTAACAGCTTATAGCTCAGTTTTGAAAATAAAATATATTTTAATAAACATTATGCTTATTTGGGACATCCTATGTATGTAGAGGGACAGGAGTTGGAACCAGAGAGGATAAGTGGTAGCCAAGCGCTAAAGCAATGACCAGCAGCAGGTGGCAAGACACCCTTGAGCTGAGATTACAAGTCCCTGAAGCTGCTCCTTTGTCCCATTAGATTATTTCCAATACACATTCACAGCGACATGAAGAAACTTAAGATGGCAACCACAGAGCATTATACCCCAAAGTGGGACCTAGTGAGCACTAGGTCCTGTGTGACTGGTCACTCGTCCCTGAGACTGACCCAGCATTGGACTTTTGTGTACTGTCTATATTAATTGATCAGGTAGAAAGCACCCAGAATCATGCAAAATATGACAGGTGGGACAAATTCGGCACAGATAATTTATAATTGGATAACCCTCAAATGGGATATCAAGAATTGATAGTTTAGAATTTAGTAAATTCATTGGTTAACTATTGACTTCTTCCTGTTACAGAACCACAGGCTAGGGTATGAGGATGGAGGAGGATGGCCAAAAATAGCTCACTGAGTATGGGCTTGAAAGATAAAGACATTGGAAGCTATGAATGAAACAAACAGATCTCGATGAGTGCACTGGTAGAGATATAAACAAGAACAATAGAAAAACTGGGAATAGAAAAATTAACTTTAGTGAGCAATGTGGAAAAGCCTTGTAGGAGAAAATAATGACTTTAGTCAGGATAAGATGGATGGGTAGTATTTTAGATATCAGAGACTTAAGAGACAGACCTTCTAGACAAAAGACACAGTGTAAGAAAGGCAATAAAATGGAGAGCATGTTTATAGTTATATGATTTTTAGGCATTCTTTTGTTATCTTTATTGAACATTATTTTCCAGTTACTGAAATAAAAGCAGTTGGTATAAAAAAATAGGATTAGGCATCAGACAAATCCATGTTTGAATCACAGTCTATCACTTCCCTGCTGTGTGACCGGGGATAACTGAACCGCTCTGAGCTTTGGTTTCAGTCGTCTTTAAAATAGAGATATTGGTTTTATAGAATTATTATAAAAACGAGTGGCCCGGTACACGGAATTCATGCACAGGGAGGGGAGGAGAGAAGGGAGAATGTCCCTCAGCTCTACCTGCACCCTCTCTAATCTGGGACACCTTAGGGGATGTCCAACTGCTGGTTTAGGCCCGATCTCTGTGGCATCCCTCTCAGACATCCCTCTCACAATCCGTGACCACTGGCTCCTAACCACTCACCTGCCTGTCTTCCTAATCGCCCCTAACAACCACTCAGCCTGCTGGCCTGCTCACCCCTAACTGCCCCCCACCCTGCCGGCCTATTTGCCCCCAACTGCCTTCCCTTGCTTATCTGATTTCCCCCAACTGCCCTCCCTCACCAACCTACTTGCCTCCAGCTGCCCCTCCCACCAGCTTGACCCCCCAATTGCCCTTCCACCAGCCTGCTTGTCCCCACCTGCCCCCCAACCAGCCTGATCACCCCAACCGCCTTCCCTTGCTTGTCTGATCACCCCCAACTGCCCTCCCCCACCAGCCTCCTTGCCCCCAACTTCCCCGCTGCCATCCTGCTCACCCTCAATTGCCTCCCCCTGCTGGCCTGCTCACACCCAACTGTCCCCCCTGCCAACATAATTACCCCAAGTGTCCCCACAGCTGGCCTGCTAACCCCCAACTGCCCCCTACCCCCACTAGCCTGATCGCCCCTAACCACCTCTGCTTCGACCCCGCCACCATGGCTTTGTCCAGAAGGACATCCGGAAGGTCTCCTGGAAGGTCTCCCAGTCTAATTAGAATATTACCCTTTTTTTTAGTATAGATTAAATGAAATGATGATGGTAAAATATTCCAGCCAACACTCTCACTCTAGTGAAGGAGACAGACATATACATACTAGTAAAAAATTGGGATGATACATGCTGTGAAAGCACAAAAAGGAGAGTGGCTGTCTACCTAAGGACTTAGTGCTAGGCTTCCAGGAAGAGGTGATATCTGACCTGTAGGCTGAAGGGTAAGTATGTGTGTATAAGCCAAAGGGCCTCTGAGAAAGAGCCTTCTTAGGGGTTGAAAACTGTGAGTCCCCTTTATGATTTCTGTGGAGCTCAGGAGTAGGGCATAATAGCAGGAAGAGAAAGGTGACCATGTAAACCATCTATAGAGAAATATATTTATTTAAAAAAAATAACCTTTCATTAGCATCGCAAAACTACTTTTAGTTAGTTAAAATAGCACTCTTCCCTGAGAAAAGGTGAGAGACCTTCTGTGCTGAGTCTTCCTTGAAGTAAGGTATAAACAAGTTTGCCTGAGAACTTCTGTAGCAGATGTTCTGAGTATCTTCTTCCTTCCAGAAGAAGTCTGGAGCCAGGAGAGAGAGAGAAAACAACTCACAAGAAATATAGCTGTTTTTCTCATCTTCACATAGAGCATTTTGCTTAGTTGGCAAACATTTCACAAGACATGGTTGCCTCTTATAAAAACAGGAGTCTTAGTGATCTTGGTTGATCTGTTTTGCCATGTGCTCGGTGCTTCAAAGGGCAGACCTTTTTCTCTCTTCTTCCTCCAGACTGAATGCTTGCCTTTGCAGAGTCACTTCAAAGGAAGAGAGGTTGGCAGTCTCCAGCCCTCTGTGAGTAACATGGTCCTGATGTTGAGATCAGCCCAGGTGGAGCCAATGGCCACCATGCTTATTAAAATATCACTTGATTTCTATAAAATTTTATTTTATTCACCTCTCTGATATCTAAGCATCTGTACTATCCTAGATAATAAAGAGATAATATGCAAATTGACCCTCACACAAGATGGCTGTCTCCATGTGGTCAAAGATGGCTGCCACAAGATGGCCAGCAGGAAAGGGTAGTTGTGGGCAATCAGGCCAGCAGGGGAGAGCAGTTGGGGGGGACCAGGCCAGCAGGGAGGGCAGTTGGAGGCAATTGGGCTGGCAGGGGAGCAGTTAGGCGTCTATCAGGCTGGCAGGGGAGTAGTTAGGGGGTGATCAGACTTGCAAGCAGGCAAGTGGTTGGGAGCCAGCAGTCCTGGATTGTGAGAGGGATGTCCAGCAGTCAGACTTCCCCTAAGAGGTCCCAGATTAGAGAGGGTGCTGGCTGGGCTGAGGGATACCCCCCATGCATAATTTTGTGCACCGGGCCTCTAGTTATTATATAAAGTTCTTGCACTTGCTTATCCCTCTTAGAAGTAATCAACTTTTATGAAAGCAACAACCAGATAGATCAGTTCCAGACACAGAGACCATCATGGGGTTCATTTTATAGTGTCAGCTATGTAAGGAAGGAAGGAAGGTAAATACAGGAGAATTTTTTTTCTTTACAGAGAAAAAGGGAGGGGTAGAGAGAGAGAGAAACATCAATGATGAGAGAGAATCATTGATTGGCTGCCTCCTACATGCCCCACACTGGGGATCAAGCCTGTAACCTGGGCATGTGCCCTGACTGGAAATCAAACTGTGACTTCTTAGTCCATTGGTTGACACTTAATCATGAGCCATACCAGTCAGGAGAAAAGCATACACGTGTTTTTTATAGTATTTCCTATTCTCAGTATGTTGGGCATATGGTCAAAAACCAGTTCATTTTTCTATGTGTTTTTCCTAACTACCCAGTACTCAATCTTGAGGTTTCTTTTGGGTTTTTGCTTTTTGTGTTTCATTGTTTTTGCTTGTTTGTCCCCCCAAAAAAATGTATACACATATTTGGAATAATTATAAAGGCAATGCTTATTAAAATCCATTTACTTTTTTAAATTGAGCCATCAGCTGTTAGAACATGTATATATTTTGAGGGGAACACCCTGTATATCTCATGCAGTCATTCCAAGCTTGAGCCATGTGAGGGACACCTGAATTTTGCAGCCTTCTTTTTCTCTAGTTTACTTTATCCGATACTAATTTCAAATTTCAAAGGCTTAAACTGACTATAGTCATTAGTCACAATTTCCTATTTAAGGGACACCACCAGGCTTGTTCCGGTATTGAAAGCAACAAAGGACTAGAAAATGGAAATTTGTTGAACTTTACCTTGCCATTCAATAGTTTGTGAGATAAGGAGTCAGGAACACAGATTATAATGAATTCTGTTCTTTCTTGTTTTTACCAAAGTGCTAGAAAAATGCCAACAGCTGTTCTGCTAATGTAAGCAATGTTTGAATTTTTAGAATGGACTAAATAGCAGGAGATTTGACTATGAAGATGAGAATCGAGTGGGGGAAGATGGAATTCAGCAGATGTACCCTCTCTACAACCAGATGTGCTACCAAGACCAGAGCCCTGGCAAACATCATCAGAGCAACGATCCCAAAAGAGCCTACATCAACTCCCGAGAGCATTACGTGTGACGGCTCTGCTTCTAGTGGGTGTTCTACCGAATGTTATTCCCAGATTGGGGAGAGAAACCAAGGTCAATAGTTATTATTTTGTTCTCTCTCATATAAAACAGTCCCCCTCTAAGTATCCGAAGTTGTGATGAATGATTTGGAGCCAATGGCGAATTTCTTTCCTCCAGTAAGACTTCCTTCACCACCAGCTGTGTCTGTGACCTTGACTGCAGCTTTGTGTGTTTCTGTGTCGATGGTGTGATGCTGTTTAACTACTAACATCTGGCCTACAGTGGCATGTTCATTTTAAAGTAGAGCATCTGCTTGGGTTGCCAGCAGTGATTCTCTAGAAAGCAAGGCCCCAGCTGGGAGTGTTAACCTTGCTGGGTTTCAGGCAGGCCAGCCTGTACATCTGTCAATCAGATGGGCAGAAAAAGAAGTTCAAAATCCATTTCACTAATTTTTTAGTTAGAAGTTGGCTTTCCCTGATATGTTTAATATAATCACAACACCTGTGTACAAATAAGAGGCCTGAGGAAAGAGACAAAACAACAACAAAGGGCAGTTTAAACTTAAAGTGTGTTGGTTGCTTTTAGACTCTTGCCATATTGTAATAGATACTCCTTCTTGATCACTGAGATCCCAAGGGGTATATTTCCTGCCTAGTCTGAGTATCTGTCTAATGTTGATTAGCAGAGTGCTAACCAAGGTCCATCCCTTGCTCTGTTCCTGTTCTCACACTTTTGTTCTTTACTAGCCAGATTAGCTTACTTCTTATTTATTAAATTCTAAAGACCCTGTATAAAGGGTAGGCAGCCTTGAGCCTTTTTCCTCTTCTGTGGTATTGTATGTGACAGGTTCAGCTTTCCCTACTGAAATCTAGTTCAAACTAATCCCATGCACACAGGCCTTTACCTCCTCTGTATTCTTCAGACTACGTATTGTCCATGTTTTATCCATTTCAGAAAAACTTGCTAGAAAATCACTGTGAAATAACTTCTGTTTTGAAATGGCAGGTGGAAAATTTGAAAACTGAAACAAAAGAGCCACTTCAATGTGGCATATGTGCTGAACCCACAAGTTGTCTTTGATCCTGCCTCCCCTGCATTACCTGGTCAACAACAAGAATAAAGAGATGCTAAAACAAAAGCCAGTAATGCAGTGGCCGACATACAAGTGTATCCTGCACCACTCTGGTGCCTGCCAATGTTAGTCTTGAATTTTCTCACTTCCTTTTGCCAACTTTTCCTTGTTGAGATTCAAGGTGGTAATTAGAGTGGGGTGAGCAGAGGAGGGAGCACAGGTACAAATGTCGATCAACCTCCCTCACAGCATAAAGAAGCATTGTTTATTGTGAGTTCTGGAAGGTATGCCACTGATATAAAAAACACACCACTACAGACTTGTCATCTGTGAGGAAAGAGTGATATAGTGCTATAAAATATTACATATTTCCAGCCTAAGCTTCAAGGGGGCGGGAGAAAATTAACACAGATTTCTAATGAGATACCAATGATACCTTGTGATTCATGTAGGGCTGGCTCTAGTTTTTGCTCCTGTGTTTGTTTCCTTTCCTTAGTTTCCATGGTCAGAGAAATCATCTGGTTGTTCTCACAGCAGTAATACATTCCCCCAGTGGCCCGGGTGACCTATTATTCTGGGAGAAAATTCTCAGTGCTTTGGCTAGGTAATTAGCAATTTAAAAGTGATATGGGATCAAAAAATAAATTTTAAGGCCTCTCACAGCTTAATCACAGAGCTAGACTTTTATTGTCCTTTGTAGCAAGGGGACACACAAAGGATATATTTGATTTTATTGGGTGGAATGCCATCAGTGAGTTGGTGTAACTAAAGATACAGCAATCCCTGCAATTAATTGTTTTCCAAAAGGAACATGACTGTGGTCAGAGCTGTTGCTCCCAGGGAAGTGTTTTATAAAATCCTGGATGTTACAGAGGAGTAGATACTATGGAGCATCATCTCCTTCAGAAAGCTAAAAATGCCTCATACATGGGAGGCGGTTTCCAGGGTCCTGCAGGGAAGCAGGTTGTTGGATCAGTGTTTTAGAAGCTCACTTGGGGCCCAGTGGGGAATAGAGATGTCTTCATTTGCACAAGGGAAGGAAATTTGGAAGCACTGGGTTTGAAGTGCCCTTTGACTTGCTATAACACCTTCCCTGCCACGAAGAACCCACTGTTGCATTTATAAGATTCTCAGTGTAGTTATGGAAAAGGAATTCCAACATGTGGATACCTCCCTCACAGCCAGGCAGTTCGATATCCTTTTTGCTTCTCTGTCAGGTATGGTATTTCTTTAACAAATAGTAGATTTTATAGCTGCTGGCCCCTTGCATGGGTCACGTAAGCTGTATAATTGCATCCCATCTGTTCTCTTCAAATACTGAGTGGGATTGAAAGGAGCTTTAAAAGAGTTTGATCAACCAGCCCCCTCAACCAAAATATACCCTCCAAAATTAGCCTGTCAATCTCCAAATTTGGAGCCTAGACTGCTTGACGATGGCTATCTAAAATTGGAAGTTAGACTCTTAAAGGTCAATGAGTGAGGCTTATGGATGTAAGCCACAGCTGCTACTGGAGGCTCTCCTGGTTTTACTAAAACACACTGAAACAGAAATGAATCCCAGAGCACTTACCCACTCATGGTGCAGCTCTGCATTTCAAGGGGGAGAATGTGTATCCATCCTAAACACACAGCTTTTGTTGCCTGTTGTGTGGGCTGCCCAGGCTCCAGGAGTGTGCACTGTTGCTACAATAGCAGATAACCAGTTCTGTGCAAATCACACTAAAATCAAGCAGCTGGTCCACATAGGATTGGTCCATGTAATGGGATAAGAATTTAGATTAATTCTTTAATGGTGATTTATTCTGTCTTCTATAAGTGTTCCCCTATCCCTGACCTTCATATGTGTTCTAACTTTGAAGAAGTCCGTGTTCTTTGGAGCATGTAATATAAAAGTCGTACCTATGCTAAGCTTCCCTGTGACATGCCCATCGTAGATACTAAAGAAATGTGCTGTAAACTAAATTAACAGGTCCCCTCATTAATTTTTATGGGGGGGTGCAGTTTGTCCATCTTTGAGAATGATCGCCTAAATCCTCTTTAACACTAATCTAAGATTTACTATTTGTTTCTCATTGTGCAGTCTTTCCCTGCACTATGCTGATCTCCAGGTGCTATTCTTTACATACAATAGAGCCTTCCCTTCAAATCTCTTATTTCCTGGGGGGATAGAGAGACCATTATACCAAGAAAAACAACAACAACAAAAAAAACAGGTTCTATTTCAAGCTTCACCCTTTCTGAGCCATGGAAATTTAGACAAGTCACTTAAGTCCAGGGCATCAGTTGCCCCTGTCCATAAGCAGAGATTATAACACCTTCCCTATCAGCAATATGGTGAAACTTGTAACAATGGATGGACTGTTGTAAGTTCTCTTCAAGTGAAAATGCCTGTGTCTCTATCATTGTTGCATGTTGAACCTTTGCAGCATTTTGAATACCATAGTGTCCCCAGGGAGAACCAAGTAGCAAATGAAAATTTCAGACCTGATTTGAGTATAAGGAAGACATTCCTTTTACTATAGTATATGTTATATAGAAAACTTGATACCTAGATTTTAGCCTTTCAAGCTTTAACTAGAATTGAAAGTTCATGTTACCATGACCAGTAGTTACTGTGGTTTTTCAAATTACTACTAATAACAGCTACTGTTACTGAGTGTGTAGTATGGACTAGATTCTAGGGCAAGAACCTTGAGTGAATCATCACACTGATTAGAACAAAACTCCTGTTTTATTCCCTTTCCAGCAGCCCCTGTGGGGACAGAAAGACCCACACTCCCACGTGCATTCCCAGGGATCATGCTTATCATTAGTCTTCTTTTAAATCTGTTTTTGGGGAATGGTGTTGGAGACGAGGGGTTTTTTTAAACATTTTAAAGCTGAGTTATAAGAGGAAACATGGACAAAATCATAAAAATGTTTATTAAAATCACAGTAAGAACATACACCCATTGTTAGTTAGTTTTTGAACTTGTCAAAATGCTCATACCCATTGGATTAACCATAGCAGCAAAAATAACCAGTCTTATAAATAATTAAAACCAATCCCTTTTAGTATGTTCAGTTTTAGGCACAACTTCTAACACCTCTTGCTCAACTTAATTCATTGTTCTGTTTAGTTTGTTTCACCTTTATTGAATTCCCAAAGGTGGTGGCACTCTTATATTGGACAGTAAGAATGAAGTTGGCTTTGGTGGGAAGCCAGAAGAAGAGGAAGGATGAATGTCACACAGTTCTGTGCTTTTCTTGTTCCTGTGCTTAACTGACAAGGTCTTTTATCCTTGGCCTATTTGCAGATCTTATAAGAGAACCAGGGACTTGCAGTTCTTCTGTTAACTAAAAACTGCTTTTTGCAAGCCCATTCAACTATAGATATGACTGGCTTAATTTTATGGCACCTGAAAAGGCATTTGTATTTCCTTCTTTAGAGACAATGGTTGTAAGCTTGACTTGGCCAACTTGGCCACTTGCAATTATTATTTGCTTTTAGTGGCCTGTATGTAGTAAGTAGAAGTGGGTAAGAGCTGTAGATATTCTTCCCTCAAACCTTACATCAGACCAATTTTTTTCATCATCCATGTTTATAAGTAAGCAGGCACTAGAAGAGACATCCTGTAACAAACAGTCAACCTGTCTTGTAAGCTTGAAAATGTCCCAACGCTGTTCTATTAAGGAATCCAATAGTATCTTAAATGAAAGGGTTATTAGAAATGAATCCAATAATATTGAGGGCACCTGATTCTATTTAAATTCTAGACACAGAATGTAGGGATTCTAGGGTTAGTGGGCTTGCTAGAGTCTCCTACCTGTTCAGGCAAGGGCTAAAGTGCCCTGCAATATTTGGGTTAATCCATGTACCTTTAACACCACCAATTTGACCATTTTAAATGATTACTCATTAACAAAGCCTATGGTGTGGAGCTACAGATAAAGCTCTTGTAGTAGTAGCCGCTGAAGTGACTAGAGCAGGGGTGGGGAACATCTGGCCCAGGGGCAGGCTGTCTAAGGCCCATAAAATCATTTGGTCTGGCCCTGCCAAGGCATTAGGGGTGAGTTAATTAAATGTTTGACCAAATAAAGCAGGCTAATTTTCAAGTTGATAATGTTGGAAGGCTTGTGAATGATGTTATAAATATCTAAATGGCCATGGGCAAAAAAATAAAAATAAATAAGATTTCCCACCCCAGAATTAGAATTTTTCAAATGCTATGTAACAACTTTTGGAGGCTGTGCTTCCAACTGGGATACTTCAAAGGTTAAATAACTACTCTTTGATTAAGACTAATTAACGTATGCCCAAATAATTAAAATTCACAGAATGTAACAATTTGTTTTGGATTCCTCACACTAAGGTGAGGTAGATGTGTTCATTGCTGTAAAGTCAGCCACCTGCTGAGTAGACTCTTACTGGCATTTCTTATTAGTGACAGCCTTTTCCTTCTTAGGGGTTTGAGTGTGTGATATGTGACAGGAAAAAAGAGCTACTTAACATTTGCAACTGAGTAAAAATTTGCTATTCACGTATACAAGAGAACCCCTACATGTGCAAACATCTCACCATTTCAAGCCCATTTTATTATATTTGTTTTAGCATCTCTAAAAAGTGGTTAGAGGAAAAGGGGGGCCATGTTTACCTTGACAGCCAAAATATGTAAAATATTAGTGTTTGTTTGTTTTTTATTCTATTTCCAATATTAAGATAGTTATTTTCTGCTCAGATTGCAATTTGAGCAGAGAGAATGTCAAAAACTTCTGTCATACAAAGCATCTTTTTATCAGACATTATTGACGGAGACCATGATGTGAAATTGCCTTCTGTATCTCAGGGGGAAGAGAAATCACCAATGGCAATTAAAACGTTCTTCATTCCTTAAGCTGGGAAAATGCCCTTCCATGGGATCATTCTCCAGAATATTCTAATCAGTTTTGGGAAGCTAAGGCCATGATCTGTATCAAATTACATATCTCCCTGCACCAAGACGTGCTAGTTACAGTCTGTATCCTTCTTGCTGTGAGCTTTAGGGATAAATGCCTGTTTCAGGGGAACAGAGGATGTGACTATTTATGGCCAATGGTAACATCTCCATGAATTGAAAGTGGGGAGGGCCCTGCCTTCTTAAGTGTTCACACTCTGTAGTTGTGTCCTTTACAGTTGCCACTTGTGTTTTACACAGGAGTCATGTCAGTTGGACCCAAGGAGATATACTCTAGGACTTTACATTATTATTGGTTTATAACTGCCATCCCAAACAATTTTCAATAAACAAAAAGCAGCGTTTAGAGATACTTCAATCTTTCTACCAATAGCTGCCCTCCTAGGTTTTTCTCCAGCACTATCATTAAAGACTTTATAATCAGGTTCCCTGTGGCCTAAATGGGGTGTATTTATGACCATGGCTTGGGATTTAACCGTGAAAGTCGATTAAAGGAGATCTTGAGGGAAAGCCTCCCTGGGAATCCAGAACATTGAATTTTCTACACTGCTTTGGAACAGTGGCCTCTCCCACTACAAAATATGCCTGACAGTCATGAGGAGATGTTTTATGTGTCCCCTCCAGAGGTCAGGAATGTGCTTGAAACACAAACACTGTCCCTTAATAGCTCACAGTGGATTTATGATACCCAGGATTGCACATGATTTTCCAAGTGAACGGGTTCCCTTGTTTTGGTTTTCTTTCTAATAATCACCAGTATTTTTTAAATCCACCCTAACACAGCTAAATGAAATTCCTCTCTCAAGCTATGTTGATAGCTCAGCATCCATCATGTTTTAACTATAGGCAGCAGTATTTTGCACTAAATGCACCAGATTGCACTTGCCCACACTATGGCTTACTTATGCCTTTGCTTTTTTCACATGGCCTTATGAGAAATGAATACATACATTCCCATCAACTGAGCACTTTAATACCCAGAAGCGCATTTGTCATCTTAGGTTTCATCATGTATTTGAAATTCCAAGTCCTTTGTAAAAAATGTTAAGTAGCTGGTATTGCTACTGGATCCTGGATTATTCCACTTGTCCATCCAGAAAAGTTCCTGTTTATCCTCTCCCTTCTGTTTCTATTTCTAAGCCAGTGCTCTAAGACATAACATCTGCTCCAGCCTGTTCACTCTCCATGTGGTCTTAACCTCTTCTTTACCTCTCAGTTTCACTCCTGGGAGTTAGTACTCTCTACCTCATAGGGGTTCTATGGAGGATAAAAGAAGATGTTTTAGATTGTCTTCAAGAGATAACTTACTTTTGAAGTGATTTTATAAAACACACACACACAAAAAAAAAAAACACCTTGGCTTAGAAATGAGAAACTCTATAGCTATTGTATTTTTTATTATTCCTGTATTGCTATTTTTACTTCTGAAAAGCAATTTCTGTCTGAATAGAGTCTCTACTCTGGTTCTAACTTTCTTCCTATTAACCCTTTCATATTGGAATTGTTCTCTCTACCTTATGCACACCCTGAATGATATAATTATGAAGCCAAAACTAACTCTCCCACAACAAATCCACATACTTTTGCTTCCATTGCTAAACAAATTAATGTCTTCTGTAAAGATGCATCTGGCTCTGGACACAAGAAGTCAGAAGCTAATGAGGTCTTACTCTGGCCCTGGCAAGGTCTCACGCTGTGCCTTGGTTCTCCCCATATTAATGCTAGGTAGTTCTGTAATTTCATAGCACCTGGGGATTATGAGTCCTGACTGATAAATGGTGAAACACATTTGCCCAGTACTGTATGAATATGTTGTAAATATCAGAAGAATCTTCAGATAGAGTGTTCTAGTGTAGTGCAATTTAAAAATAAGAGGAAAAGAAGAAGATGACAACAGCTAATCCACTTATTTTCAAAAGAAATGTTTTACTAATATGTTATTTTTTTAGTGAAAATTAGTTTCTAGTCATTTGAACTATTTTTCTTTTGATGTATAGGAGGAAATTAATAGTATATATTATTGCTTGTCAGAAAATACCCAAATTGTATTTTAAGGTTAAAACTTGAAGGGGTTGCCTAACAATGAAGTAGCATAAGGAGGAGGATTCTAGCTCAATTGTGGCAAATAAGAAATAGATTTTGAATACTGCATTATAAATAGTAGATGTTAATGTGGTTGTTTTAGATATTCTTTATTTTTAAGTCACCAGAAATTGCCTTTTATTTTTACAGTTTTGAACTCTATGGTTCTTGACATATTTTGAATAAATTTTTTATCAACTAAAATTTTTCATGTACATTATTAAATAAATCAATTATGATTAAAATACCTATAAAATTTAATAACCTACGTTTAGTAATTAAAATCTAAAACTTAAGATTCAAAGAACTTCTTTCATAGAAATGGTAAGTTTTTATACAAGAGTCCTTATGCTGTGTTTTTAATAGCAAAAAGCTGTATCCTAATAAAAGAGTAATATGCAAATTGGCCATACCTCCACTATATCCTCAAGCTATGCCCACAAAGCCAATCAGGAGTGATTATGCAAATTAACCCAACCCAGATGGCTACAGCCATAGAGAGAGCAGGAGGGAGGCTTGGGTTGCCCTGGCAATGGAGGAAGCCAAGCTTTCCACACACCCTGACCAGCCCAGGCCTCCCTCCACTTAAGGCTACAAAATTTCAATTGTAAATAAATCCCAGATACCAGAGTGTCTGTTTGGGTCACCATTGGGGTGTGGCCAGCCTGAAAACCACCACAGGCCCTTCACCTAGAATGCCCCATGCCCCAAGAGAACCCCCACCTTGATCCAGGACATCCTTCAGAGCAAACCAGCTGGCCCTCACTCATGCATCAGGCCTCTATCCTACCTAATAAAAGAGTAATATGCAGATTGACCATCACTCCAACACACAAGATGGCTGCCCCCATGTGATCAAAGATCCTGCCCCCATATGGACACAAAATGGCCACCACAAGATGGCCATCAGGGGAGGGCAGTTGGGAGGGACCAGGCCTACAATGGAGGGCAGTTGTGGACAATCAGGCCAGCAGGGGAGGGCAACTGGGGGTGATCAAGCCTGCAAGGAAGGGCAGTTAGGGGTGACCAGGCCTGCGGAAAAGGGAAGTTACGGGGGGGCGGGGTGGGAGCCCAGGCCTGCAGGGGAGAGCAGTTGGAGGAAACCAGGCCTGCAGGGGAGGGCAATTAGAAGTGACCAGGATAGCAGGGGAGGGCAGTTAGGGGCAAACAGGCTAGGAGAGGAGCAGTTAGGGAGTGTTCAGGCTGCCAGGGGAGTGCTTAGAGGATGATCAGAATGGCAGGCAGAATTAGGGGCAACCAGGAAGGCAGAGAGGCAAGCAGTTGGGAGCCAGCAGTCCTGGATTGTGAGAGGGATGTCTGACTGCCTGTTTTATACAGGAGTCCTTATGCTGTATAAGGATCAGGCCTAAACAGGCAGTCGGACATCTCTCGAGGGATCCCAGATTGGAGAGGGTGCAGGCTGGGTTGAAGGACACCCCCCCCCAAGTGCATGAATTTCGTGCACCAGGCCTCTAGTAATGAAATAAGTGTTAATATAGAAAAATTGAGAAATGGCAAAATAGAAAAAAAATACAGAAATCCCTTTGAAAAAATATTTTAATAATAGTAGCAAAAGTACTTTTATACATAAGCAGTATTGGGAATGTTTTTTAAAACATGTAATGAATTACATGTTATTATAATACTTTTTAAAAAAAATGTTTTTATTGATTTTAAGAGAGTGACAGAGAGAGAAAGGGAGAGGGAGAGAGAGAACATCAATGAGACAGAACTATCTATTGGCTGACTTTTGCACACCCCCTACTGGGGATCGAGCCTGAAACTCAGGCATGTGCCCTGACCAGGAATTGAATTGTGAACTCTTGGTTCAAGGGATGATGTTCAACCAATTAAAACACACTGGACATGGCTTCATTTTTCAATGAAGTTAAATTTATTCCACTTACAGAAATTTACTTACTTCTTTATTAATCTTTAGATATTAAAATGTCCTTTCTTTTATGAAATGATTTTAGTGTTAGGTGATAACTTTTTTGTGTAGTCATTTACAAGAAAAAGAAAAGAAGAAGAAGGAGGAGAAGGAGGAGGAGGAGAAGGAGGAGGAGGAGGAGGAGGAGGAGGAGGAGGAGGAGGAGAAGAAGAAGAAGGCGGTGACAGAGAAGGAGGAGGAGGGGGAGGAGGAGGGGGAGGAGGAAGAAGAAAAGAAAATTTAGCACCTATGGTAGATCCCTGAATTTTTTTATTATTTATTTATCTATTTATTTATTTATTTATTTATTTATTTATTTAGTAATGAATAATTTACTGGTCTATAATACCCTAAAGTCTGGAAACCACTTTTAAAAAATTATTAAGGCCCTAGCTGGTTTGGCTCAGTGGATAGAACTTCAGCCTACAGACTGAAGGGTCCTAGGTTTAATTCCAGTCAATGGCACATGCCTGGGTTGTGGGCTCGATCCCTAGAAGGGGAGCATGTAGGAGGCAGCTGATCAATGATTCTCATCATTGATGTTTCTCTCTCCCTTTCCCTTCCTCTCTGAAATAAATAAGAATACATTTAAAAAAATTAACTGAGATACCATAAAAGTCATCCTTTTAAAGTGTAAAATTAAGTGGTTTTTAGTATATTTAGAGAATTGTGAAACCATCACACAATCATTTTAGAATATTTTCATTACCCAAAATGAAATTCATTCTTATCCAATACTCGGCCCTCCAACCCCCTCCTCCCTGGCCCCTGGCAACCAGCAGTCTTTCTATCTCTGTGGATTTACCTCATTTAGAATTTCATATAAATGGAAAAATATATAATGTGTGGTCCTTTGTGCCTGGATTCTTTGACTTAGCATAATTCTTTCAAGGCTCATCCATGTAGTAATATCATTATTTTATGCCAAATAACATAACATTGCATGGATATACTGCATTTTATTCATTCATCAGTCCAGTTGTTTCAGTTTTGGAAATAATTATGATTTATTATGACTAATACTGCCATACACATTCACATACAAGTCTTTGTGTGAACCTGTGTTTATTTCTCTTGTATTTATTCCTAGGAATGGAATAGCTAGGTCATATGGGAACCCTATGGCTTAGCCTTTCTAAAGAACTATTTTCTAAAGCTGCTGCACTATTTTACATTCCCACAACAGTGTAGGAGGGTTCCAGTTTTTTCACATTCTCAACAGCACTTGTTATCTCTTTTTAGATTATTGCTATCCTAGTAAGAATGAAGTGCTATAGCCCTAACTGGTTTGGCTCAATGGATAGAGCGTCAGCCTGTGTACTGAAAAATCCCAGGTTCAATTCTGGTTAAAGCATATACCTTGGTTGTGGGCACATTCCCAGTAGGGGATTACAGGAGGTAGCTGATTGATGTTTCTAACTCTATACACCCTTCCTCTCTATATAAAAAAAAATCAATAAAAATATATTTTTTAAAAAAGAAGGAAGTGCTATCTCATTGTTTTTTATTTAAATTTCCCTAATGGTTAATGATGTTTGTTAGTTTTCTATAATCCTTTAAGAATATAAAGCCATTCTCAACTCATGGGCCATATAAAAACAGGCTGCATACTAGATTTGCCCTTCAGTTAGCCAACCTCTGACTTAGAGGATAGAATTAAAAGACAAATACATTAAAATGGTACTATAAATACACCATGTTCAAGAAAGTAGAGGAAACTATGAGCCTGTTGGAGGTAGATATGGGATATCAAAAAAGAATGTGTGGCCCTCACTGGTATGGTTCAATTAGTTGGGCATTGACCTGTGCACCAAAAGATTGCTGGTTTGATTCCTGATCAGGGCACATGTCCAGGTTTCAGGCTCAATCCCTGTTGAGAGGTGTGCAAGAGGCAGCCAATGGATGTTTTGCTCTCATATGGATGTTCCTCTTTCTCTCCTTCTCTCTAAAAATCAATAAAAAATATTTAAAACAAAAGAATGTGCTTCCTGGATTAGACAAGAGACCTTGGTTTGCAGCATTTGCTGAGTTCCATGATAAAAATATTTATACCATGGCTAATTTGGGGTTCACCACAGGACAGCACTGAACCTAAAGTTGGAAGATGCACAATTTACATCGCCAGTGGTTTCAGCTGACCAGAATATCATTGATGTCAAATTTTTTTAACTGTGCATGTATGACATATAGCAATCAGGGAAGACAATTCCCATCTTCAAGGCTATCATTGGTCTTCTCCTCTACTCCTACAACCAATCAGTAGAAGGGAGAGTATCTTTTCCCTCCTATTGTATTTTGTTAGACTCTCAAATAGCGTGTAGCTCTTTCTCAGCAATCATTATTTTAGAATCGTAGCTACATTTCCATATGTACACTTCCCAGAATGTCAAAAACATATTGGAATAAAGTCAAAGCCTCATTAAAGAGACATGTTTGATTGTGATTTAGTCAAATTCCTTTTTCAAAGAAATAAAGGGCCATATACTTTGGTCTATCCAGAAGACTTCCTGGAAAATATATTTTAGCTGAGAGTTGAATGGATTTAAAATGCCCACGTACCTAATCAATTTGGCTCAGTGGATAGAGCCTTGGCCTGCAGACTCAAGGATTCCAGGTTCGATTCTGGTCAAGGGCATGTGCCTTGGTTGCGGGCACATCCCCAGTAGGGAGTGTGCAGGAGGCAGCTGATAGATGTTTCTCCCTCATCGATGTTTCTAACTCTCTATTCCTCTCCCTTCCCTCTGTAAAAAATAAAATATATATTAAAATGTCCACGTAAACAGAAGAGCAGACATTCTACACATATAAATGGTTTGTACAAGAGTTCCAAGATGGGAGTAAAAAAAAGTGGAAAGGCTATGTCTCTGGTTAGAAATGTAATTATAAACTCTTGCAATCAGATATTTTCCCTGTTTCTTCTCTCAAGAGATTTTGGGGAAAGCCTTAAGTTTAGATTTGTGTTTTCAGCAAAAAAGACAATGTAAGGGAAAGAAATATTTTCCTTCCATAGCTCTTGAAATTGCAACAAAAAGGCTCTAGAGAAATTAGATAGTGACTCATCCACAAAATAAGTCTATTCTGTTTCCAAATTGGTATTAGTTCATGAACTGTGTTTAATAACCCATGGTTTTGTCCACAATCTCCTGGACCTCCCCCTCCTTTTTTTCCAGTCCTCACTGAGCATATATTACCATTGATTTTTATTGAGTGTGGAAGGGAGGGGGAGAGAAACAGAGAGAGAAACATTCATGTGAGAGATATACATTGATTCGTTGCTTCCTGCACACACCCCAACCAGGGCCAGGGATTAATTCTGAGCTACATGCCCTTGACTAGGAATTGAACGGGGACCCTTCGGTCCTTGGGCCAACATTCTATCCACTGAACAAAATCAGCTAGGGCTCTCCTTACTTTTTCTAAACTTCTTCCTTTCTACTGATAATAAAGCCCAAAGCTGCAGTGTAGGACCAACGCTTTTGACTTGTATTTATCAGTACAAATCAAAGCAAAGAAATAAGCCTCTTTGCTGGGCAGAAGTGGTCATGATGTTACCCTGCTCAGTGAAGCAGAGTGGAGCCATTCATTGCTCAGGATTCCCAGTGGCTACTTTACAGCTTGGCATTTCCTAGGTAGAAATGCACAAGGCCCCTCGGCTGACATCTTACCAAGGCAGCATTGCATCCCCGCTCTCCAAGTCCCGCGATGCTGCCCAAGGACGATGCAAGAAGAAAGATGCTGGAAAGTTGGCCAAGAAAGACAAAGACCCAGTGAACAATCAGGGGCAAGGCCAAAAAGAAGCAGTGGTCAAAGGGCAAAGTTCGGGACAAGCTCAAAAACTTGGTCTCATTTGACAAAGCAACATATGACAGGCTCTGTAAGGAACTTCCTAACTACAAGCTTATAACCCCAGCTGTGGTCTCTGAGAGGCTGAAGATTCGTGGCTTCTTGGCCACAGCAGCCCTTCAGGAGCTCCTTAGTAAAGGATTTATTAAACTAGTCTCAAAGCACAGAGCTCAAGTGATTTATACCAGAAACACCAAAGATGGGGATGCCCCAGCTGCTAGAGAAGATGCATGAACAAGATTTCACTGGCTGTACATTTTGAAAAATGAAACTTTATTAAATAAGAGAGGGGGGGAGATACATAAGGCAAAGTGACTTGAAGAATCTGTGACTTCTTTGTAACTCTTTTTGTTCATTTGTTCACTAGAGAGAAAGCAAAGACTTTTCTAAAATGCAGAGGACATTCTAGCATAAATGTCACCTGCTGTGATTGATGCTGACTTCCTGGGTTTCCTGGCATATTCCTGCTTTCCAAAGTCAGACCTGCTTTCCAAAATCAGTTCCATCATACCGGCGTTCTGTGAACTCAGCAGTTCTCAAACCTGAGCTTGCATTAGAATCACCTAGAGAGCTTGTTATGCCACAGATTTCTGGATTTCACCCTGAGAGTTTCTGATCCAGTAGGCTGCTGTTCTGGGGACCCCTGAAACCTCCACAGCTCCCTGCAGGACAAGCCCCTTTGGTTGCTACTCTCCCCTTTCTGTTCATTTGGAAACTTGTGTCCACCTGGCTTGCTTCAGGCACGACACATTTGCCCTCTTATTTTGGGGTCCTATCATTTGGGGTTGTAACCTATTGCCATTTGTTGTGCTTTAATCATTGCTAAGCATGCCAGTGATGTTGGAGCCGCTCCAGCATATTCATGGTGGCTACTCCTGATGGCCTTGGTTACTGGTATGTCCTCTGTGCTTTTCTGTGGAGCATCATGCTTTGGTTGCTCTCAGGCCTCAGCCTTTTAATTCTTTCTTCCTCAATTTTCCAAGAAAATTCTGCCATTCCAACTTCACTTAGTATGGGCCATTGCTTTTTCCATGTTTTCTAGAAATCATCCTAGTAACAGATGACAGACAACATCTTCTGGTGGTCTTGCCAAGGTATATCTCAGGAGAGTGCTCCCCAACTAATAAACTCCCCCTTGTGCAATGATATGCTCCAGCCCCTCTTGGTCAAGCAGCCTCAGAATCTAGTCGCCCTGCTACTGCCCTGGCACCTGGCTGTATATATTGGCTGGGCCTTCCCACTCCTTTGTTGTAGAGTCCATTTTCTCTCAGCATATCCTGCAATAAGTATGCTGTGACTTAATCCTGCTTATGGACCTAGAAGCCAGAAGGAGAAGTTGGGGGAGGCCTTGAGTGGAGCACATGCTTCTCTCCAATGGGGGGGGGGGAACTGCATTGATTCAAAGCAAAAGGCATGTGCTATTTCCAAGAGAATTCAGGATTTATAGGGAAAACAATAGCCCCAATCTGCCCAGGATTGAATAGCTTTTAGCAAAGAAAGTCCCACATCTCAGGAAACCCCTCAATCTGCAGAAACTGGGACAATTGGTCTCCCTAGGAGTCTGGGGATTCAAAATTTTCAAGGGCAACTTCCCAGATTTTCTATCCCAACTGTGTTTCAGGATCTCATTTTTCCCAACTAGGTTGGGATAACAGGTCTGCTTGGTTGAAAATTTAATTGTCTCTGGAGATCACTAGATTTAATCCTGGGCTTGGACCTCAACTGCAAATTATGACAGCCTCCCTGTAAACTACCAGGGAATCCTCTGCTTTCATATTTGGCTTTCAATGGCCTATTACCTGCCTGCAGCTTTTCATTATCTTTAGGGTGTCAATGGCTCTTGGCAATACTCAGCCAATCCCATTGTTCTTGTAGTTCTGCCTTAATTCTCAGCACCTGATGAATTTCACCTGCTAGTGCATTCCTTCCCATGAATATGTCTTTCCATTTTACCACCCAATGCACTGTCATCTTGAGCAAAGGGATGCCAGTATTCCATCTACCACCAATTGGGTCCTCACTGCCTGCCAGGCGGCTAGTGATTTGACTCCAGAATCCCATTTTATCGACTGCTTTCTGGGAGCACTCCTAGATGAATTGTTGCAGACTGGGTTCCCTGGAAGCAGATGCTGAGATGATTTTGGTGTGCAGGGCACTTTTTCAGAGGTGAACACCAGTGGAACAGAGAGGGCGAAAGGACTGTGGTGCCGGTCCAGCAACACTCAGTCTACCCACAGGGAGGCTTGGAGCACATATGGCCCATTAGTATTGTCTCACATTTGGCTGAAATGGCCAGGTTTCCATACCCTACCTCCCTCGGTCACTGGATGTGAGCTCCCCTGGGGTTAGCATATTCCCGAGGAGGCCTCTGCAGCAGAGTCAACTCCAGGCTGAGAGCTGGGTCAGCAATTCCTTTCTTGAAAGGGAATGTGGGCAGTGTGTTTCCCCTGCCCACACCAGGAAGGAAGCTGGTAACTTTTTTATTTTATTTTATTTATTTTTTTATTGTTTAAAATATTACAAATAGTAGTACATATGTCTCCTGCCCGCCCCCCTCACCTATTGACCTCCCCTCATCCTTCCCTACCCCCAGTACATGCCCTCACCTGCCCTCCCCACAGTGTCTTGTATCCATTGGTTATGCTTATGTACATGCATGCAAGTCCTTTGGTTGATCTCTTACAACCCCTCCCCCGCCAATCTCTCCTGCCTTCCTGCTGTAGTATGACAGTCTGTTAGTCTGTTCACTGCTTCTTTGCCTGTGTATCTGTTTGTTTGTTTTTCCCCTGATTCTTTTCTTTAAAAACATCTTGCCTTTGCAGGCTATAAATAAACCTATAAGAAAAAAAATGTTTGAGTCCCAATTTCAATGTCCAATAGTTCTGAGTCCCAGTTTCAATGTCAAAGAGTTCCTTATGTGTACACGTCAGCAATGATATCTGGATGGTGGACAAATGGTGGCAATGTAGGTCTGACCCTCTGTAGTTTGGTCCTAGGCATCCTGTAGTGATCCACAGCTGCTGACTGCTAGCATGGCAAGGTGTCATTAGCATCTTCCATCTCTGGACTGTTTCTCCTCTTATTTTCATGGTTTTATTCAGATTTTTTACTATTCTTTTATTTTTTAGGCGGGGAATCTATGTAAATGGCAAGGTAATATTTAAGTTATTAATTTATGTTTTCTTCCTGTATTTTACCTTAACTGTTTCCCTATTTGAGGGCAGTGACCTCTCTCTCACCTTTCCTCATTTAGGAGAGTTTAATTTCATTCTTTTCTCGTTTTTCCTTGGAAACCTAAAAAAACAATATGCTGAGAATAGAGTTTGAAGAGAAGGCAATTTATTTCAAACTAAAAGAGATGGTCTAGAATGGTAGGTCCCATAAGAAATACAGACACACTTACTGTTTGTAGTATTTCCCTGCATATGTAGCAGGTATCCAAGGGAATGGTTTCTAGTGAATATGGGAGGCAGGACTGTCCATGTCCTAATCCTGGCTCAGAAGTAGCGGAGTGGTGGGCCTAGAGATCCATGTGCTGACACAGCTGTGTCTGGGCATAATTTTCAATCACTACCACCACCACGTTGGTACTGTATACAACTCCAGGACTGAAACAACCTGGATATAGAAAAGGTAACATAAGAATGTTGTAAGAATACCTTCAAATTTCCAACTCGCCTTTTGGGATGGAAGCATGGCTTTAGAAGTTGAGTAGATGAACATACCCATGAAATGTGGTATTTCTTGCACACCTATGTTTATGGACTGCTTTACACAGTTAAAAAAAAAAAACAACACCCACACACAAAAAAAACCTCAATCATATCAGCCCCTGCCTCTCTCTTAATTGCTCAGATCCTCGAAGCCTCTCTGTTCCTTCCACACATACCTTCAGTGTCCTTAGGCCATCTGCACCACATATTGCCAGATGGATGCTGAGAGGATGTTAAGCACTTTATGCAAAGCCTCCCTCAGCCCCTTTCTCAACTATCTCAAAACATGAGCAAGCCCACACCAACCCCACCTCCACACCATTTGCTTGTTCTTATACAGATCAAACCTCACCTCTAGCCCACAAGTATTTTTTTATAGCAGCACTTTAGAAAAAAAAATAACTCCACCCCTTTCTTGTTTCTATCCTCATTTTTCCCCACTCACATTTACATTCCTTTCCTTTAGATCACTTATATATGTGTTCCTTATTTTCAACATCCACATGTTAGGCTCTTTGAGAGTTCTCATTATAAAACAATGGATTAAAATATTTCTCATTAGAAACTTCAAAATGCTATTTTAAAAATGAGCTCTCAAAGTGAATAGAATTTACTAATAACTGATTTTAGAATTTTGATCAGTATTAAAGTGGATTTTATTTGCATTAATATCAAGCAGAATTAAAGCTAGAAGAGAAAAAGTACATGTTTCAGAACCTCACTTGGAATATCCTGAAAAAAAAAAGTTGAGATTTATTCATGTCACAGGTTATCTAATAGGTCTCATTCAGATGTTGACCATGCTTTAAAGATGATTCCCATTCATAAAACTTTGACCTTATCAGCCCTGTTTCAGACACACGGAATAATAGCAGGGCTTCTGCTGCAAGGAAATGCATTTCCTTCATTATTCCTTTAGTAATTCAAAGGCTCTGGCATTTTCATGCAATCTTTCCTCAGTAATACCTCGTTTCTCCATTCTTAAGCATTCTTCCACTTTACACACTCTACCTTTTCAGCTTTCTGTGATATTTATGCATGGATCCAATACATATACTTGATGCTGAATTAAGCTCAAATGCAAGCAGAGCATTTGAAGAATAGCAATGAGTGATGGAGGGGAAAGAAGTAAAACATGAGACCTGAGAAGAAATGAGAGAGGTGGACATTGGATGGGATACTACTGTTATCAATGGAAGTATTCTCTGAGTGTCACTAGAAAAAAATTTCCTGAGGCCCACACTGGAGGGTGGAATTTCATGGAAAGCTTTATTGATTATGTAAAATTAAAGGGGTTCCCTTCCACAGTCCCATCTCTAACTATCTTGCCATAGAAGAAGTCCAACAGTGTTGTCAGCAGGGCCAGAATAAAGATCAATGCTCATAGTTTCTTCTCCTTATTAATGTCCAGCCCAGTCCAGTATTTGGCTAGGTTAGTATGTGTTCCCAGGTGTAGCCCATGGTATATGGGGTATGCATGGTCATGAGCCATGCAGCTGCTTAAGGCCACATGCCTATAGAGAGAGAATGTTTGAATACACAGAGAGAATATGGGTCACAGAACATGAGAGAACAAAGAGAGAGGAAACTTTGGATTTTAACCAAGAGCTTCTTCAAACTAACCAATTAACTCTTTAAGATTTCACAGGCTTCTGAAATCTTGGGGTCACCTCCACACCAATCCATGTGTATGTGCCCATCTTCTCATTTGTTGGAACCTTTCCCCCAGTGATTTGCAGGGAATGGACTAGTGGTTCCCTGGGGAGCAGGAAGCTGTAGCTCCCTAGTGAAGTTGTCCAGATGACCATGCTTAAAAAGTCTGGCCTCTGCTTTGCTCTCTTCCTATTCTTAATATTAATAACTAGCTAATTAAAATGATAACACTACTTTCTGAAGCATTATATGGACTTGGGCTTTCTATTGCCTTAGTTAGGAGTGATTGGTAGGGTCTCAACTGAGGAGTGGTATAATCTGCTTATCAATCAACAAGATCACTCTGGCTGCCAAGTTGAAATTGACCGAAGTGGTGGCCAGATCAGGGTGGTGGCAAGAAAAGTAATGTTTATATTGAAGGCATATAGCCCATGCTCTATTCTTTCTGTGTTCTCCAGAGCTGAGCCTCTTTCTAAAGTTCATGCTTCTCATGTCACTCTGACTTAAGGACACCAAAATAACTTCTCACTGACCAAATCATTTTCTGTTGTGTGTTTTTTTCTTCTAGCACTCTAGTGCAGCAATTTCAACCATTTTCATCTCATGACACACATAAACTAATTACTAAAATTCTTTGGCACACTAAAAAATATATTTTTTGAAAATCTGACAAAAAAATAGGTATAATTTTGATTCATTCACATCGGGTGACTATTGTCATGTTGGTTGTTGTCATTTTTCATTTGACTATCTAAGGGAAAAGAGGTCAGTGCCCTGAATTAAATAGTCAGGTGTTGCATGTTTTAAAAATTCTTGCAGCACACCAGTTGACAATCGCTCTAACATTTTGTAACTTGGCATGCTATCTACTTTACCTCCTCCCATCCCAACACAAGCTCTCAGGTCTCATCAGCTGATTTACTATTCACCCAATACACACTACCACTATTCTGACCTCTGCAAGGGCAGCTTATGCTCTTCTTTGCCTGGATCCTTCCCATCCTTAAGGCCAATTTTTGAGTGCCTCCCTAATGTCTTCTGTAATGTTGAAAGTCTGATCTCTGGCCTGCTCCAGAGGGCCTGTCCCTCACATGCTGACCATTTAGCTTAAACCATATTGCATGATTTTCTCATTTGGGTTTTGGTGCCTCCATGACTTCATAAGCTCCACAAAGGCAGAGACTGACTATAGTATATTTTTGTCTTCTACATGCCCCCACTCCCCACCTTACTCCACCCTAGCACAGGAGAGGCATATAATAAGTACTGGGCAAATATTTCCTGGATTGGACAAAACATAACATTATGCTCATCAAAATGAAGGTAGCTCTTTCTGAAAATGCTGTTGGTAGTAATCTGACAAATGGTTAGAGACATATGGGAAAACATGATGCTGCTGACCGCTACCTACATCTCCTTACGGGTGTTCCGAACTGCCTCACCCTCATGGGTATTTTCTGGAATGGTAACACACATTAGTGCCTGCTTCCTGCAGCTGTAATGAGGACATTGCATGCATCTCTTCTGTGATACACATCTCCTCCAGCTCCCTGCATGGCACTCTTCTAAGGGTTAAATAGCTGGCTGCCTTCCTTCTGTATTTTCCCCCTCCCCACTTTGCCTACCCCTTTCCCTGAATAATGTGGATTATTTGCAGGCATCACTTCAAGGATGAATCTCGTCAAGACCTGCTGAGCTGCATATTTACACAGTCTCCAGGTTTTTCTTACCAGCTGTGGACATTTTTGCAAACTTTACATTACCACCTAATTGAAATGGCTGCTTGGTTCCATTTCTTTTATTAAAGACAGATTAAGAAAATCATTTCAATACCTTAGCCATTTTAAAGTCATCAGTAATCTCATGCTCTTGATTTACGACAAGCTGGCTTTAAGGGAAAAAAAAGTGTCCCTACAAATCCTTCTCCTGCTTTTTAGTTCCCCCTTGCTGGTATCAAAACACTTCATTGTGGCTGCTCATTTTATTCCTTTTAGGCTACTTTTACGGTTATGTTTTTTGTTCATTCCCCATGGGGTCTCTTCTAATACATATATATTTTCCCCTCACCCATAAATCTCTTACAACCTATTTGAAATTTCCCGTTGTTCATGAACTTGAATGGTGAGAACGAAATGCTATATTTTGAGTTTCATTTGGAGTGTCCTCCTGAGCTCTCTGCTTGTTTTCTGTGATGACACTCCTGGCTCCTTGCCAACTCAGTCTGCCAGTCCCCATCACTGAGACCTTTCCACCCCCATCTGGAGGCAGAATCTGGGCTCAATCTCAGGCCTTGCTGAAGAACGTATGGAGTCGGTGTCATAGACCTCTGGGATCTCTCCATCCAGCCCACAGATTTCACACAAGCTTTGGCAACTGGCTTCCTGTTTGGATGTCTGGGTTTAAGGATCTGACCTAATTTGTTCAGATCATCAGATCATCTCCTTACATTGCTGGGCCTTCCCTGAATCACAGCTAACAGCCCAATGTCTGCTTTTGCATGTTGCAACTCCCTGATCTAGCCCCATGTTTGTGCAGATGATGTATTTAGCTTTCTCTGTCTTATCAAGGTCAGTGACAACCACCAGGAGTCAGTCAGGCACTCCTCAGTGCCAGGTGCTGTCTCCTTGAGCAGTAGTGGCCACCTTGTACCTTGGATGCATACTCTGCCTTCCTGGATGGCCATCTTGCCACTTTCCACTTTGCTTGACAGGAGGCTGCTCACCAGATGGATAGGTCTGACCTAGTCATTTCTGCTATAAACGTGGTTAATGATTTCTGCCCACTTCAGCATCCTCTCTAGGCTTTCCTCTTAATAGGAACATCTTGGTAAGATGGCTACTCGACAGTGTTAGTCTCAATATCATCACATCCTCAAAAAACTCTTTTCTATCCTCAAGCACCTCCTCTGCCAGTGTACAAAGTCCTCCTGCCTCAGCTGCTCTGAGGGTGTCTGCCCTCCCGAGGGCCCCACTCTGAACTTGAGCACCCCACCTGTTCAGACCTGCCCCCTTTTTCTTCTCCTTTATGTAGCCAGTGCTTGACATGTTGATTCTGTAAAGCACACACTGAGAATATTAGTCACTACCAAATGCTTCCATTTATGATGGAAAGCACTGTGGATAGACCTATTATCGATCTTGTGAATAAATATGCCATCCATGTAGTTACCCTTCATTTCTCCTAGAACAGAAGAAACCTCTTAAAAACTAGGAGGCTTGAAAGAACAATGAAATGCCATTTTTACACCTTATAGTAATAAAGAATTTTTAAATTATAATATTCAGTTTGAAAACAGGATAATAAAATAACACTTTCATGCACTATTTCCAGGAATATAAACTAATGCATCTTTCTAAAAACAAATCCATATTTTCTGACTGAATCATTTCCCATTCAGCAATCTAGTCTATAGTTATAGTAAAATAATCAAAGATTCATGTATTAAGATGTTTATTAAATTTTTTAAAAGAGTAAATATTTGAAAAAATAGGAAAACTCATTAAAGGAGAAAAGTTAATATATAATGGTGTATTTATAATATGAAACACGTATAAATGTAATGTTTCCAATGTAATGGTTTCAGGGAATATGCTACATTATAGGAAAATATTAATAATATATTATTAAGTGAAAATGGCAAGATTTAAAATACTATATTCTGTGATCTCAATTATGTCACAAGTACTACAGTGTGTAAACGTATTTGAATAAGTGTATATCATCTAAATACAGTTGGGATAAATACATTAAAATATTAATGCTCCTTTATGGGGTTAGAAATGATTTTTGTTTTGAATTTATGTTTTATGTTTTCTCACATATTACTTTTATAGTCTCAACAATATTATTAAAATCACACAAGTAGTTAGACTGGAGCTGTTTAGCACGGGTTATGTCCAGCACTGGTAGAAGGAACATGCAGGTAGAAGAGCAAGGTGCATCTACCAGTGGCTCTCCTGTTACACTGCTTGGAAATTGCATCCTAACTTCTGTGTGTAACTCAGACTTCCTCATGTTTGAGGAACCACTGAACACGACAGTCATAATGGCATAGAATTGTGTTAATTGAGAAAACCCATACAGTGAAAGTGCTGGAGCTTGAACTGATCAGCTGACTGTGATCACTGTGTCCTGCTGATGCCTGCTGGAGTTGCAGTGAACAGTTTACAGATTATGCCCACTGTGCTGGAAGCCCGCACACCCCCCAAAAAAAATCAATCAATCAATCAATCAATCAACACAAAAGTGTGGGCATAAACTGTGGGCACTTCCACTAAAGAAACCATGAGTAAACTCAGATTATATTCAGTAAAAGTGAAAGTAGTGTTGAACTCTTAGAACAATGGGCATCTTCTTTTTAAAAAGTTTTGTTTTTCTTGAAACAAACCTTTTTGAATAACTTCCTAGAGAAAGTGTTCTCCAGTCTTTTGTTGGAGGAAGAAGAGACTAGATAGCTAGATGGAGGAGTCAGGCATGCTGACTTCCCAGTATGGAGGGAAGCAAACCTCAGATGCCTTTCTGGTCTGGGCCCACATGTGGTTTGGGTTTCTTGAGCCACAGAACAGCTGGAGTGGAAAATACCACTTTTGGACACCACCTTCCTCCTGGTTTCAGGGGGATCTGCTCCCAGTGGAAGGCCTCGCAGGTCAACTTTATAAACTCCTTACCTTTCTTTCTCAGGTTCTAGGCGAGTGAAACAATCCCGACAGCTCCTGCACTTCTCTTGGCTTGGTAGCTCTCAGCAGAACTTCTCTCCCCTCGGCACCAAGTTGCCCAGCTCTGACTTATGCATTCCTTACCATAAACGCTGTATTTTCCTAACCTCAAACCAGAACATGTGGGACAGGACACTTTCCCCCAATTTGTCTTGGAAAAGTCTTGTCAATATGAAAATTAGATCATATTCAGTTATATTTAGCAAAACACTTCTATTAAGGAAAAAATGCATGAAATTGAGCTGTCCTAGCACATCTGGTTCTATGGTCACCGTACTGGCTGCCTGTCCCAAGGAAGCCAAGGAAAATCAGCGAGTTCTTCCCCAGAGACTCCCTCGCAGCCAGGTGGGGTGACTCCACCCTAAATGGCAGCCATGCTTTCTTCCCTCCAATGCTCCTGCTTCCAGTGAGGACTTTGTGCAGAATTACTTGGCCACCTAGGAACTAATAGGCTAGCAGTTTTCAGCCATCTCCAATCCTACTCATAAAGGAGTTTCAGTATTTTCGCTGCTACATTTTTTAAATAGTCTATATATCTGATTGGGAATATAAAATTAGATATGCCTTCTCTGCTTTTACTAGTACAGTGGTAGTTTTATTTTTTCAAAGATCAACTTTAGTTGATCTCAAACTACAAATTCTTATAGGGGAGTAGGCAAGAAAGGAGGAACTTCAGGGGGCTTCTCCCAGCCTCTAGAGCTACACGAGGTGGGCAAGCATCCCCTTCTCTAGGATAAGTCAGCCTTGTGGCTATGAACTCTTTCTTTGAACAGTAAACTGCCTTTCATGAAGGAGGGTTCAGGGATGCTGCAATGTGACTTAGGATCTGAAACACGATGAGGGTGCAGAGTCTCAGAATGTTCTTTAAAGAGGGCTCCCTGTTTTTATTTCCCTTACTTTGGAAGATAGCCAAACTGAATGAGTCCCCTTCTCCGTCCACCTGACACCCCGCCCCCTACCACACACACACACACACACACACACACACACACACACACTACTCCATCACCTCCTTTAGCTTCTGTTGTTTTTGAGTCTGTGGCTGGTCAATAAAGCACAGAAGTGTTGCCATGAACTCAGGAATTTGCTGGTGTGGACTGGCAGCTCTGCTCTGTGCCTTGGCCCTGGAGAAACTCTGTGTTCAAAGAGAAGTAGAGCATGAAGGCATTCAGGAAGGGTGCAAACCCCATGCAAATTCCCTTGTCCTGCTGGTGGAGAATAACAGGGCCACATTCCTCTCTGCAAAGGAGACCACTGCCATTCTGGGTTGTAGAAGTTTTTATTTAATATAATTAAGATTGCTGCTTCATTAACATGGAAAGCGAAAAGGAGCCTTTTTTAAAGCTATTGTAATAGAATGGCCTTGAAACATACTAATGGACTCATTATTGAAGAAGAAGAGGGAATAAGAGTATCTAAGTTCCATTTTTATTATTCATTTCTTTCCCGGAGAGATTTGGATAAACTTATTTCTTTCTCCCTAACCATCTCTGAGAGTGGGAAAGGATTTCCTCACGGAATTCTAATGAACAAGGAACCCTAGAGAATGTCAGGCCTGAGGGTAGATTTACCAGGGAAAAAAAAACCACACACCTCTCTTCAGACCTTTCAAAAGAACCTTAGATCTGGCTCCCCCTTCCGACAGACTCAGAAAGGTCACTGATTCCCTCATTTGAAGCATACAGTATTTTCTTTCACTCAGGAAGACTTGATGAAGCAGGAGAGAAGAAAGCCAGATTTGCCCAGGCATTTTTAATGTAAAATGATGAAAAAAGAAAGTAGTTTTATTAAATGACTGACAGGAAAATAAAGTCTTTTAAATGAATAAACACAGGTCATGAAATATAATTTTTAAAACAACACATATTAATGATGCTGACAGCTAACCTTTATCTAGTACTTGCCATGTGCAGGTATTGCTCTGAGTGCTTTATATGAACTCATTTAATCCATATGAGGTAGGTATACTACTATTGTTCATACTTTACAGATGAGGACACTGCTGAATAGAGAGATGCAATAACTTCTCCAAAGAGCTAAAAGTAGGATATTTTGGAGCTGGTACTCATAGGTTGGCAGTTGGACTCAGGACCTGTACTCTGAACCACTGCAGTCGATGCCTTGAGTTGCCGGCAGCTCTGTTTAATGGTTCCACACTGTTACCCAAGAAAATCTCAGTAAAAGATTTAAGTGAGCATTTATCCAGCGCCTATTGGCTGCTCGTTATTGGGTCAATTCTCAGAGAATTTGTTTAACAAATGTGGAAATAGATTCAGGGAGGAGAAGTTCAGCAAGGTAAAGAAAGTAACTTGCCTAAGTTACATGTGGACAAGAAAGAGAGTGGATGTTTGATCATGTTGCCATTTGATTTCCAATTTGTATTCCTTCCACCACCCTACACAAAGAAGTACAGGAAAATTATCTAATATCTGAATTTTTTGGCTTTCCATATTTTTAGTTTTAAAATGTATATTTAGTCCTATCTGGTTGTTCAGTGCTTAAATCATAGTCCCTTGGACTGAAGAATCATAGGTTCAATTCCTGGTCAAGGGTAAGTACCTGGGTTGCAGGCTAGATCATTGGCCTTGGTTGGGGCATATACAGGAGGCAACCAATCAATATGTTTCTTCAAATTGATGTCTCTCTCTCTCTCTCTCTCTCTCTCTCTCTTTCTCTCTCTGTTTCTCTCCCCCCCTTCCCATCCTCCCTCCTATTCTTCCCTCTCCTCCACTATCTCTAAAAATAAAATAAAATAAAATAAAATAAAATAAAATAAAATAAAATAAATGAAAAAATATTTTTGGGTGAGCATTAAATATACATATATTTATTTATTTACTAAATTTACCACATGATATATTTATTGAGTAGCTTAACAACAGAACAACATAGCTGTAACCAGCATCTCCAAGATAATACCTGATTGGGTCATACAGGCATCAGAGACATACATATAATTGTGCATTTAATGTAACTTGAAGGATCTTCTAGAAAGAGAGATTTGAGAAACAGAGACACTGCCTGCTGTTTCAAATTAGCCATTTGCCCCTCTACTCTCATTCAGGCCTCTTGCTTGACCAGTGATAAGCAAGTAGTGATTACAGACTCTTCTGCAGGCCCATTATGCCAAAAAGCAGCTGGTTTATTTGTCAGATCTATGTACTAAATGAAATCGCCCAGATAAACAGATGGTGTGGTCAGGGTGGTATATCATGGTAACATGTGTTTGTTTGAATAACATGGTCATAACCTTTCACACTGGGTCTAAAATTAAGTTGTGGCATTTGGATGTTATCTGGTGCTATTCAGGAGAGAGAATTCAAATATCACATTTATGATGGTTTCATCATTAAATTTTACATAATTTTCTATTGATTACAAGAAGAACTTAAAATATGTATGTGTTTTGGATATACTGGTAGGATATCATACATAAATATCCAAACCCTACAATTCTGACTTACAATTAGATTATTGTTTGTTCCTTATCAAATGAAAAAATATTCTTCACTGTCACTCAGCCTGAAATTTCACATCCAACATTGCAGCAGGCCAGGACTCTAAGATCCATTCTGCTGTAAAGTTACTGATTGTCACAGTATTTTAAGAGATTAAGAGGAATGGGGAAAGGAGCACTCAATTTGCATAGCACTCTGCCCTAAATGATTGTCTGATGTAGCTATGACTCTTAAGGTGGTGGTTCTCAGGAGAGCCAGAGATGATATAGGTAGGATGACATATTTATCAAATAAGAGAGGAAACTGAGTTGGCAGTGCAATTCTGTACTCATTTCTTCTCATATTTCATATTTACAGAGAATAAATAAGGCTGAATTTTTTTAAAATATATTTTTATTGATTTCAGAGAGGATGAAAGAGGGAGAGATAGAAACATCCATGATGAGAGAGAATCATGGTCTGATTCTCTCTGCAAGTTCCCCACTGAGGATTGAGCCCACAACCTGGGCATGTGCCCTTGACCAGAATCAAACCTGGGACCTTTCATTTCTCAGGCCGATGCTCTATCTCTGAGCCAAGCTGGCTAGGACAAGGCTGAAATTTTTATCTTGGTAGAGTCATTCATTATTTGAGATATTCTAATAAACCCTATTCTATTTTGTGTTTATCCAACTACTACATACATGAATAAAAGAAATGGCCATTATTATAATAGTGTGATGGCATTTTGGAGGTTATTTTCACTTTCTTATCTACTATTATGCTATAACTAGAGGCCCAGTGAATGAAATTCGTGCACTTGTGGGGGGTGTCCCTCAGCCCGGCCTGCACCCACTCCAGTCTGGGATCCCTTGGGGATGTCTGGCAGTCGGACATATCTCTCACAATCTGGAACCACTGGCTCCTAACCACTCACCTGCCTGCCTGCCTGCCAGATTACCCCTAACTGCCTCTGCCTACCTGACTGCCTGATTGTCCCTAACCACCTTTGCCTGCTGGCCTGATCGCCACCTAACTGCTCCCCTGCCAGCCTGATCTCCCCAACTGCCTTCCCCTGCCATCCTGATCAACCCCAACTGCCTTCCCCTGAAGGCCTGATCAACCCCAACTGCCCTCCCTGCTGACCTGATCACCTCCTAAGTGCCCTCCCCTGCTGGCCTAATCTCACCCCTAACTGTTTGCTCCCCCCTGCCGGCCTGGCCTACTAACTGCTTGCTCCCTCACAGCCTGATTCCCTTAACTGCTTGCTCCCCTGCTGGCCTGATGGCCCCTAACTGCCTCTGCCTCAGTCCCCACCACCATGGCTTTGTCTGGAAGGAAGTCAGACATTTGGAAGATGTCCAATCAACCTGGTCTAATTAGCATATTAACCCTTTATTAGTATAGATTTTGAATAGACATTTTATTTGGAGATAATTATAGATTCACATGCAGTTGAAAGAAACAATACAGACAGAGTGTTCCCTATATACCCTTCACCTAATGGTAATCTTGAAAAAAAAAAAAAGACACTATCACAAACAGGAAATTGACATTGACACAAGGCATGAGCCTCATTCAGATTTCATCAGTTTTATATGCACTCATTTTTGTGCATGTGAGTGTGTGTGTGTGTATGTATTTATTTCTACACAATTTTTCACATATATAAATTTGTATTTCCACTACTAGAATCAAGATACAAAACAATTCCATTTTAATAAGGATCCCTCTTACTATCCTTTTATGGCTCCAGCTACCTTCTGCTCTCTCCTGGCTCTTTAACCCTTTATAGTTACATACTATATTATTCCATTTATATAGAATTCTTGAAGTGATGAAAATGTGGAGATGCATTTCCACATTTTCATCACTTCAAGAATTCTATATAAATGGGATAATATAGTATGTAACTTTTAGAGCTTGGTTTTTAACTCAGCATAATTTCTCTGAGTTCTATATAAGTTGTTTTTCATGGTATAAATGTAGCACCATTTGTTTAAGCATTCACTCCAATGAAAAGTAAATGTTAACAATCTCTGGGGTGGTTTTTTTTCAGTTTTGAACTGTTATAATAAACTTGCTATGAACATCTGTATACAGGTTTTAGGGTGAACTTAAGTTTTCATTCTCTAGGATAAATGAGTACAATTCCTGGGTTTTATGATAAGCGCATATTTAGTTTTGTAAAATAATTCCATACCTTTGTTAAGATGGCGGCATCATTTTACATTTCCATCAGCAATAACTTAGACTGGTTTTAAAATAATAAAATGAGATTCCACACACCTTTGATAACACAGATCAATTCAAGCTCTCAGTGACATCACCCTCCTTCTCATTTTTATCAATGCTTACCTTTATCTGACATCTCATAATATTTGGACCATTAATTAACATTTGTAGTCTTTTAATATTTAAATACTTTTTATTTTAAAAATCTCTTCATTTTGCCCCAGCTGGTTTGACTCGGTGGATAGAGCATCAGCCTGAAGGCTAAAGGATCCTGGGTTTGATTCCAGTCAAGAGCACATGCCTGGTTGCCAGCTTGATCCCCAATAAGGGGCATGCAGGAGGCAGCTGATCAGTGATTCTCATCATTGATGTTTCTATCTCTCTCTCTCCCTCTCTGAAATCAATAAAAAATTATTTTTAGAAAAATCTCCTCATTTTAATGACATTGAAAACTCTCTGAGTCCTAGGATTCTTATTTTCCTTTGGTATTTCCCTTGCTGAGGTTGGCATGGTAATTAGTAATCAGAAAACAGATTTCCAGTGATTAAAGTTGAATAAGTAAAAAGTAATATGAATGAGTTAAATATTTTATACTTTTCAAAAAAATTACTTTTTGTTTAGAAGTAATTTGTTTAGATGCTCTCAGACAGGTCAATTCTAGAACAATTGTTATTAAGCAACTTACAACAGATACAGCAAATTAAATGTGTAATTATTCCAGGTTGTTACCAAAATAACCTTGATGCTTTCTTCATGAAGATACTAACCCAGTACAGAAACATTTAAATGTTGTATCAAATTTTTAATTAGAATGGCTTAATTAAATTAGTGCTTTTTATTGCCTTCTTCCAGGTGTTTCTTGCCTAACCATTCTGGCATTAGTTGACAAGAGAGCAATAATACGCTGGTAAATATTAAACAACCAGCTCTCTGAAAGGAAAAAAAAAATCACCCTGATATGTAGCCTTTGCCTGTTTCTGTAATGTAAAGACTCCCACCAAGGCCAATTTCAAAGCTACCCTTTGATGTCGCTGAATGCATATTTAGGGAGAGATGCTTAGAATAAGCCCTAGTGAGCCTACATGAGCAAGTTCCAGCACAGCAGTGGTAGGAAATATACTAAATTTAACTAATGGAAAATGTTCTACAATATGTTTCAAAATTCAAATGAGTCGTCTCTACATGGACTGAGTTTTTGAGTGACTTTAGTCATCAATATCTGTTTTCTCACCAGTAATTTCTAACATTGAATGTTTTTTTGGAATTAGCCTACTATTTCCCCAGCTAACATTCATCCTTTTGTCTGGGCACAGATTTCTCTTTCTTAGTTTCCACTGACCACTCCTCCCCACACATTCATTTTAACATAGGACCACCTGTCAATTTCTCATCAGTCTTTACTTTTCCTTCAGAATATGACTTATGGATATATTTTTATCTTTGTTTCCATTAATGTCTACAACCCTTACTGGACCACACACCGCATGAAGGCAGGGACCACATCTATTTGGTTTACCTTTTTCCCCAGCAGTGCAATGAATGAATGAATGAATGAATTGCACTGACTGGGAATTCCCACTCAGTAATACCTCAGAGAGTGCCTCTCTTTCTGCACTGGGTGGTTCTTCCTCTGCAACTTGGCCCATGAACTTTTTAGTTTGTTAAGATACCACAGGGCAAAAGAAACTACTATATTTCCAGCCGCTCTCATCCGCTGGGGGTGGTCATGGAGAAGACGTGACCTCCGGTTGACCTGCAAGATTCATCAGGCAATTGGAGGACCCTCACTCCCAGCCTCTGCCCTTGAAATGAGCCTTCTGTGCTCAGGTCCCACAGCTGGAGCCATTCTAAAGGAGAGAAGCTTGGAGGGCAAGGTGTGGAGACCAATGGGACAGAAAGTATGACTGAACAGGAAAGGCCTCTAAATAAACTTTGAAGATTCCCGAGGGTGGGACAGAGATCTACTTGTCCTGCAGTGCCAAGGCAAGCCTCCGTGTAAGATCCTTGCTTTTTAAAACCACCACTTCTCAGCGTGGAGTAGGCTACTTGTCTTACATACACAAAGCAGTTTCTGATTTCACCTGGGAAGTTCCTGAAACTTTGGAACCCACATCATTCCAAATTAACCATACCAGCAAAATATTTTGCACGATCCCCATTGATTGGGGGTGGGCGTGAGGTTTATTTCCTTTATTAACATTTACCTACATTTTACTTTTTTTAATTGTTTTTTTCTGTCCTTACCTAGTCTCCTCCTATTCAACTGGTTATTCATTCAGCTCTGCAAACCCCGCCCCACCCCTCTCTTTCTCCCTCTCATTTCATCATTATAGAACTAAGGGGACATTAAGTAGTTTGGGTTTGCTTATTTCTTTCTTTTTGCATAGCTCACAGGAATTACAAACCTAGAAAGAGAAATATATTCTTTGCTCTTCGTTTTCTCTCTTCTCCCAATAGAATATAAGCCACCTGAATGCACCATTTGGGTTTTATTTTTATATTGTATGCTTTATCATCTGGGACTTAGTATAGTGCTTGGCACACAGTAGGCCTTCAGTAGACATGCTGAGTGAGTGAATTTATTTCTGAATCATTTTGATAAATAAAAAAAGTATGTAATGAATTATAGAAAGAAACTCTAAGGAGAGAGATTTTACACAAAAGCAATACTTAAACCATTAAAAAATAAAAACAAACTGTTAATAGAAATAACTCTACAAAAATTAGTAACCAAATAAATCTGAAATTGAAATACTGTTAATTTAATAGAGAAGTCAATATATTATGGAATTGATCTAGGTCCTGTCCTGTAAAACCTTTCAGACTCTGGGTGTCAAAAAAAACCAATTTCCTGAATTAACAGCTAGTAAATTTTTATCTTCAAGGATAATATTTTACATTTATGTGGCATTTTATGCATTACAAAGCTGTTTCTCATACTGTCACACTTAATTATTATTCAAACTAAATGGAGAATTTTCTATGGTTGAAGTCAGGCTATATGCCATTGAATATAAAAGAAAGAAAGATACTGTGTAAGAGTATTCTAGTTGACTTCCAAGATCCGTTTCTTCTTCTTCCTTAGAAATAAGAATACTAACTTGGAGCTGGGAACAGACCACACAGCTAAGAATCTATTTTCCTCAGGACCTTTGTAGCTCAATATGATTATGTGACTAAGTTTTTGTTAAGGAGATTTAAAGATAATTTCTTCCTTAAAGAGAGGAGACATGCCTAAAATGTGTTTGTGATGGCTGGAGTTTAACAGCTACCTTAGACCATGAGAAAAAAGGCCATCACCATGTTCATGTTATCCCCCATTGTATTTTCAACACTTAGCACAAGACATTGTTGGTAGATATAGAGTAAATATTAAATAAATAAACATGATTCCTTCAATTATATTCTTTTCTGCCTTTATTTTGTTTTTGGAGAGGCTTTGGACAACTATATGCTAAAGAACTTGTTATAATAATAGAGGTATTAAAAGTCCACATATGACATAAATAATTTCTAGCCTTTTATGTATTAAGTAGTATTATAAAGCTATAGAATTGTTTTGAAATCTTGTTGTTCTTGGGAGACTCACTTAGTGTAAGGCTTTAGCATAGCATAAGGACTTTGTGCACAATAATTTATATCACCAGATTGATACCAGATAAGAGATATATACTAGTAATGTAAGGTTGGATTCTTACAAATCTCTAACAATTTCAGTAAGTTGAGTTGAAGAACAGAAGCAGGAGACCTAAGAAGATATTAAGAATGGTTGGAGCCAGAGATTAAGTAAGATTAATCTCAGGAAGGAACTAAGATCTGCATTGAGATATGATTCAGGGTCCGAGGCTGTTTCAACTATAGTAGCTTTGACCATTGGAGATCTTGCAGGTGTCATTAAATCATTGGTAACTCCTGCAATTTCATGACTAACCTCGCTTAAAAGTTTATTCTTGTAGTAGCTATCTCTGGTCATTACATTATCACTTAAAGTATAAACTTTATTAAAGCCTTTGAAAACAGGTATCAATATCTATAGCCAATATTATATTCCCAAATGATCATTTAGAATATCCCAAACTCACAAACTTCTAAAATTTTTTAACAACTTGCTCAGGCAAAGTAAAATTAGTATAGTATAAAAAAGATTTTAAGGCAATCTTTATACAAAGCAATAATGTATTGTTTCCACCTTACTGGTTTGAAAGATAATGCTCAGCAATGTCCAATAGCATATTTTGTAATGTCTTACTGGATTCCTAATGGGACTCATTGCCTAACCTTTATTAAAAAATGAATTTTTTAAGTATGTGCTTAATGGTGGTTTTCTTTTTCTTTTCCTTTTCAGTAGCTAATGTTGATATTTTAGGATAGAAATTTGGTGCTGGATATATTTACTATAGTACTGACACATAAACCAAGAGCTATTAGATTTTAATGCTTTTTTTCTTTAACTTTTTATAGCCTCCCATTTTTAATCACTGTCAATCTGCTGATTTTATTTTAAATAGATACTTCAAGACTGTGTTTTGTCAAACAGACAGATGTATCATTAAACTCCCTCCTAAATTACACATTAGGCAATGCCTTTGTTTCATGTGCTACTATGGTGTTTGAATTTGTTATAATCGGGAGTAAAAAGGAGGCTGGATAGCTCATTTGTGGGACAAAAAGCTCTATAATTTAGAATTGATTGTTCTGATTGTATATGGCTTTATGAAATGCATAATAGCCACAATGAGAGTGTCCATGGTTCTGTGTGCTCTTGCTTGCAGGCCACTGTGGCAGGATTTTGTTGAATAGGGTTAGTGGAAGAGTCCCCATTGGAAGTCTTCCTGTCTATTAATCATCTCATTAAAGAAAAGAGTGACGGGTAGCAGGATACAAAATTAACACCAAGAAATCTATGGCTTTTCTATGCACTAATAGTGAACTTAGAGAAAAAAAGAGTAGAAAAGCAACCCCATTTACCATCACACCAAAAAAATTAAGATACCTAAGAATAAACTTAACTAAGGAGGTAAAAGACCTATACCCTGAAAACTAAAGGACACTGAAAAAAGAGATAGAGGAAGACATAAACAGATAGAAGAACATACCATGCTCATGGATTGGGAGAATCAACATCATTAAAATGTCCATACTACCAAAAGCAATCTATATATTCAATGCACTCCCCATTAAAATAACAGCAGCATATTTCACAGAACTAGAAAGAACTTTCCAAAAATTCATCTAGAATAAAAAAAAACCCCAAATAGCCACAGCAATCCTGAGAAAGAAGTACAAAGTAGGTGGGATTTCAATACCAGATTTCAAGCTGTATTACAAAGCCACTGTTCTCAAAACAGCCTGGTATTGGCAAAAGAACAGACATATAGACCAACAGAATAGAATAGAGAATCAAGATATTGATCCAAACCACTAATGTCAATTAATATTTGACAAAGGAGACATGAACATACAATGGAGTCAAGACAGTCTCTTCAATAAATGGTGTTGGGAAAATTGGAGAGATACATGCAAAAAATAAAACTAGGCCACCAACTTACACCATCCACAAAAATAAACTCAAAATAGACATGTACTACTATATGTAATACTTTAAACAATAAAAAAACTTAAACATAGACGGGAAACCATAAAAATACTAGAGGAATCCATAGGCAGCGAAATCTCTGACATATGCCAAAGCAATTTCTTCACAGATACCACTCTTAGGGCAATGGAAGCTAAAGAGAAAATAAACAAATCGGACTACATCAAAATAAAAAGCTTTTGCACAGCAAAAGAAACCATTAATAAAACAACAAGAAAGCTCACTGTATGGGAGAACATATTTGCAAATGTTATTACTAATAAAGGCTTAATCTCCAACATTAACAGGGAATTTATACAACTAAATAAAAGGATGTTAAACAAACCAATCAAAAAATGGGCAATGGACCTAAATAGAATCTTTTTGAAAGAAGACAGAAGGAAGGCCAGGAGACACATGAAAACATGCTCAAAGTCACTAATTATCTGAGAGATGCAAATCAAAATGACAATGTGGTACCATCTCACACCTGTCATAATGATTATCATCAACAAATCAACAAATGACAAGTGCTAGAGAGGATGCAGAGAAAAAGGAACCCTTGTACACTGCTGGTGGGAATGCAGCCGCTGTGGAGAACAGTATGGAGTTTCCTCAAAAAAAAAACAAAACTAAAAATGGAACTCCATTTGACCCAGTAATCCCACTTCTAGGAATATATCCCAAGAAACTAGAAACACCAATCTGAAAGAATATATGCACCCCTATGTTCATAGCAGCACAATTCACCATAGCTAAGATTTGGAAACAGCCTACATGCCCATCAGCAGATGAGTAGATTAGAAAACTATGGTATATCTACACAATGGAATACTATGCGGCTATAAAAAATAAGGAATTCTTACCATTTGCAGCAGCATGGATGGATCTGGAGAGCATTATGTTAGGTGAAATAAGCCAAGCAATGAAAGAAAAATACCACATGATCTGACTCATTTATGGAAAATAAAGAACATTATAACCTGATGAACCAAAAGAGAGATACAGAGGCAGTAAAGCATAGAACAGATTGTCAAATTACATTGGAAAGACTGGGGAGTGTTGGGAAGGGTGTGAAAGAGATCAACCACAGGACTTGTATGTATGCATATAAGCACAGCCAATGGACACAAGACACGGGGCAGGGGTTGGGTGGGATGAGGGCATGCGACAGGGGTTAGGGGAGGCTGGGGGAAGGTCAATGGGGAAAAAAAGAAGACATGTACTACTATATGTAATACTTTAAACAATAAAAAAAAAGAGTGAGGGACCATTTGACTGGAGATTCCCAATATTCCTTTCTTTGGGGGTTTATATGTTAGGTTCTTATTGCTTCTATAACAAATTTAGTGGCTTAAAACAACACAGATTTAGTATATAACAGTTCTGGAGGTCAGAGTCTAAAATGGGTCTTACTCCTACTCCGCTAACATTAAAGTGTTTACAAGCCTCATTCCCTTGAAGGCTTTAGGGAAGAATCTGTTTCTTTACCTTTTCCAATATCTAAAGTCTCTCTACATTCCTTTGGTTCTTGGCTCTGCCTCCATCTTCAACGCCAGCTGTGTAGCATCTTCCAACTTTCTCTTACTCTGAACATACTGCCTGTATCTGTCACTTACAAGAGCCCTTGTGATTATATTGAGGCCACCAAGAAAATGCAGAGTAATCTCCCGATGCAGGACCCGTTACTTAATCATGTCTGCCAAGTCCCTTTTGCATTGTAAGATTATATTTTTATTGATTCCAGAGATTAGGGCATGAACATCTTTTGGCGCATTAGTCTGCCTTCCACTGATTATTCCCCTAATGAATGAATATTAAAAAATTTCTGGCTGAGACCGGTTTGGCTCAGGGGATAGAGCTTCGGCTTGCGGACTGAAAGGTCCCAGGTTCGATTCCAGTCGGGGGCATGTACCTTGCTTGCGGGCACATCTCCAGAGTGAGGCGTGCAGGAGGTGGCTGATCGATGTCTCTCTCTCATGGATGTTTCTGACTTTCTATCTCTCTCCCTTCCTCTCTGTAAAAAATCAATAAAATATATTTAAAAAAAAATCTGTATGTTCAGTGTGAACAACTCTGTCTGGAAAGCCATCTTTTTATTAAAATAATTATAGTTAATGATTTCAGTAAATGAAAAGAAACGAAGATTATCCTAAGCAGAGGAGACTCTCTTCCAGTAACGGAAGCTTCTAGGTAAATTGAAGCTCTGCCAGATGTGCATCTGTATCCATTGCACCTATCCCATAATAGTCTTCAGTGATCTTTGTTTTCTCATCCCATAAAGAAAATTCCAATCCCTCATCTCAGAATTGTGAGAAAAAATGTTCAAAGAAAGGCGTGCTTGGTATGCTATGGTTATCATATTTGCATTTCTGTTCACTGGGGTGAAGACAGATTAAAAAGACAATTTGGAATCTTCAGATAAGGCATCCCCGAGAGGGAAAATATGGAAACCAGCATTGCAGACTCTCCTAATGCGGATGATGGAGGAATGTCCGTGGACTCCTCAGCACTGTGTACTGTGAGTGCTGTGGTTTGCTGAGCTGTATGGGAAGATTGCTGCTCAGAGTAAGCTAGGCTCCTGAGGAGGACCTAGTTGGCTCCGATGATGGAACAATGACAGAAGCAAAGCAAACGCTGCATTTTTTTGTACAAGCTGTCACTGAAGAAGCCTCTGTGTTGTTATTAGTAAGCCTTCCTAAATCCCGAAAATGTTCTCTTTGCTTCTAAAACTGACCCTACTTTTGAAGCTAAATATCCTCTCTGTTCCTTTGACTGCCTTCAGGGCACATTTAAAGCTCCCTTTACTACCTGAAGTTCATCATGTGTTGGCCGCTTTGGTTTTTGTTGAACTGAAGGATATCACATTGGGCTTGGAGGCTCTGCAGTCAATTGCTCACTGGACTCCCTTGTGGCCACTGGATTAGGTTTTCTCTTGATCCACCAAGAAAAAGACAGAGACATTTTTACATTTTTTCCCCAATTCTTTCGACTCCTTAAATTCAAAGAGAGCTCTGTGCAGGCCTTGCTGTGCATTTCTATCCTCAGAGTCCTTTTGACTTCCTCGCTGCGGACAGGCCTTGGCTCTGATGTCAACATGTGTCGTAGACAATGGTAGTGTTCTACTTTTAAGATAGTTTTGACTCTGCTTTTTTTTTTTCCTTTCTCATCCATTAAAAAAATAGGGTGTGTGTGTAGCGGGGGGGAGAGGCGGTGGTTGATGTTTACTTCTAGAGCTTCTTTTCCCCCCATGTAACTAACATATTGATCATTCATGTTCAAAACATTTTAGTTAATTTTTCTAGTCTTCCAAACTTCATTTATTGAAGGTCTACCATATACAAGGATGGTGCTTGGCATTCAGCAGGATTCTGTTTCTGAGTCGAAAGAATAAGTACCTTAAATACACAGGTTCTCTCTGGGAGTCTAGACCTGGGTTTGTGAGAATGTCACCAACACAGCAAATCCTGTCCTCTCTCAGGAAGTCTATTTCCTCCACAGAGGAGGAGGTGGCCCTGGTTGATCTCCAAGATCACTCCAGCCCTGGATTCAAAGCAGTGTAAGGCCAGGGGTGCTGCTCTCCATGTCTATCCTGTTCAAACAATGGGGGAAATCTTAGGAGAGGGGAAGATGGAAAGATTCCTTTAAAAAAAAAATGATACACTTGCCTTGCTGGTGTGGCTCAGTGGTTGCCCTATGAACCAGGAAGTCACTGTTTGATTCCCAGTTGGGGCATATGCCCGAGTTTCAGGCTCAGTCCCCAGTGGTGGGTGTGCAGGAGGCAGCTGATCAGTGATTCTCATCATTAATGTTCCTATTTCTTTATCCCTCTTCCTTCCTCTCTGAAATAAATAAAAATGTACACAAAGTAAATAAAATTAAAATATAGATATATATACTTTAAGAGAAACACACCCTTTCTCTCTCCAAGACAGAAACTTTCCCCCTCTTAATGTAATGTCAGGAATAAGAAATGAAACCTGTTTAAAATAAACCCCCAGCAAACAAACAAAATGTTTAGTTATTATAAAAAAAAAAAAAAACAGGATGATAGCAATTTTTAGAAAATAAACCAGCTTTTTTTAATTAAAAAGATTGCATATACTCACTGTCAAAAATCTATAAAATAATAAAAAAATAAGAAGGGGAGGGATAAAATTTCAAAATAATTCCACTGTTGAGAGAGATCTACTGCTAATATTTTAGTGTATTTCCTTGGAATGCTGCCATAAACTGAATGTACAGTATATGTTGAAGCTTAACCTGCAATGTGATGGATTTGAGAGGTGGGCCCTTTGGGAAACAATTAGGTCAAGAAGGTAGAGCCTCCAAGAATGGGAGTAGTGCCCTTACAAAAGAGGCCCCAAAGAACCCTCTTGCCCCTACTGCCATGTGAGAACACAGAGAATAGACAGTGAACCAGCAAATGGGTGCTCATCAGACACTGAATCTTCTGGTGACTTGATCTTGGACTTTTGAGCCTCCCGAACTGTGAGAAACAAAATTTCTGTTGTTTATAATCCACCCAGCCTGTGGTATTTTGTTATAGCAACTCAAACAGACTAAGACAAGTCCCAACTAAAATTGGTAATAAACTTCATATAGGGTGTATTATCTTTTTAATAATACCATATTGTCAATAATTACAAAAAATGCATATCTATTATAATTTGGGAAACTACTAAATATAAAGAAAATAAAATGTTGTCTTAATCTTCATCTCAATTCTGAGTGACAAATTTAAGTCTTTTTTCCACATTGTGATTCATGCTTTATTTTCTCCAAGGCCCTCCATTGCGACTCCGCACTATTCTGAGGTGGTATTGTTTCTTCAGATGCGTGACTTTCTTCTCTTCAAGCTCAGGTGAACCAGCATGTGGTTCCTGCCCTGCGGACACTTCCTTGGCTCACACAGTGATTAACATGGCATCAATTACAATAAGAGCTATTTAAAGGAGAGAGAATGTGCAACCTGAAAACTAAACCATTAACACTAAATTAAGGCCATCATGAAACAGTCAGGATACCTTTTAGATGCAAACACGCCTTCTCTTCTCTTTCTTTTGATTCAGAGACTCTGTGAATTCATCCCTGTTGCACTGATTGGTCAAGTGTACATCTGAAGAGGCATGTGGTCACAGAACCACCCTTCCTCTCAATAGGAGTTTCTACTACTTTGTGTTAAGATAGTGAGTGCTATACCATTCATGGTTCACAGATTTCATTTGTCCCCATAAAACCCACATTTATTCCTTATTATATTATATGTATTCCTTATTAAGATGTGTGTGTGTGTGTGTGAACATACTAGCATACTACCATGTGTGTGCCCACAAACATGTGACAGTTCATAGATACCTGGGCATTTTTAGTTCCATAAGCAGAATTTATAACTAGTGAGGGAATTTACAAAGGGCTTTGAATCAGGATGCATTTTCTTTTTTGTATTTGATATGTGCATCAATCTAACTAATTATGGGTATTTTCTTATATTGAAGGCTTGAATATATCACACAGTTTAGAATAGTCATCTATTTGTTAGTTTTTAATGAGGGCCTACCATGTGTCAGGCACTCTACTGGGCACTCTATAGCAGCAAACAAATAGACAAACTCTTTACCCTCCCTGAATTCATGCTCCAGTGGAGGGCAGCAAAGAAAAAATAAATAAGTAAATTAAATAAATAACTACTTGGGGAAGACAAAAATAAAGGAGAGATGATAAAGCAGGAGGAAAGGTAGTGTGTATAATTGTTGGTGGGTATGATGGAGGAGAGTTGGAGGATACTATATATTACCACTGTGATTAGGGAAGGCCTGAGCATATAAATAATAAATTATGTACACCATAAATGTAAGTGATGAGGAGGCCCATGAGGAAGGTTTATGCAGCTACCTGGTGGAAGAGTGATGGAAACAGAGAGATCAGCATGTGCCAAGGCCTTGAAGCTGATACACAATTGATACATTTGAGGAAAATTAGAGGCCAGTATGGCTAGAATATGGGATGTGAGGGGAATAATGGTAAGAGTTGAGATTAAGAGAGGAATCAAGGGTGTCCTCAATCATGGTTCTCAAATTATATAACATTTCTTCTGAATCCTGAGTGCATATAATTTTACTCATACTTTGTCCCACTGTGCTTGGATTCCTGGGGAAATTATACAAGAGAAAGTACAAATTTGTTCCTTATGTTTTGGAGGACTGAGGTCTTTGATTCTTTGATGATTGTCAACCAGGACCTATTCTTACTTTCTAGAGTCTCCTGTAGCCTTTTACCTCATAGCACCCTCTATCTTCAAAACCAGCTATGGATAATCTTCCTCACATCAGAGCCTCCTCAGAGTTCCAATCACTTATACCAAGAAGGGCCCAGTCTCTTTTAGGACTCATCTGATTTGGTCAGGCTCACCAAGGATAACCCCCCATCTTTGAGCCAATTTATTAGGGAAATTATTTACATCTGTAAAATCCCTTTATAACAGCACCTACGTTAGTGTTTGATTGGTGCATATCACCAGGGGACAGGAATCTTGGGGGTCATCTTAGATTTCTGCCTACCTCTGGGAAAACCAACAAATAGAATTGCACTGTATGCCAGAGGGGAGTGTTTATGGCCAAATGTTCTGAGGCACACTCAGGCCCAAATCGTCCAAACTGATGCTGGAAATGGGTGAAGTGGGTAAGGTTGAGGGGAAGGGAAATTTGAACAGTGATATCTTTGAATTGGCTAATGGAGGTGTGAGAAGTGGGAAGAGGAAACTGTATTGGTTGAGCATGATCATATCCTCTCCTACAAGAAAGTATGAGTACCAGTATAACTAGGGAGGAGTCTGCATTTCCACCAGCAGTGTACTAGGGTTCTTTTTTCTATACATCCTCACCCACACTTGTCATTTGTTGATTTGTTGATGGTAGCCATTATGACAGGAGTGAGTGATAGCGCATTACATTTTAATTTGTATCTCTCAGATGATTAGTGACTTTGAGCATTTTTTCATATGTCTCTTAGCCTTCTATATATCCACTTTGGAGAAGTTTCTATTTAGATCTTTTGCCCATTTTTTAATTGGATTGTTTGTTTTTCTTTTGTTAAGTTGTATGAGTTCTTTATATATTTCGGAAATTAACCCCTTATTGGATATATCATTAGCAAATAAGTTCTCCTACATAATGGGCTACCTTTTCACTTTGTTGATGGTTTCTTTTGCTGTGGAGAAGCAGTATAGATTTCCTCAAAAAATTAGAAATGGAACTCCCATTTGACCCAATAATCCCACTTCTAGATATATATCCTAAGAAACTTGAAACACCAATCTGGAAGAATATATGCACCCCTATGTTCATAGCAGTGCAATTTACAATAGCTAAGATTTGGAAACAGCCCAAATGCCCATCAACAGACAATTGGATAAAAACTGTGGTACATCTACACAATGAAATACTATGCAGTAGTAAAAAAGGAGCTCTTACCATTTGCAGCAGCATGGATGGATCTGGAGAGTATTATGCTAAATGAATAAGCCCGTCAGAGAAAGATAAGTATCACATGATCTCACTCATATGTGGAACCTAATGAACACAATAAACTTATGAACAAAATAAATCCAGAGACATAGAACCATGAACAAACTGGTGAATTTCAGAGGGAAGGTTATGGGGTGGAGGTTGGGGGCGATTAACCGGGCAATTTATATGTATAGCCCATGACACAGACAATAGTGTGGTAAAGGTTTGGGAGAGGCAGGTATGGAGATAACAAAAAACAAAAACAAAACAAAGAGGGCAGCCCTAATCAGTTTGGTTCAGTGCATAAAGCATTGGCCTGTGGACTGAAAGGTCCCAGGTTCAATTTCGTTTAAGGGCATCTACCCTGGTTGTGGGCACATCCCTAGCAGGGAGTGTGCAGGAGACAGCTGACCGATGTTTCTCTCTCACTGATGTTTCTAACTCCATAACCCTCTCCCTTCCTCTCTGTAAAAATTTTAAAAAAGGACATTTATAATACTTTCAACAATAAAGATAAACTTTTAAAAAAAGGAGAAAGAGACAATAAGGGGTAGGGACTGCATAGGGAGATGGAAATTTAGGAGATCAGGAACACAGAATTCTGAGTGGCCTGAACAATAAATGAAAACAATATCCTAAATGGACAGCCTCAGGGACAGGCATAGTAGAGGATATAAGGAAAGTGAACTTCAAAGAATTAGTATCTAGGAACAGGTATAGCCAGGATGGAAACCAGAGCTATTCAAGGCCTCATAAAGATCTACTGAAGTGTGGCCATGGCATGACAACATTAGTACTGGGAGTTTGATAGACATGAAGAATTTTAGGTACTTCATCAGACCTCCTGAATCAGAATCCTCATTTTATCAAGATCCCCAGCTGATTAGTACACACATTAAAGTTTGAGAAGCACTACTCTATCCAGTTGCCCGTGATGATGAAACCTATTGTCTAGACTTCTCAGTAATCTGGCTTAAGTTTTGCATTCAAGGCAACCCCAGCCTTTCCCAACCAAGGCACAGTTAGTTACAACTATAAATGCTGCTAGATGTCACCTCTCTGGCTCTGTGTCATTCCCTGCAGTGCTCCCACTGGCACCCAGGGATTATATCATTAGTAGACAAGGCTTCTCATGAGAGGTGAGGAAGTAAGTTGAGAGCCTTTAGAATGAAAGGATGTCTTACAAATATCCAAGAAGAATGATGACAATGCTATCACTAATTCAGAGAGTGCTTGTCTGATGTGAGACTCACGAGGCAGGACTCAACCTGTCCAGATGATCAAGCAGAAAGGTTCTCACCGAGCCAGCCAGACTGGAAGAGACCATCAATCTTGTGAGCTATTTCTCTAGCTCTTCAGAAAGAATGAGTCTGTCCAGCGGGATGTGACTAAATGGCTTGAAGTTATAAAGCTGAATGCCAACTGAGGGCTCAGTCCCTGCTAAACAAACCTGCCAACAGCCTACACATCAACTGCCAAAACAAGATGAATGGTGAGGCCACTTTGGAAGTCACCGCAGCTCTTCTCTTCCCAGGGATGGATGTCAGGCATCTGGAGCACTGAGATAATGACCAAAGCAGTTAACATTGAAAGGGGTGGGCTACAGGCTACTTACAGGGTTAAATGTTTTACTGTATTTTTTCTTGTAAGTGTCACAACAGGTCTAGCTAATAGCTTATTTCACAGATGGGGAAACCAGTTCAGAAAGGAAAGTAACTTGGAGAATGAGTAGCAGGTCTGATAGGCTCACCTGGCTCTTTCTGACTCCAAATTCATGTTCTTAACATCTTACATCACCCTAACGCAAATTTGCCATCCTCTACCTACTGCAGAAACAGTCCACACAGGGACACATTACCCAGCAGAGTGGGCATTCGGAGGCATCACACCTGACAGCGTAGCCCCGCATTCCAACCCTTACCAGGAGTTCCATGCTAGAGAAGGCAATGAATAGGAAATTTATTTAAAAATTTGAAATATCTGCATTTAGGTACCTAGTACATAATCAGCAATTATGTGAAAGTGTGTTAGGTTTAGTAAATACCAGAATGACAATATCCAGCATTTTATAAATTTAATAGTTAACTTTACATGTTGTATTTATTTATCTTCACAACAACTTTGTGGAATGGGTAGAAGATATATTATTTTTTTTAATTTTTTATTGTTTGAAGTATTACATATAGTATTATATATGTCTCCTTTTTTCCCCCTTGACCTTTCCCTGGTCACCTCCTTCTCCCCAAACCCCACACATGTCCTCACACCCCTAGTGTCTGTGCCCATTGTTTATGCTTATATGCATGCATACAAATCCTTTGGTTGATCTCTTACCTCCCCTGCTTTTCTTCTGAAGTATGACAGTCCGTTTGATGCTTCTCTGTCTCTAAATCTATTTTTGCTTATCAGTTTATGTTATTTATTATATTCCACAAATAAGTGAGATCATGTGATATTATTTACTTTTCTCCAGCTGGCTTATTTCGCTTAGCATAATGTTCTCCATGGCCACCCATGCTGTTGCGAATAGTAAGAATTATTTCATTTTTTACAGCAGCTTAGTATTCCATTGTGTATGATGTACCACTGTGTTTTTTTAATCCACTCACTTGCTAATGGGCATTTAGGCTGTTTCTAAATCTTAGCTATTGTAAATTGTGCTGCTATGAACACAATCGTAAACCTAGAGGTGCATATGTCCTTTCTGATTGATTTTTCTGATTTCTTGTGATCTATTTCTAGAAGAGGGATTACTGGGTCAAATTGGAGTTCTATTTTTAATTTTTTGAGGAAACTTCATATTGTTTTCCACAGGGCTGCACAAATTTGCATTCTCACCAGTAGTACAAGAGGGTTCCTTTTCTCCACATCCTCACCAGCACTTGTCATTAGTCAATTTGTTGATGATAGCCATGCTGACAGGTGTGAGATGGTATCTCATTGTCATTTTGGAGATATTATTTTTACAGTAAAGAAAACTGAGGCTGAAAAGTGAAATGGGACTTCCCTAAAGTCATAGAGCAAGGATGTGGTAAAAACCCCCACTCTGTGTATCCTGACTCCATGGACTGTGCTCTTTCCACTAGGACAGCAGATACAACTGCATGTAGCCGTATGTCCTGTTCACTGTTCACTGTCATACAGGAAAGTATGAAGGGGACATAGGACCCGTGAGAGTAGGCATAATACATGGTATAGTATACATAATTAGTGATTTTTTTATTTATTAGTTCCATCCACATGAAGTATTTAGAGCTTATAAGATGTGTTCACATAGTTACCTACCATATACAGCAATTTTGTGAGATACACAGGACAATACTGAAGCCACTGGCTACAGGTGGCTATTGCCCACTGGAATTATGGTTAGCAGAAACTGAGATGTGATATAGTATAAAATATATGCTAAATATCAAGGACACAGAACAAAAAACTATAGACTATCTCTTTATTAAGTTCTTATATTAACTACTAGAGGCCCAATGCAGGAAATTCGTGTAAGAGTAGGCCTTCCTTCCCCTGGCTGCCGGCACTGGCTTCCCTCTAGCACCCAGGATCTGGCCTTTCCTCACAGCCAGACTTCGTCCAGAAGGTCTTTGGTCTAATTAGCATATTACACTTTTATTTTTATAGATACATTGAAATAATTATATTTTATATAGGTTGAGAAATATAATACATTGTTAAAATTGTCTGAGGGGAAAAAATGGCAGTGGAGTAGAGGGACGTGTCACGAGCCTTGTCTCTGAACAGACAGACAGAACAGTTGAGGGTCACACTGGGAGTGTTTGTTGGCGAGTTAAGGGACAGTTATCCTCCAGGAGAAGGTGAGAGACTGCTAGACGGGGCTCCCCTGACAGGCAGCCCCACTGCAGTGGGTTTTTTGTCCCGGAGCCACCAGCTGGCATGTGGAGACTGCGCCATCTTGAAGGGAAAAGTGGATGTTTACGGAAGCCTGAAAAGCTACAGCTGCAGCACCCACTGAACAGCTACGAGTCCCAGAACACCATTTCCCAATTGGCACAAACTTTCAGATTCAGAGGAGCTCTACACGCTACTCAGAAAGGTCAGATTTCTCCTGGAATAAGGTGAGGTCTCAGGTCCTGCAGAATAGAAAGGCGATCACTGTGGGAGCTAGGGGATCGGGGAAAATCTGCACCTAGAGAAATCTGTGGCTGTTGGGGCTGGCATGATACGTGAATGTGGAAGGGGGTCTTCAGAGCTACTAACAGAAGGGTGCTCTAGAAAGCAACCCATTTTGATCTGACAAAGAAGAACAGCCTGGGAATTATTAAAGTGTGCCAGCTGCTTGAGCAGGAGCAGGGAAGGGGGACTACTCAGACTTGCACTCTTTCCTCTTCAGATCCTTGCTTCTGATTGCTAAGCCCAATATATAAGAGAACCCAGTTGAGGACACCCTGGGAGACTGCAGGGAAAAGTTGTTTCTCTGGAACCTGGGGATTGGAGCATGGAGTGATTTTCAGATAACCAGCTCTGGGGAAGCCCACTCCCATAAACTGGTATTGAGTGCCACAGGGAAAGCAGGATCTAAGCACCAGTTAAAGCGGATCTATAGTCTCAGAAGTCAGTCCAGAAACATTGCCACCCAGGGGCTCACTCACATATTGATTCTTGTATAATCACAAAAGAATAAAGGGATTAAGACACACTGCCTGCTTAAAAATCAGGAATGGCTTACAACATTGAGCACCAGTGGAAAGCAGGGAACTTCAATACTGTCCCAACTGACAAACAGGCTTGCCAAACAGAACAATAGAGGAAGTGAATGACCTTCACTACTGCACATTCTATTCTTTTATTTTTTATTTTTTCATCTTTTAATTAAAAAACTATTTTTTTCTCAATTGATTTTACCTTTTTAATTATTACATTTTTATTTTCAATCAGTATTATTACTACTACTATTTTACCTTTTTTTTAAAAAAAGTGTAATTTTATTTTCTCTTTATTTTACTTTGGGATTAGAGTTCTACATAATATTTTCAACTTTTCTTTAGCATCATTTAACTCTATCTCAGCTTTACCTTTATACCATCACTCCCTTCCTAACTTTTCCCATTTTGTTGCCTGTTTCTCTTACCCTTTTCCTACTTTATATTTTCCATATTCTTTCTTTTTACCCTGTTAAAATTTCACCCCACTTATATATCTAATTTCCAATCCCCTACTCCAAGTCTATACACACCGCTCTCTTCTCTGTTTTCACTATCCAAACTATTGTTTTTCTTTCTGTATTTTGTTGATGTTTGCTTCAATGTTGATTATATTGATTTTTAGACTTTCTTGTAAGATTGTTTTGTTTATTCTTCCTGTTTTATTTTGCTTTTTGTTTGCTTTGTTTTTGTTTGTTTTTTTAATCTCTGGTTTTGCTCACCTCCCTTGATATTAGTTGTTATTTGTAGTTTGTATTAATCTCCAGGTAATTGTTGCTGACATTTGTTGGGATTAATGGCTATTCTATTGGAGTTTTCTGCTCCTATGTATAATTTTTTCCCCTTTTCTTTATTATTCTCTTTCACTTTTTTTCTTCTGTTTTCTTTTTCTCTCTTCTCCCAACTTCATTTTTGAACTCCGTTCTTTTCTTTTTTCCTCTTTTCTCTCTTCTTCTTTCTCTCCTTACCCCTAATATGTCTCTCTATGGTGGTCACCAATATATGTGGCTATTAATATTGTGAATACATTTCTGTTCAGTGTCTTGTACATTGTACCTGTGTTGTATTTTGTGACTTTAAACCAATGCAGGAGAGAGAGAACTACATAACAAGACACATGGAGAAGAGAGACAATGGTCAGACAAAGAAACAGACTGCATATGAAAGAAAAGGAGGCATCACCAGAAAAGAAAGTAAATTAAATGGATGCAAAAAACCTTCCAGAGAAAGAATTCAGAGAAATGGTCATAAGGTGGATGAAATGTATGGAAGACAATATGACAATATGAGTAAGAATGAAAGGAAATGAAGAAGAACCAAGAGGAAAGGAAGAATAATCAATAAGAAATGAAAAATGACATTGCTGCTGTAAAGAAATCAATAGAAAGCATCAAAAGTAGACTAGAAGAATCAGAGGACTGCATTGGTGAGATAGTAGACAAGGTAGGAAAAAATACCCAAGTAGAGCAGCTTCTAGAAAAAAAAATTAAAAAGAAGGAGGAGAGCCCAAAGGAACTTTGAGATAACACGAAACAAAACAACATCCACATAATGGAGGTATCAGAAGGAGAGGAAACTGAGCAAGGAATAGAAAACCTAATTGAAGAAATATGGCAGAAAACTTCTCTGATAAAGGGAAGAAAAAACACACACAAATCCAAGAAGCTCAGAGAGTCCCAAGCGAAATGGACCCCAAAAGACTGACACCAAGGCACATTATAATTAAATTGGCAAACACAAATGAAAAAGTAAGAATATTAAAAGCAACAGGAAAGAGACAGAAAGTTACCTACAAAGAATCCCCATCAGACTAGCGACTGATTTCTCAATAGAAACTCATCAGGCCAGAATGGAATGGAATGAAATATACAAAGTCATGCAAAGGAAGGGTCTGAATCCAAGAATACTGTACCCAGAAAGGTTTTCAATCAAAATTGAAGGTGAAATAAGGAGCTTCTCAGACAAAAAAGACTAAGGGAATTTATTACCACCAAACCAGCAATGCAAGAAATGCTAAAGGGTCTTCTGTAAAAAGAAGCAAAGAAGGAACACAGGAATGAAGAATAAAAATGTAACAAATAAGTACCTATCAATAATAACTTTAAATGTAAATGGATTAAATACTTTAATCAAAAGACATAGGGTAATGGATTGGATAAGAAAACATGAGCAATATAACTGCTGTCTACAAGAAACCCACCTCAGGAAAAAAAATGCATACAGACTGAGGGTGAAGGCATGGAAGAAGGTTTTTCAGACAAATGGAATAGAAAAAAAAAAGTTGGGGTAGCAATACTTATATCTGTCAGATTAGATCTCAAAGCAAAGGACATAACAAGAGATAAGGAAGGCCACTTCATAATACTAAAGAGAGCAATCCAATAGGAAGAAATAACTCTGGTAAACATGTATGCACCCAATACAGGAGCACCTAAATACTTAAAAATAATTCCTGTAGGATATTAAGGGAGAGATTAACAGCAATACAATTATAGTAGGAGACTTTTACACATCACCATCACCATTGAACAAATACTCTATACAAAAAATCAGTAAAGAAACATCAATCCTAAATGACTCACTAGACCAAATGGAATTGACATCTTCAGAACATTTCACCCCAAAGCCACAGAATATACATTCTTCTCCAGTGCATATGGGCTATTTTCAAAGATAGACCATATGTTCGGTCATAGGAAAAGTCTCTTCAAATTCAAGAAGATAGAAATCATATCAAGCATCTTCTCAGATCACAACAGCATAAAACTGGAAATCAAGTACCATAAAAACAATTCAAAGAAATCAAACACATGGAGACTAAACTGCATGTCATTAAACAATAACTAGGTAACCAGAGAGATCAAGGAAGAAATTTAAAAAAAAATCATGGTAACAAATGACAATGAAAACACAACAATCCAAAATCTATGGGACACAGTGAAAGCAATCTTGAGAGGGAAGTTCATAGCTCTACAAGCCTACTCCATGAAACAAGAAACAATGGTAATAAATTACGTAACTCTATAACTCAAAGAGCTAGAAAGAGAGCAACAAGAAAAGCCCAATGTAAGCTGAAGGAAGGAAATAGTAAAGAGCAGAGCAGAGATAAGAAACCTAGAGACCAAAGAAACAATTCAAAAGATCAACAAAACTAAGAGCTGATTATTTGAAAGGATAAACAAAATTGATGAACCTCACCAAGAAGCAAAGAGAGAGGATTGAAATAAACAACAGAAATGAAAGAGAAGAAATAATAACAGACTCCACCAAAATACAAAGGATTGTTAAAAAATACTATGAACAACTCTATTCCAACAACCCGGACAACCTGGAGGAAATGGACATATTCCTAGAAATATACAACCTTCCAAAACTCAATCAGGAAAAATCTAAACATCTCAATAGGCCAATAACTATGGGAAAAATTGAAGCAGTCATCAAAAAGCTTACAGCAAACAAAAGCCCAGGACCAGACAGCTTCACAGGGGAATTTTACCAAACTTTCAAGGAAGAATTAAAACCTATCCTCCTCAGACTATTCCAAAAAAATTCAAGAAGAAGGAACACTTATGAGCACCTTCTATGAAGCCAACATCATCCTAATACCAAAACCAGATAAAGACAACACAATGAAAGAGAATTAAAGGCCAATAACTCTCATGAACATAGATGCCAAAATCCTCAACAAAATTCTAGCAAATCGGTTACAGCAGTACATGAGAAAGAACATACACCATGACCAAGTAGATTTTATCCCAGGAATGCAAGGATGGTACAATATCTGCAAATCAATAAATGTGATACATCACATAAACAAATTGAGGGGAAAAAAATCACATAGTCATAACAATTGATACAGAAAAAGCATTTGACAAAATCCAACACCCTTTCTTAATAAAAATTCTCAGCAAGGTGGGAAAAAAAGTATTCCTCAACATCATAAAAGCCATATATGATAAACCCACAGCTAACATCATTCTCAATGGGCACAAATTAAAACCATTTCCCCTAAGAATAGAAACAAGACAGGAATGCCCACTCTCTTCACTCTTGTTCAACATAGTACTGGAAGTATTAACCATTGTAATTAGACAAAAAGAAAAAATAAAAGGCATCCAAATTGGAAATGAATTAAAGCTGTCCTTATTTGCAGATGACAAGATAATGTACATAAAAAACCTGAAAGACTCCATCAAAAAACTAATAGACTTAAATGAATTCAGCAATGTAGCAGGATACAAAATTAATGCCAAGAAATCTTCAGCATTTCTATACAGTAATAGTGAACTTACAAAAAGAGAGACTAAAAAAGCAATCCCATTTACCATCACACCAAAAAATTAAGATACTTAGGAATAAAATTTACTAAGGAGGTAAAAGACCTATATGCAGAAAACTACAGGACACTGAAAAATGAGATAGAGGAAGACATAAACAGATAGAAGAACATACCATGTTCATGGATTGGTAGAATCAACAGCATTAAAATGTCCATTCTACCCAAAGCAATGTATAGATTCAATGCACTCCCCATTAAAACACCAAAGGCATATTTCACAGACCTAGAAAGAAATTTCCAAAGATTCATCTGGAATAAAGAAAGACCCCGAATAGCCACAACAATCCTGAGAAAGAACAAAGTAGGTGGGGTCTTAATACCAGATTTGAAGCTGTATTACAAAGCCACTGTTCTCAAAACAGCCTGGTACTGGCACAAGAACAGACATATAGACTAATGGAATGGAAAAGAGAATCCCGATATCCACCCAAACCACTATGCTCAATTAATATTTGACCAAAGAGGCATGAACATACAATGAAGTCAAGACAGCCTCTTCAATAAATGGTGTTGGGAAAATTGGACAGATACATGCAAAATAATTGAAACTAGACCACAAACTTACACCATACACAGAAACAAACTCCAAATGGATACAGGGTTTAAACATAAGATGGGAAACCATAAAAATACTAGAGTAATTCACAGGCAGCACATTCTCAAACATATGCCACATATGCCGAAGGAACTTCTTCACTGATACTGTACCAAGTGCAATAGAAGCTAAAGAGAAAATAAACAAATGGGACTACATCAAAATAAAAACTTGTGCACAGCAAAAGAAACCATCAACAAAACAATAAGAAAGCCCACTGTATGGGAGAACATATTTACAAATGTTATCACTGTAAAGTTTTAATCTCCAATATCTACAGGCAACGTATACAATTCAATAAAAGGAAGATAAATGATCCAATAAAAAATTGGCAATAGAATCTTTTAGAAAGGAAGGAAGACAAAGGGACAATGAAAACATGCTCAAAGTCACTAATTATCTGAGAGATGCAAATCAAAACAACCATGCAATACTATCTCACACCTGTTGGAATGGGAATCATCAACAAATCAACAAACAAGTGTTGGCGAGGATACGGAGAAAAAGGAAAAGTTGTGCACTGTGGTGGGAATGCAGACTGTTGCAGCCACTGTAGAGAACAGTATGGAGTTTCCTCAAAAAACTAAAAATGGAACTCCCATTTGACCCAGTAATCCCACTCCTAGGAATATATCCTAAGAAACTAGAAACATCATTCAGAAAGGATTTATGCAACCCTATGTTCATAGCAGCACAATTTACAGTAGTTAAAATTTGGAAACAGCCTAGATGCCCATCAGCTGATGACTGGATCAGAAAACTATGCTATATCTACACAATGGAATACTATGCTGCCATAAAAAAGAAGGAATTTGTACCATTTGCAGCATCCTGGGTGGAACTGCAGAGCATTATGCTAAGTGAAATAAGCCAGTCAGTGAAAGAAAAATACCACATGATCTCACTCATTTATGGGTAATAAAGAATATTATAAACTGATGAACAAAAATATCAAACAGACTATCAAATTATAGTGGGAAGGTTAGGGAGAAGTGGGTTAGATAAGAGATCAACTGCAGTACTTGTATGCATGCATATAAGCATAACCAATGGACACAAGACACTGGGGAGTTAGGGTATGCATGGGAGTTGGGGGGGAGGCAATGGGAAGATATGTACACATGTAATACGTTAATAAAAAATTTTAAAAAATTGTCACCTGTTTTTTCTTTTACTTTTTAATGGGGCTCCTAGGAAATATAAATTCACAATGCAGCGTGTCTTTTCATCTCTTACACTTGCCTACACTACAGCCCAAAGGAAGTTGATACCAGAGAAGAGACGTAAAAGGCCCAGTACTCTTTCCAGTTAGAACCTTTTATAAAGCAGCACTTTTGTCCAATGATGGGTTCTGTATGGCTTAAATGTGGGGCCCTGAATAACAGCACTTCTCAAATTTCAGTTGCACATAGAACTCTTGAGGGTCTTCTTAAAATACATATTCTGATTCAGTAGTTTTGAGGGTGGAGCCCAGGGTTATTTATTTGTAACCAGCTCCCAGATGATGTTGATGTGGTTCATCCATGTACCCACTTTGAATAGCAAGAATCTGTAAAAGATGTGTAGGATCCATACTTTTGGGCATGGGCCTTGCAATGCTCAACTTATAGAGTCAGAAGACTACCCCTGACATTAAACAACCCCATTCAACCTGTGTCAATCATTGAAGTAGATGAGTGGACAGGCTATGAATGAGCAGATCCACTCTAAGTCAGTGGGAGGAGTGAAGGGGTCTGGTATGCTTTGTGTGAGGAGGAAGTAGGGACAGGAGAGTCTTGACAAGGTGAGCTAGTAGAGTCAGGAATGACTCTTAAAAAGTATGTGTTAACAGCCCTCTGAATCCTGACTGTACAATTGATGCTTTAAATTATGATTATGTCTACACAGAGCTGAAGATTTTTTATCACTATGTTATTTTCACAAATGAAGCTTTGTGTGGAAAGCTTACGGTGAAAAGACTTTGACTGAACCAAACTAGAAATAGAAGCTCTAATAACGCCTCTCATCCTTTCAGATAAAAATGCTTCTAAAAGCAGACTAGAATTCCTCTTTGTGTTAGTTCTCTGAATAAGGTCAGTTAATACAACTCAAATATTTTTCTCTCTTTTGTTTCCTAGTGGGTTTTCTTCCTTTTTTTTCAAGGGAAGTTCCTCTCACAACACCCCTGAGAGGTAACTGGGATGGTCTAAATTCTCCTTTTTTTTTTCTTTCCCCCACTCTTCTCCTTCTTTCTCTTCTCCTCCTTCACATCCCCCTCCTCTCCTCTTCTTAAGTCTCTGCAGTTTCCTTGTCTTTCAGCTGCTTGTTTCAGAGGTCTGCTTTGTGCTGGTGGCCTTGAGCATGGGTGTGTCTTACTTAGCGTAGTGTCTGTGTGTTGCACACAAGAACTGACGTGAGCTCCTTGGAAAAGATGCCTCTTTATTCTGATGTCTTCCCGAGCACAGTGGAATCTGAGTGCAGCTGTGGGAGCTTGAACAGTTTTCATTGTGTTGGGGCCCCTTTCAATGAAACATTCCCACCATCAAGTGGGTATTCTTCCTAGGGAAATCATCTCAGCCAAATTACAGGCATTTTTCTCTCTTTTCATTAAGTTGTTATTTTTTTTTTATTCTTGCCTCTCCTTCTGTCCAATATGATCTTGTAGCCATTCAGTAACTAAGCCTTTATTTTGCAATTTGTTGAAAATTCTAAAAACTTGATGTAGAATTCATAATCATTTTATAAGCCAGGTTGGTAGGATGGCAAAAACTGGGGTTTTTAAACAAAAACCAAGGATCCAGATTACATTTTTAGAGTAGTTGGTCAGTGGGAAGTGTAGTGCAGTGTGGCTTTTGAGTATAGAATGGTGTGTCTATTTTCTGATGCTTTATTTTTTAATTAGAGGCCCAGTGCATGAAATTCGTGCACTGGGGAGTGGGAGGGTTCCTTCAGCCCAGCCTGCACCCTCCCACAGGGATCAGGCCTAAACTGGTAGTACGACATCCTTCTCACAATCTGGGACTGCTGGCTCCTAACTGCTTGATAGTTCATTTATTTTCAGTGCACAATAATATTCCATTGTATAGTTATGTCATAGTTTATCCTTTCCCACACAGAGGGACATCTTGGTCACTTCCAAATTTTGGCAAATAGGAATAAAACTGGCATAAACATCTGTGTGCAGATTTTTGTGGGGGCATAAGTTTCCAACCATTTTGGGTAAATACTCAAGATGTGATTGCTGGATTGTATTGCAAAAGTATGTTTAGTTTTGTAAGAAACCACCAAACTGTCTTCCAAAGTGACTGTGCCTTTTACATTTCCACAAGCAATGAAGGAGCGTTCCTGTGGCTCCACATCCTCTCTAGCATCTGGTGTCAGTGTTCTCGATGTTGGTCATTCGAATAGGCATAGTGTTTCAACTTGAATTGTCCTGATGGCATACAAGTGAAACATCTTTTCTTATAATCAGTTATCATGTGTATATCTTCTTTAGTGGGATACCTGTTAAGGTTCTATTATTTTAAAAATAAAGTCTATCTGTTTTTTCCTTAGTACAAAAATAGTATGCACTTAAAACTAGATAGTAGTTTCTCATCTTACTCAGTATAAAAACCAATGGTCTCTCTGCCTTTCTACCATAGCATTTATCACCCCAAGATACATTATATTTTTACTTGTTTCTGATCTGTCTCCTCTCACTAGAGTATAAGCTCCTTGTTCTACTAAAACCATGCTGACACCCAGAGGCACTGAATAAATAGTCTCTTCATGGATGAAGGCATACTGCTCATGGTCTCTTGAGCACAAGTTCTGCTTTTACAACCCAGATGAGGATGTGGCTTGCTAGAGCTTAGTTTGGGTCAAGAACCAGGCAATACCATATTTGTAAATATTCTTAAGTCAGAAGCATAGATTGTATAATTCTTCAGTCAGAAGCATAGATTGTATATCAGTCAGGGAATTGGAGTCTGCATAATTGGAGCCAGAGGTTGGAGGCTGGGGGAGTAAGGGCAAGCCAGAAACCAGAAGAGCAGGCACACAGGAAGCCATTATCATGACCTCAGCTGACTTGTGCATGAGAAGTGGGTGACTCTCCAGAGGATGTGTCAAAGCCTCAGGTAACATCCCTGGCATGTCTGTCATCTACAGATACCCATATCCTGATCTGCAGCTGCCACTTGAAGGGGAGTGGGGAGGGAGGGCTCTTCTTCTGTCTGAAAAGTCTTAAACAAATGCTTCTCAATGACCAAATCTAAGTGAGCCTGTTGGCACGGGAATCTTGGAACTGTGGCTTTGAGCTTCTCATCCCTGCAGTACAGAGGAGAGCTTCAAAAGATAGAAATATAATGATTTTCAACAAATAAAATCCAGCACAGAGTGTTTATTCATTAGTTAGGGAACTAATTTATGGAGGGTTTAGTTTGTTCCTGCCCATCGTAAGCCAGCTGACATTCTGCAATGTCACATTTTAAAATCTAAACATAGGGTCCCCAATCACAGCGCACATCACTAGATCCATTCCACGTGCCTTATCCTTAAGTGCACCTCTGGAAATGACTGTCCAGCATGCTTGACTTCTGAATTACACAATATTTGTGGAGTGAAATACTGTGTAGTTTCCTCAAATCACATAATATTTCTTATTTCTTCTCTGAGAAACACAAGTAATGCTTCCCTCCACCTTCTTGTACTATCCCATTCCCTAAAATGTGTGCTGCTCCCACCTGGCGGGTGCTCTGGAAACAACCTTGGCTTCAGTTGCTCACAGATGTGACTGCAGCCAATGTGCCAGGGGCACCAAGCATCTGGGTCTCAACTTTCAACTGGCAATCCAGACACAGCCCGAGGCAGTCGGGGGTGATGGAGTAGGGCGCAGGAAGTGCTGAACCACAGGGAAGCCTTCCTAACACTCCACTGGGCTCAGAGTGAGCAAAGTAAACACTATGCTGACTCCCCATTAGAGCAGAAATGGAGCAGAAGGGTTCGCAGCGATGGCAAGGTCTCCGTGGAGCTCACTGTCTTGCCTAGAGAGCCAGCAGCAGCCCTGCCTGGAAGAGACCTTAATAAGATGCTGCTATTCCATTTTTGCTTATATGGCTCTGCTCTGACACACTAGTCTCAGCTAGTTTGGGGCACATCACTACAAACAAGTATTCAAAAATAGAACGGGCCTCAGCTATAAATTGCTCACAGACATTTTCCATGGTGCTATTATGTCCTGCTATAAGGCCTCCAAACAGATACAGTCACATAGTTGGCTGAAGACTGTGAAGTCAGGCCAACAAAAGAAATCTCATGAACTCCTGGGTAACAAAACAAAAAGATGGCACCGCTCCTGTTAGCCTAGCATGGTCCAGTAACAGCTCCCAGCACCCTGCTTTATACTTCCATTCACACCAATACAGTGTGCATCTCTCCTCCCAGAGTGACCCAGATGCTTTCACTTCCTCATTTGACATCATGACGGTCATTTGGTGATACCTTGAACCCTGAAACACTCAAAGCCATGGACTTGAATTTTATGTAGAATGTCAAATCCTTTTTCCTTGCCGCATCTCTTGGTTAGATACTTGACTTTTTAGAATTCTATTCAATGTAAGGGAAACAGAAATTTCAAACACAAGTATGAGAAACTCACAAACACTCCCATAATTGCTTTTGACACAGTCTTGGAATTTGACAAAAAAAAAAAAAAAAAAAAAAAAAAAAAATAAAAATCCCTCCTCCATGAAGTGGGGCCTATAACTCAGGAACTGACCTCAATTTGTTCATTCTGTCCCCTTGGTAAGAGCAGAATCTCTTACTCTATGCTTTGTGCTATGCCCCACTTCTGTCTGATTTCTGTGGACACTTCCTCCTGCCCTTAGGCTCTCGGGCTCCACAATCATCAGCTTCCCTATGGCTTCCCCCTCCCCATAGACTTCTTCCTATGCTCCCAAATATGCCCAGTACACTTCTGTTGGGATATGATGTTTGATTTTCCTGTACTTACAACTGTATTTTTGGCCCCTTCTGCTGTTCTTAATACCTTGAAATCTAATTTTTGCATTTTTCTTGAAACATCATTATTAATTCTTAAAGATCAAATGACTCCTTGCTTCCAAAATCAACTAACCTAATGCTTTGCTGTATCTACCATAAGAAACCAACCGCAAATGTTGTGATGCAAAATAATACCAGCTATACTTCACATATTTTGCAAGATCCTCTGATGTAGGATGGATTTGGCTGGTGGCACTATTTTCAGGCTGTGTCTGCGGGATGGCTCTGTCATATACTAAAGTCAGCCAGGAAGGCACTCTGCACGTTCTCTCATGCCCCTTCCTATAATTAGAAAGAAAGCTGGGGCATGTTCTTATCATGGTAATGCCAGAGACACAATAAGCTTAGAGGAAACATGGAAAGCTTCCTAAGGCTCAGGTTTGGACCTGGCACACTGTCACTTCTTCCCACTTGCTATTGACCAAAACAAGTCACATATCTAAATCCAAAGACTCGGGAGCAGAGAAGTACACTCATCTATGAGGAGACCATGGCCAAGGTGTGGATGTACGCAGTGGTGGAGCATTGGAGTCATTAATTCAGTCTGCCACACCTGAGACCCACTCCTATTTTAGCTTTTGTGACTGTACCCTTCTGAAACCCATAAGGTTTCAAGTGACCTTGTACTTTCTAGCTGTATAACTATGGATTTTCAGTAATACTCTGTGATCTGTCCTTGCTCTTCTCTTCATAAATAACATCCTTAAATTTAAATATTACCTATGTTGGAGTGTTTCTTAGATTTCTATTCCAAGCCCTATATTCTTATCAGTTTTAGTCATTTCCTCTATTGAGATTTTAGTTTCTATTGTTCACTATCACCTTGATTCAACAATCTCCAAAAATAATTTATTATCTTTCACTTAAAAGCATCTTTTCTGTTTCCTTAGAGTCTAAGGCCTAGACTCTTATTATGATATCACCATTATACTTTGAAATTGTCATTGTTTTCTTCTCTTTCCTTCACATTCCACATCAAACACCACACTAAGTCTTAAGACATTTTCCTAAGGAATGATTCTTCTTATCTTTCTTACATAGCTTCTGTTTTGCTTACCCACCCTTCCCTTACCAGTCAAGTTCTTTACCCATCATTCAAAGCTTAACATAGGATCAGGTCTTCTGCAAAGCCATCTTCTCTGATGTCCCAGATTTCATTGTTTTGTTTGTTTGTTTGTTTGTTTTTGGATACCAAAAACTATTTCTAATCTATGCTATAAAATTATCAATTTAATTCTCTCTGGCATATTTGTTTTATTCAATCTTATCTAGTAAAAGAGGAATATGCAAATTGACCATACCTCGGCTATATCCATAAGCCAAGCCCGCCAACCATGCCCACCAGTTCATCAGAGCAAGTATGCAAATTAACCCAACCAAGATGGCTATGGCTACAAAGGGAACAGAAGGGAGGCTTGGGTTGCCCCCTGCGATAGAGGAAGCCAAGCTTTCTGCACATCCTGGCCTGCCCAAGCCTCCGCTTAAGGCAACAAAGTTTCAATAGTTGCCACCACGGAGCAAGCAAAAGGCTTGGCTCTGCTCTAGGCTACAAAGTTTTAATTGTAGAACATAAATAAATCCCAGATAGTAGGGCCTCTGCTTGGGTCGCCTAGGGTTGTGGTAGGCCTGCAAACCACCACAGGCTCCTCATCCAGGCCGCCCCACCCCGAAGGGAACACCCACTCTGATCCAGGACACCCTTCAGGGCAAATCAGCTGACCCCCACTTGTGCACCAGGCCTCTATCCTATCTAATAAAAGAGTAATATGCAGATTGACCATCACTGCAACACACAAGATGACTGCCCCCATGTGGTCAAAGATCCTGCCCCCATGTGAACACAAGATGGCCACCACAATATGGCCAGCAGGGGAAGGCAATTGGCAGGGACAAGGCCTGCAAGGGAGGACTGGGGCTGATCAAGCCTCAGGGGAGGGCAGTTAGGAATGACCAGGCCTGCAGAGGAGGGCAGTTAGGCATCACTCAAGCTGGCAGGGGACTGGTTAGGGGTGATCAGGCTGGCAGGCAAAAGTGGTTAGGGACAATCAGGAAGGCAGGCAGGTGAGCAGTTGGGAGTTAGCAGTCCTGGATTGTGAAAGGGATGTCCGACTGCCCATTTAGACCTTAGACGGGCAGTTGGACATCCCTCAAGGAGTCCCAGATTGGAGAAGGAGCAGGCTGGGCTGAAGGACACCCCCCTGTGCATGAATTTTGTTCACTGGGTCTCTAGTATATATATATATATTCTCCCCAAATAATCTGTAAACCAAGGAGGTGATGGTTACATTGAGGAAATGTACGATTTAGAAGCAGACAGACCTGGTTTGAACCATATTTGGCTTGTTATTACCTGTGTGCCTTGAGAAAATTCATTAAACTCATTGAATATCAATTTTCTCACTTGTTAAAATGTCTTTTTTTACATTAAAGAATCTTGGGACAACATAAAGAGATCATGTATGGGAAACACTTAACATACAATAAGCTCCCAGTAATATTTTGGTTTCCTTCCCATTTTCCCTTTTTCTGTCTCCCATGGCTTCTTGTTGCTGTTTAATATTGTCATGTTCAATTTACATATTTTAAGTTGCTCTTCTTAATTAAAAAAAAAATCCTCATGTCAAGGAATCGGTCTTTTGCATCTCTTCGTTATTTACATATATGCAAAGTATAAATCATGTGACCTGCAAGTCTTTATCTTAAGAGAGAAAAGCCTTTTTTTTTTCTCTAAGGTTACTAGGAAAGAAATCCTGCTTGTGTTAGTAGAGCCCAGTCAATTGTGAAGGAACTGCAATTTCTATTGAATGTTTTCAGTTATCCTGTTTTGCATCACCTTTTCAAACCCTGTTCAGAATCCATTCAGTTTATTCCAAGAAAACATTTTCTCAAAGAGAATGGTACTGGTCATTTCTTGCTCACTGTGAATTTCAGCATGAGTATTTCTCCAGGCTTCTCCCTAATGATTGATTAATTAATTAATTTTTCTGTTGATCAATTGCTTTTCTTGGTTTGCAAAGATTATGGTAACCCTCCCTCCTCATCTCCTGCCACAAGAATGTATCCTTTTATTTGTGAAGGTCTTTATCCTGCCGTTTTCCTGCAAGCTCACAGTATAGTATTTGTTTTAGAAGCTGTATCTGCACAGGTTTTCAGTGACTCAGATTGCTCTACTGCCTTTTCTTGAAGAAAGAATTGAAATACTCTCCTGCTGTGCTCCTTTCCCCTCATAACTCCTGCCTGGGTTTCTGTGGATCACTAATTCCCAGAAACATGCTCTGAGTTGGACACATTGTCTATAAACCCCTAGGTAATGTATCAAGTCATGATGCAGACTTCAGGTAGTTCTGTACAAAATGAAAAACATTTTTATTAACAACAACAAAAACATGGGTAAGCTAAACCATCCAAGGATAAGTGGGTCCCAAGGATACCCAATACCCCGATTCTGTTCCACATACTGAGATGGAGCAGTGCTCCTCTCTCTTGCTAGCAGCTGTTAAAGAAAATGCTCTACTTCACATGGTTGGATGAAAGCCTCTTGTCTGTGGCTTTGTAGCTGCCACAAAAGTGGGGAAAAAATAGACACTTTTCAAAGTCTGTTAGTAGAACCAACAGAACATTGGAATGAAATTAATAAGGTAAAACCTAAGAGATAAAGGCCTATATTTAGCACCAAATAAGTTTTAACTTATAATATTGCATACAAAAAAAGATAAAACAACCTAGCACAATAGGATTCTGTGTAGATAAATGCACAGAGTCACCCTTCGTGAGTGGATAACCCAGTCCCCAGTTAACTCAGCCACATCTGGACTACTGGGGTAATTCCACATGACACTCTGGAAAGATCTCTGAAGAACTGCGAGCAGTTAGAGGAGGACAGCGACAGGAGCACAGCACAGAGAGAAGTTCTGGTTGTCTGTGCTTTATCCTGTCTCAGGGGACAGATCCCTGCTATCCAGCAATGAGAGCCTGCCATGTAAGGTACTAAGTTTCCTGAATTGTATAGGATTATCATATATATATTCACAGGGCAAGGAAGAAGAGGGCATGGAGAAGAGTTGCTCAATAGATATAAAGTCAGTTTTACAAGATGAATTAGTTCTTGAAACCTGCTCTCAGCATAGAGCCTATGGTATACAGTACTGTTATAATGCACTTAAATATTTGTTAAGAGGGTAGACCTTCTGTTAAATGATCCTCACACACATACATACACACACCAACAAAGTGCCACAATAAAACTTCAGGAGGCACTGGAAATGTCCAGTGATTATAGTGGTGGTTTCCTAAGTATATGCATATGTCTAAACTCATCAAATGGTATATATGAAATATATGTAGTAGTTTGTATATCAACTATATTTCAATCAAGCTGTTTAAAAAACAAAAGGAGAAAAAACGAAATTTACCTTTAGTGGGGCTATGTCAGCGGAAGCAGGAGAAGGGGAGAAGTGAAAGCCAAGGTAGATGGGACAGTTCTGGAGATGCTTTAGGTCATAAGTCTCTGGGGGGGGGAGAGGAGGAAGGGGGTATCACAGGTATTCATTTTATTACTGTATTCTATAACTTGTTTATGTGATTTCCGTAGTAAATACAAATATGTCATAATAAAAGAGAGTGAATATATACAAAATGAAATCATAGCACTGAGTCTAAGTTTGGATTAGACTTGGGGACACCTCAGAACTGCAGAAGGAAATGTAAGACCAGAATCAAAATCTATGATGTAAGCTCCACTTAGGCAGAGATAGTTAATGTTACTTTTATATCCAGGCATGTACACCAATGTCTAAAATCTTTTAACACTATGTGTTAAATGAATGAATGTGTGAATAGGACTGAGAAAGGCACATTGGAATAAAACTTCTCGTGATTCTGCTAGTTAGTCCACCAAATAGGTCTGGCATCTTGTTTCTCTCTCACATACTAAGGTTTCTATCTCCGGACTATTTGCAGATAACCACATGAAAGCTCATTTGATGGGTAAGAAACAAAGATGTGTATCCTCATCTCAAAGAAAAACTTAAGAGAGAGAAAGGAGATACACACCTTGAGAGACATTATGTGAAATGGACAATCTGACAGATTGAGAGCAGCAGAGCCAGCTACAGCCTCACTGGCTTAATGGGAGCAGTAGAGAAAGGGAGGGGTAGAGAAGGCTTCATAGCCTAGCGGGACAAGGAAAACCCTGGACCTCTGAGCTGTCAATCACCTCTTTCCCTCCAATCCCATCTGACTCTTCCCAGAAACATTTTCCTATTGGTCCTACCCTCCATGTGACACTTTTCCTGAAGTGTCACCTCTCCTCTTCTTAGAAACTCCCAGAAATGGGTGCTAAGCTCACTCTGCTTCAGCAAGTCAACTTTATGTACTGCTAAATGGCTCATCGTGTGGTAAGGACCCAGGCTTTTGTATTTGCTGTTTTAGTGCTGCATAACAAATTACCCTAAATCTGGTGGTTTAAAACAACAAAATTTTAATCTCACAGTTTCTATAGATTATGAATCTGTTAGTTTTAGATCAGGTTCTCTCATGAAGTCACAGCCAAGCAAACAATCAAGTCTGCAGTCTTCAAGGGCTTACCTGGGGCCAAAGGAACCACTTGCAAGCTCATTCACTGGCTCTTCCTATGAATGAGTCTTTATTGAGCTTCTACTGTATGTTTCCCCCAGAGCAAGTGGTCAGAGCGAGAGAGAAAAAGAAAATCTAAGATGAAAGTTTTTGTTTGTTTTTAAATAACCTAATCTTGAAAGTGACACACCAGAACTTTTGTTATACAGGCAGGGCAAAAGTAGGTTTACAGGTGGAAAATAATACAATGATCTAGACTAACAAAAGGGCAATATGCTAGTTAAATCAGAGACCTTCCTGACTTCCTTCTGGACAAAGGCATGGGGGCAGGGCCAAGGCAGAGGCAGTTAGGGGCAATCAGGCCAGGAGGGGAGGGCAGTTGGGGGTGATCAGGCTGGCAGAGGGGCCAGTTGGAGGTGAGCAGGCCAGCAGGGGGTGAGAAGGCCAGTGGGAGGGGCAAGTGGGGGCAAGCAGGCCAGTAAGCAGAGTAGTTAGAGGCAATCAGGCAAACAGACAGATGAGCGGTTAGGAGCCAACAGTCCTGGATTGTGAGAGGGATGTCTGATTGCTGATTTAGGCCCAATCCCACAGGGCCTAATCTGGCAGTCAGACATCCCCTGAGGGGTCCCAGATTGGAAAGGGTGCAGGTTGGGCTGAGGGACCCTCCCCACATGAATTTCATGTATCAGGCCACGAAATGTCTGGCTAGGCTGTGAAGCCTTCTCTATCCCACCCTTTCTCTACTGCTCCCATTCAGCCACATGAGGCTGTAGCTGACTCAGCTGCTCTCAATCTGTCAGATTGTCCATTTTACATAATGTCTGTCAAGGTGTGTATCTCCTTTCTCTCTTTGAGATGTGTATCTTTGAGATGAGGATACAAAGTTTTTCTTTGAGATGAGGATACACATCTTTGTTTCTTACCCATCAAATGAGCTTTCATGTGGTTATCTGCCCTTTTGTTAGTATAGATCATTATATTATTTTCCACCTACAATAAATAATAATACAATAGAGTCTGTGTTTTGCATACTCACAACTGTAAACCTACTCTTGCCCACACTGTAAACTATTGAACACCCAAACCAACTCTGATAAATGTGGGAAGGGATTATACAACGATGTGACTACTAGGGACAGAGGTCATTGAGGTTCACTACCACTTTCTGCCAATGGGCTTTATGTCTTATGGGCCTTCAGTTAAAAGGCAGGTGCTTCCAGGGAGGCTAGCATATTAACAGCCCATCACTTAGCTAATTAACTAAGTAGCTGCTGATGTGAAAAGCAGAATAGATGGACAAGTTGTGAAGTTGTGTGTGGAGTGGGGACAAGAGCTATAAGAAAAATTTATCTGTGAGGATCAATGGGTAAGGATCTGCTATTTGTGGGAGGAAATTTTAGGACAGTATGATAACAAAGATACCAAAAATCAGGGCCCCTGTCTAAGAGGAGAAAATTGAGTGGGAGAGGCAAACAGAAAGACATTCTCTTCACTGTCTTTGCAAGCATCACGTTTGGAGACCTAGGTCCATCCTCTGCATCCCTGGTATCTATGCAGAAATGGGAAAAAATTAGGCGCTGGGCCTCACTGCTGGTTAATTAAATATTGCTTCCAAGACAGCTGGTGGAGTATGTGCACTCTATACTAACCTCAGTTTTTCCTAAAGCACACATTTTAATTAACCTTCAAGCCCTTGCTGGGGCTTTGAAAGAACTTAATTGGCCTGCAGGGACTGGAACGCACAGCAGCCAGAAAAAGGCTGGGTCTCAGTTGTTTTCACTCTGAGGACTTATAAAAGTGAAGTTATTGTTTTGTTTTATTATTTGAAGCCTAAGCTACATGCAGATCCCTATTTGGAAGTAGCAGAAGCACCTTTGAAAGCTTAGTGAGGATTGCAAATGGTATTTAAGCAGCAGTTACATGTGAGCATTTAACATGGAATCTTTCATTTAACTTTTGTCCTTGGATTTACAATAAGAGTCGGAGTCTCATTGTTTTTTTTTTGTTTTTTTTGTTTGTGTGTGTGTGTGTGTGTGTGTGTTTTACTTTTTGCTTTGTCATTGAGGAAAGGAAATATTTTGACAATAATTAAATATGCAAACTTGCAATGATGTGGGAAATCTCTTGAAATCAATATCCCTTAAGAAATGTCCAGATGTTTTCAGGTTTATCAAAAATCACTCTGGGAATCACAGTCAATATGCATATTTTATTTTTCATATAAAAAGTAGCTCACAGGTACTTATTAAAAATCAATTATACACATAGATCAAGGCTATAGATAACCACCCATGTGTTTTTAGAATACAATAATTCTCAGGATAAAGCCATAAGAATGAGAGATTTCACCAAAGGAATGAGGCAAAGAGAGAAAAGCAGAGGGGCAGGAACTGGTGTGCTGAAAATATAAGGGAAAGGGAACTAGCAAAAAATTATTGAGAAGGAGGAGACTATGAGGTAGGGGATGCCTAGGAAAGAGCAGTGAAGAAAATCAAGGAAGACATTTCAAAAAGAGGGTGATCAGTAACTTCAAAGTTATAGAAATATAAGGAATAATGCAAGGGAGAAAAGGCAACCAGATGTAACAAAAATGGGATGTGGGAGTGACAGGTTTTCTGTTCTTCACTTTTATTTTGTACCAAAAGCTTAATGAAGGTCTTTTACCTAGCCTGTCAGTTATCTGTTGCTAGGTAAGAAACCAAGCTAGTGCTTTAAAAGTATAACTGTATATTTGGTCACAATTGTGTGTATTGGCAATTTGGGCTTACAATTCTGTACTCAATTACAATGTGTGGGTCCCAACCCAACACCACTATCAAGCAATTCTGTGACACCAGGAGGTGTCCTACAATACAACTCAATTTTGACACTATCTATTGAAGATGGCATAGATTCCGCAGGTGAAGGACTCAGTAATACAAGACTGCCTCCTCCCCTCTACTTCAGATGCCAATAGCACCTGCACATCTGACAGACTCTCTATAGACAGGTGGTTCCACTCCCTCCTTCAGTCTGATGAATTTGTTAAAATGGCTCACAGAACTTGGAGAAACATTTTTCCTATTAAATAGCCTGTTTATTACAGAAGGATATAATTAGGAACAGTTGATGGAAAAGATGCATAGTACAAGATATGGGGAGGGAGTATGGAGCTTCCATGCTTTCCAATGTTCCCAAATTTCCACAAGCTAACCAACTGGGAAGGTCTTTAAACTCTGTCCTTTTAGGTTTTTTGGAGGCCACATTACACATACACAACTGATTAAATTATTGGTTATTGAACTAAATCTCTTGCCCCTCTTTCCTCTTTGAGGTTAGGGGAGTGAGGTTGAAAGTTCCAATTCTGCAATTACATGGTCAGTTTCCCTGGCAACTAGCACCCATTCTTAGGTTACCTAGGGGTTCTCTAAAGGCACTCCATTAACATAACAAAAGACTCCTTTATAGCTTAAATCAGAAAATTCCAAAGGTTCTGGGAGCTCTGTGCCAGAAATGGGGACAGCCAAATACATATTTCTTCTTATTATTACTGAACCCAATGTATAGCAGTGGAAAAGTTAAAGCGGTTTATTGGCTGGGTGCCAAGCCAGAACAGGAAGCTATGGCTTAAAACCAGAATTCCCTGATGGCTTTCAATCAAGGGTTTTTAAAGGCTGAGATTGAGGGCTAGGGTTAGAGGTTGCCAGTGAAGCTGATTAGTGAGTCCTTGTGCAAGCTTCAGTGGTTTTCCTGAGTCTGATGTCATCTTGTCTGGAGCCTTCATTGTGGTTGGGTGATAAAATCTTGTTGAGGAACCAAGATTCTGAAGAACTTTGCCTAATTGTGTGTCCCTGATGTTATCTTTAAAGCAAAGGCAGAAACTAAACATCTTGTGACCATCATTGTTTAAGCTATCACGGTGTTATGTTTAACTAGCTACATTTTTCTATTATCTAAGCAAAGTATACTTTTAAACATTTTTTTCCTGGAACTTATTGTACAGGCAGGCCTCTAGGACATGACTAGCATACTTTCTATTCTTTTTGACTGCTACCTAACAACCCAACAATTGAAACATTTAGTTAAAGCTTATATCTCCATCTCTAGATTCTATGATATAATATCTAAACATGTTTACTGTTAACTGTCAGTTTCATTATAAGTCACAAAATCATAAAGCTGGACTCAGCTAGGGAATCCTCCTACTCCTACACCTTTTCGGATAGCTGGTTGATCAGGAGGGGCTGATCATTCCTAGATGACCTCATTCCCATTTCCTATTGTTGGTGTTGAATCTTGGCTGGGTCTCACCACAAGGTCTCTCATCTTTTATTATAATAAATCAAACTGCTTTCTATGATGAGGAAAGTGTTCTTAGAGGGTCAAAGCAGAAATTGTAAGGCATGTTCAGGCTAAGCCTTGGGAGTAAGTCACACACTATTACTTTTTCACATTTTATTGATACGGGAAGTCACAAGGCCAACCCACATTCAAATGACGGGGAAATGGATCCTACTTCTTGATAGGAGGAGTAGCAAGTCACATGGTAAAGTAAATGGACACAGGAAGACATCATTCATTGGAAACCATTATTGTAATAATCTACCATACATACCAAAATGAACAACCAAAAACTTATAAAGGATTCAAGTTTTAATTGTTTCATGCTCATTATTATTAATATTTATTCATATGTCAGAACATGCCTGACATTGATATGTTGCTCCTATTAAGAAAAAGTTAATCATAAATAAAGACATATTGAATAAGTAACCAAAAGAGCCTCAGAACTTGGCTTAAACCCAGATTTCTTCTTCTTGACCCATAGCTACTATCTCTCTTTCTTTCAAGGAGACAACCACTTTACCACTAGCAATTTCTGAATTTGTGGAGGCTGAGACTGGGTTAGAAGCAGATCTTTGAGCTTCTCTGCATTAGTCAGGAACCTTCACTTCAGGTTACAGAAGAGACCATTCACTTTGCAAGATCATGGGAATGAGCCTATTGGTCTAAAAAGGGCCTCCTGTCAATAAATGTGAGCTCTTTTCCAACCTTTATTTTCTTTACCTATCTTTCTCTTTAAATTATATAGAATGAATGTTAGGTGAGTTTTAGTAAGTGTGGGTTGCAATTGATTCAGAAAAATTTACTTGCCAATAATCACTTGGAAATGGAATATCAAGACATGACAGACATCACATCTTCCTTCAGCATTGCTGTGCAAAGTCAGGCTTCTGTCCTTAAAGAACATTTTCATAATTAAAATCTTGGAGTAACTTGGCCCATAATAAGCCACAATAACAAGAGAAACAAAAGGTAAAAGAATAAGGAAATAAAGGATCTGATAGTATCCTTAACTCCTACTTTGAGCTATGTGCTGAAGTAGGCACATAATCTACATCCTTTTGTAGCTGGCAAAAGTGGATTCTTTAGCAGTGTGTTGAGAAAGGAATTTCAAAGGGCACATAAGTGGAAGTTTAAATGTAGTGGTAATAATTTATTGGGATGAAGGGAAATAATACACCTTTGGGAAGGTAGAGGATGGTCAGGGCAGGCTCAACAGCAACTGCCATGAGAGTCTTGATAATCCTCTGAATATATTCTTGGTAATGAACAAACTGTCATTTCAACAACCCAACCCATTTCCTGATTTCTCCTGGGCTTGAGTTAGGTCCTTCCCCTAACTAATTTTCCTAGATGTTCTGGAGTTTCATGTCCCAATCCAATCCAATCCAATCCAATCCAATCCAATCCAATCCAATCCTTTTCTCAGATTTTCCCAGGCTAGAATCTGCTCCTTCATGCCATCATTTTGGCTTCTATTGCACATGCCTCAAAGTAGAAGCACTTCCCCATGTGCCATTTTGACTACTATGTCCAAAAGTTCTGTTGTGTCATCTCTTTTCTATTGCTCAGGTACCCAGAGGAATTCCCCCTCTTTTGCTCCTCATAATCCTGACACCACCCTAGTTGCAACTAGGGGAGACTCTTCCTGCCTACCTCAAAGATTAAGTCCTGAGGACAGAGAACACTGCAGTCTCCTGGAATGTGTGAATGAGCCTATAAATGCTATGGCTTCCTAGTAAATCAAGCTTAGTGGGATGCCTTAACTTACTAACGAAGCAGGCCCAACATCTGATTCAGCTTCCAATTTATTAGACTTAATCTCTGAGTCTACTTGCTCCCTTCCTTTATCAATATTAAACATTTTTCCTGGAACTTATTTTACAGGCAGGCCTCCAGGACATGACTAACATACTTTCTATTATCTTTGCTACCTGACAACCAAACAATTGAAACATTTATGTTAACACTTTCACTTAGTTGAAGAACTATTAAACAGGGCTACTTTAATCCCAGTTTTACAGATGAAAAACTGCTGCTCAAAGGGTTAATAACTTGTCACACAGAAAATAATTGATGGAGCTGAGGATCTGAAAAAAGTTTGTTTGATTCCGATGACTGTGTTCTTTTCTTTGTAGCAGTGTAATAGATTCATCTTCATAAATAGTAAAATCTCATGAAGAAAACCATAAGATTTTTTTTTTGCTATGCAAGGTTATTTTGTTATCTGTTTTATAGTTTAATTCTTGTGTCCTATTGATTCTTGAACCCATGATGGTTTAAAGTAGAAAGAATGTCATAATATCTATGACTCTACAGATGTTTAAATTTTATCCACACACAGAGTGCTTTCTTCCCTCCCTTTTTAGCACTTGATGATCAGAGTAGAATAAATATACAAATGCTGATCATTCCATTTAATTCATGGTTACCTCCTTGGTACGGAAGAATACAAAAACAATTGCTAAAACAAATTTGCCCTGTTATCTCATCCACCAGTATGGTGTAAAAGAGATGGTCCATATGCCTTGACTACCTTATAGCTGCTTCTGAAAAAAATCCTCTTTAAAGAAAAGCAGCGTAAAAACCTGGGGATTCAATTCATATAAATGGGAATATCTCAAAATTTCTAAGGAAGAGAAAAGATCATCTTAGGAAAACTTTAATTGATTTTCTTATTATTGCTAGCAATTGGGAAACTAGCAAGAAATTACCTTTATCACTTCTGTGTTTCTGTTTAATACTCATTCAGGCTTTTATTCAGGCTATTTAATTGGTTCTCTGTTTCATTAAAAAATATGCATTAACTTGGGCAGTAATTTTGCTTCTAGTTCATAAAATTGGCTTAGTTTAATTATAAATGTATTTATGTTTCATTATAATTTATGCATATGACATATTCATGCTAAGCCTTTGTCCAGGTTCAATCAACCCCAAGTCTTTGAGTTTTTCTATATTGTTATTTATCTTATATTGTGTCACTAAAATGGCACTCACTGACTATGAACTACTGAGAAAGAAGAGGTTTGCAATCCTAATATATAAAAACCCAGGGTCTGTAACAACCAATGGCTGGACCTAATACCGGAAGTCAGTCCTACAGTCAGTGCGGGGTTGCTGTGGTGACCAAGCACTGACTGCTGCTTCGGGCATGGCAACCCAGGGCTGACTGCTGAGGGGGCTGGGGATCAGGCTCAGAGAGAGAGGCAGAGTCTGATCTGCAGCCTCTGTGGCAGCTGTTGATCAGCCTTGATTCTTTTTCTCTCCAGGCTTCACCAGCAGCCACACCTCTGTTTCTCTCCGGGCCTCTGTCTGGGCTGCTGATCAGATCTGCCTCTCTGATTAGGCCCAGAGATAGAGTTGGAGACGCTGATTGGCATAAAAAACAACCAATCAGAACCAAATCTGGGTGTAGTGTGAGGAGCCAATGGCTGCCTAGGAAGGAGAGCTTCTGATGCTGACTGCTATAGAAACATTCTAATCAGAACCTAATCTGGGTGAACTGCAAAGGCATAACCTAAGGTGGGGCTTGAAGAGGGGTTTTAAGGACAACAGCTGTTTGGTGTAAGGTGTAAAAAAAGTGGTTCAATTTTTTTAATGACTGGTTTGGCAGTATAATGCAAATGGCTGGTTATTGGTCCAGATATAGGGATTATGTATTTTTGTCTGCCAAGAGCATTTCCTCCTGCTGGAAAAGCCCCCTCCCCCAATTTAAGCAATCCTATCCTATATAATCTATCTATACTAATAAAAAGGTAATGTGCTAATTAGACCGGGTCAACCAGACATCTTCCAGATGTCCAGCTTCCATCAGGACAAAGTCATGGTGGTGGGGACCAATGCAGAGGCTGTTAGGGGTGATCAGGCTGGCAGGGGAGAGCAGTTGGGGGAGAGATCAAGCCAGCAGGGACTGCAGATACAGGAAAGTTAAGACGTTAGCCAAAGTCAGACAACTGTTTATGATGGAATTGTAACTGGAAACTTGTTTTGTTTGACAACAAACTCTATACTCTCAATTGATATAGTTACCTCTCTAGAGATTTTTGAAATTAAATCTCAATTTTTAAATAATTATAGGTCTACATACAATTATAAGAAATAATACAGGGATCCTCTGTACCTTTTACTCATTTCCCCAATATATTGAAAACTATCATTACCAAGATATCAACATTGATATAATGAAAATAAAAAAGTCCATTACAAGATTCATTTATAGCCACATTCACTTCCATCCCACACTATCCCTAACTTCTGGCAATTACTGGTCTGTTCTCCATTTGTGTAATGACATTTCAAGAAGGCTAAGTAAATTAACTCATTCTCTATGTAACTTATGGAGACTGGCTTTTTAAACTCATAATAGTCATACAAAATTTCTTTTTCTGACCACAATAGAATGAAACTAGAATTCATTAGCAGAATAAAAATAGGAACATTCACAATTGTGCAGAAATTAAATAACACATTCATAACCAATCAATGAATCAAAAAGAAATCACAAGGAAAATTAGAACCCGGCCTGTGTGGGTCATTGGTTGAGTGTTGATCTATGAACAAGGAGGTCATGATTCAATTCCCAGTCAGGTCATATGTCTGAGTTGTGATCTCGATCCCCATGAAGAAGGGGAGACATGCAGGAGGCAGCCAATCAATGATTCCTTCTCTGCATTACTGTTTCTCTCTCTCTCACCCTATGCCTTCCTCTCTGAAAAGAATAAAAATATATTTTTAAAAAATAAAATTAGAAAACATCTTGAGACAAATAAAAATTAAAACCCAAACTTATGGGATGTCATGAAAGTAGTACAAAAAGGTAAGTTTATAATGGTAAATAAGTCCATTAAAAAAAACAAAATCTCTCAAATCAGTAATCTAACTTACATCTTAAGGAACTACAAAAAGATCAACCAAACTCAAAATTAGCAGAAGGAAAGAAATAACAAATATTAGAGTAGAAATAAATAAACTGAAGAGTAGGGGGGAAAAAGCAATAAAAGAATTAATATAACTGAGTTGTTTTTTTAAAAAAAGTAGATTGATAAAATTGATAAACCCTTAGGTAGATTAAGATAAAAAAGGAGAAGAATCAAATAATTTAAATAAAAAATGAAAGAGGAGACATTGCAACATATGCTACAGGGGGAAAAGAGGATTATAAGAAACTATTAAGAACAATTAAATGCCAACAAATTAGATAATTTAAAAGAAATGGATAAATTCCCAGAAATATACAACTTACTCAGGCTGAATCATGAACAAATAAATATCTGAACAGACCTACAACCAATAAGGGTCTGAATAAGTAAACAAAAACCTCACAACAAAGAAAAGCCCAGCATCAGATAGTTTCACTGGAGAATTCTACCAAAAATTTAAGGAAGAATTAACACCAGTCCTCCTAAAACTTCCAAATATTTGGAAGGGAGGGGACATTTTCAAACTCATATGATGAAGCCAGCATTACCCTGACCCTGATACCAAAGCCAGACAAAGACATGGTAAGAAAAGTAACTGGTTGACCAATATTTTTGATGAATATTATTGCAAATATCCTCAACAAAATAATAGCAAACTGAATTCAATGGCATATTGAGGGGATTGTACACCATAACCAAGTGAGATTTATTTCTGGAATGCATAAATGCTTCTACATACAAACGTATCAATATAATACACCACATTAACAAATGAAGGGCAAAAACCACATTATCATTCAAACAATGCAGAAAAATCAGGTGATAAAATTCAATGCCCCTTCATGACAAAATTGCTCAAAAACTAGTAATAGAAGGAAACTACTTCAATATAATAAAGGCCATAAATGATAAGATTGCAGATATTATATTAAGTAGAGAAAAGCTGAAAGTTTTTTCTAAGATAAGAAAAAAGACAAGGATGCCCACTCATGCCACTTTTATTTAAGATTGTACAAGAAATATTAATCAGCAATTAGACAAGAAAAGAATACATAAAAGGTATCTACATTAGAAAGAAAGAAGTAAAATTATCTGATGGCAGATGACATGGATTTTATATGAAGAAAACCCTACAGATTCCATAAGAAACTGTTAAAATTAATAAACAAATTAAGCAAAGTTACAGGGTACAAAGTCAACACACCAAAGTGAGATGCATTTCTATGAACAATCCAAGAAGAAAATGAAAAAAAAACACATAATTCTATTTACAATAGTATCAAAAATGTCCATATTGCCCGAAGCAGTCTATAGATGCAATTCAATCACTATTCAAATATCAATGGTAATTTTTGCAGAAATGAAATAAAATTAATAAAGAATTCAATTCATAAAGAATATCAAGGTACTCCAGACAGCCAAAAAAAATTTGTAAAAGAAGAACAAATTTGTAAGTTTCATATTTTCTGATTTTAAAATATATTAAAAAGCTAGAGTAATTAAAACAGTATGAAACTGACATAAAGAAACACATAGACCAATGGACCAGAATAGAGAACCCAAAAATAAACCTTTGTGCATATGGGCTGATTATCTTTGACAAGGGAGTTAAGACTACATAATGGGGAAAAGATAATATCTTCAACAAATGGTGATGGAAAAATCAGATATGTACATGAAAAAGAATAAAGTTGGATCTTTATACCATATACAGAATTAACTCATTTCCTATCAACATGGCAGAGTAGATAAATGCTAATCTCTCCTCCTCTCACAAACACATTAAAATTACAACTAAACTATAAAAGAACCATCCTTGAGAACCAGCTGAAGATTAGCTGAACAGAAGTCCTATAACTATAGTATAAAGAAGCCATGTCAAGGCTGGTAGGAGGAGTGGAGATAAGAAATGGACAGATCCTGTACCCACATCTGACAGTTACAAATTCGGAGGAATATCCTGGCTTAGGAGGTATCCCCTGAGGAGCAGTGGTCCCAGCCTCACACTAGACTGCAGAGCTCAGACCACCAGTGCCAGGATGGGAGATTCCCACAATATCTGTCTGTGAAAATCAGGAGGGGACTCTATCCAGATAAGAGGGAAAACTGCTAGAAACTCAGGTTTCCTCTTAAAGGACACAGAGCAACTCACTCATATACAAACATTCTCTCTAAGCTCCAGCAAAGGGACAGCAGCTTGAAAAGCATTACAGACATATAGGGAGTAACTGAATTATCTTCAAGATGAGAGCTGGAGGGGGAGCTCTTTTCAGGACTGAACTGCTGGCAGGCACCATTGTTCATTTATTGAGCCTTTCCCCAACGCAGCTGGCAGGCACATGTAGGCACAAAATCCAAGACTCCATTAACCTGGTTAACATTGCTTGCCTCATCCCTGATGATACCCTAAAATCCTGCCCCATCCAATTCATGTGTCTAACTTGAACCCTTTTTAATGACTGTTTTACACAATCTGTTGCCCTCAGCTAGTGTTAAAATTTATCAAAAGCCCACAAACCTCAAGCAAGCAGCAGTTGGTATCAGAATGCTCTATGCCACTTGCTAAGTGCCCCCAAGCTTGGGATTGTGGCAGAGAGCTTCTATTCACAGCATAGCATCTCCCAGAGGCTCCTGAGCCCCCACTGTGTATCTCTACTGATCACTCTGTAGCACCTTCCTTCCCAGGCTGGGCACAGGAAGCACCTGACTCTGGCCTTCACTGGAATCCCTCTCAAGATGCTTCAGAACCAACACACCTGGTGGCCAGCTGCAAACCACACAAGACTATGACACAATTACTAGTAATTTCACAAATGACACACCCGAAGAGTAGACCTGGCAGGCATGAGAGCCCAGCTAAAGCAAATCCTGCTCTGTGGGATCAGCCCCTAAAAACAGCTCTAGCTGTAGTCATGGCTAGTCTTTACAGCCAATCAGTCTGAAGGTCAAGCCCACCCACTAATGTACCTACAGCAACAAAGGCTCAATGACAATAGGAAAGCACACAAAAATCCACACATAAAGGAGATGTCAGAAGTGCTAGGCTAGGGAGACCGTACTACTCAGTTCCATAGGAAACCTAACATAAAGCCACTCTGCCAAGACTGGAAGACAAAAGAGATCTACCTAATACAAAGAAACATATACAGGGAGGGAGCCAAAAATAGTGAGCCAAAGAAATATGTCCCAAATGAACGAACAGGGAAAAACTTCCAGAAAAAGAACTAAAGGAAATGGAGGCAAGTTCAAAACACTGGTTTTAAGGTTGCTCAATAAACTTAAGGGAAGGAAAGATGAACCAGTGATAACTTACACAAAGAGATAAAAACCATTTTTAAAAAACCCAGTCATAAATGGAGAATACACCGGTCAGAAATGGAGAATACAATAACTAAAATAAAGAATACATTAGATGGAAGAAAATAGCAGAGAAATCAGCAATTTGGAAGACACTGTAGCAGAAAACTCCCAAGCAAAACAGAAAAAAAAATGTAATTTTTAAAAAGGAAGGGACTTCTGGGATCACATTGAGTATAACAACATTCACATTATCCAGCTACCAGAAAGAGAAGAAAGAGAGAAAAACTATGGAAAAACTATTTGAAGAAATAATGACTGAAAACTTTAAGAATCTGGTGAAGAATATAGACATACAAGTCAAGGAAACACACAACAGCCCAAACATGATAAGCCCAAAGAGGCCCACATCAAAATACATTACAATTAAAATGCCTTAGATTAATGAAAATAGATAATCTTAAAAGCAGCAAGAGAAAGATAGTTACATACAAAGGAGCTTCTATAAAACAGCTGATTTCTCAGCAGAAAATTGTCAGACCAGAAGTGATTGGCATGAAATATTTAAAGTGCGAAAAGGCAAGGATATACAATCAAGATTACTCTACCCAGCAAGGCTATCATTTAGAATTGAAGGAGTGTTTTCTGATGGTCTTAGGCTCTACAGCAGAGGTTCTCAATGTGTGGGTCGTGACCCACAGGTTGAAAACTGCTAGCAAGGTTGCCTAAGACCATTGGAAAACAGATATTTACATTATGATTCATTAACAGTAGCAAAATTACAGTTACGAAGTAGCAACAAAAATAATTTTAAGATTGGGGGTCACCACATGAGGAACTGTATTAAAAGGTCACAGCATTAAAAAAGGTTGAGAATCACTGCTCTTGAGGACTGTGGGGGATAGCAGGATGGAATTCCCCTAAATGGGCAGCCTCCTCTACTGCTGGGATCCCTCCTAGAGCTGTCGGCTCTGATGCAGAGACCGACCATGACACTTTGAAAGGGAAAGTGGATGTTGTTGGAAGCCTGAAAACCCTGAGAATCTACAAACACCAGCACCCAGTGAACTGCAGTGAACCCTGGAAAACTGGTCCCAAGTAGCACAAGCATGTAAATTCGGAGGTGCTCTGTACCTCCTCACAGAAATGTCAGACTTTGCCTGGGATAAGGTGAGGTCTGTGATCCAGGCAGGAGAGAGAAATGCACATGGAGGGAAGTCTGAGCCCAGAAAAAATCTGTGGCCATAAGGGCTGGGGTGATCTGTGAGTGTGAAAGAGGATCCACAAGGCTGCTAACGGAAAGGAACTCTGGAAAGCGACCCATACCTGAACTGGGTGTAAAAGGGCAGCCTAGGGATTTTAACAGTGTGATGGCTACTTGGACCTAAGGGGAAAAAAAGATTGTGTGGTTTTGCATCGCAGTGCTGGAGAAAGTGCGCTTGCTCTGGTGCTCTCGCTCTCTCTCTCTCTCTCTCTCTCTCTCTCTCTCTCTCTCTCTCTTTCTTCCTCCTTAAATTGTGCATTTGATTGCTAAGCCCAATACATAGGATCACTGAATTGGGGACACTCTGGGAGACTGCAGGGGAAAGTTGTTTTTGTGGAACCTGGTGTTCAGAGCAGGAATAACAATAAGAGAACCAGCTCTGGACAGCCCATTCCCCCGAACTGGTATTAAGAACCACAGGGAAAACAAAATCTAAGCACTAGCTAGAGAGGACCTATAGACCAGGAGATAAATCCAGAAACACAGCCACCCAGGGATTAAATCACAGATCGACTCTTGTGTAAACACAAATAAAGAAGTATAAGAAACAAAGAAGCATGGCCCAACTTGAAAATCAGGATGGTGACCTATAACACAGAGGAGCAGTAGAATGCAGGGAACTTCACTATTGTCCTGACTAGGAAATAGGCATGCCAAACAGAATGGTAGAGGAAGTGAATGACCTTCACTACTGCACAATTTTATTTTTTTATTTTTTTCCTCACTTGATTTTACCTTTTTAATTATTATACTTTTATTTTTAATCTGTATTATTACTACTGCTATTTTATCCTTTTTAAAAGTGTCATTTTATTTTCTCTTTATTTTACTTTGAGATTAGTGTTCCACATTCTATTTTCATCTTTTTTTTAGCAACATTTTACCCTATCTCAACTTCACCTTTATGCGAATGCTTTCTTCCTCACATTTCCTCTTTTGTTGTCCTGTTTCTCTTATCCAATTCCTGATTTAGATTTTCCCTATTCCTTCTTTTTACCCCTTGTTAAAATTTCACCCCATTTATATATCTAATTTCCAATCTCCTGCCATACACACCTCTCTCTTCTCTTTCTTCACTATCCAACATTATTTTCTCTCTGTCCTTTTGTTATTGTTAGCTTGATTGTTGGCTATATTGTTTTTTATGCTTGTTTGTGAGATTGTTTCACTTTTTCTTTTCATTTTTTTTGTTTCTGTTTGTTTTTTGCTTCTGTTTTCCCTTGCCTCACCTGATATTAATTGTTGTTTGTAGCTAGCTTTCATTTCTTGTTTGGATTAGTGGCTTTCCTATTGGTATTTTCTCCCCATAAAAATAGTTTTTTCCGTCTTCTTTTTAACTCTTTTTTTTCCTTTTTCCAATTTTATTTTTGTACTTTTTTTCCTCTATGCTTTTTTTTCTCTTCTTTCTTTGTTATCCTGTAATTTTCTTTTCTCTGGTGGTCACCTTTATGCCATGTGCATTGTGCCTTGTTGTGTTGTGTTTTGTGCTTTTAAATCAATGCAGGAGAGAGAGAACTACAGAAAAGCAGGCATCACCAGAAAATGAAGTAAATGAAATGGAGGCAGGCCACCAGTCAGAAAAAGTATTCAGAGAAATGGTCATAAGTTGTATGAAAAGAATGGAAGACAAAGTCAACAATAGGTGTAAGAACCAAGAGGAAATGAAGAAAAACCAAGAAGAAATGAAAAATGGCATTGCTGCTATAAAGAACTCAATAGAAAGCATCAAGAGTAGATTAGAAGAAGCAGAGGACCGCATCAGTGAGATAGAAGACAACATAGAAAAAAATACCCAAGCAGAGCAGCTTCTAGAAAAAAAATTAAAAAACAAAAGGACAGCCTAAGAGAACTTTGAGACAACATGAAAGAAAACAACAGCTGCTTAATAGAACTTCCAGAAGGAGAGGAAACTGAACAAGAAAGAAAAAACCTGTTTGAAGAAATAATGACAGAAAACTTACCTGATATAGGGAATTAAAAAACTCACACAAATCCAAAAAGCTCACGGAGTCCCAAGCAAAATGAACTCCAAAAGATCAACACCAAGGCATATTATAATTAAATTGGCAAACACAATGACAAAGTAAGAATCTTAAAAGTGGCCAGAGAGGGACATAAAGTTACCTATAAAGAAACCACCATCAGACTAGTGACTGATCTCTCAACAGAAAGACATCAAGCCAGAAGGGAATGGAATGAAATATATAAAATCATTCAAAGGAAGGGTCTGAATCCAAGAATACTCTATCTAGCAAGACTATCAATCAAAATTGAGGGGGAAATCAGGAGCTTCACAGACAAAAAAAGGACTAAAGGAATTTATTACCACCAAACCAGGAATGCAAGAAATGCTAATGGGACTGATGTGAAAAGAAGAAATAGGAAGCAAAGAAGGAACACAGGGGTAAAGCATAAAAATGCAACAAATAAGTACCTATCAATAATAACTTCAAAGGTAAATGGATTAAATGCCCCAATCAAAAAACATAGGATAACTGAGTGGATAAGTAAACATGACCTATGTATCTGCTGTCTATAAGAAACCCCATCAGAAAACAAGACTCAAACATACTGGTGGTGAAGGAATGGAAAAAGATTTTTCAAGTGAATGGAAATTTAAAAAAAAAGCTGGAGTGCAAAAATGTATATCTGAAAAATTAGGTAAAAAAGTGAAGGACATAAAAAGAGATCAGGAAGGCCACTTCATAATACTAATGGGAGCAATCCAACAAGAAGAAATAACTCTGGTAAACATATACACCCACTACAGGAGCACGCAAATACATTAAACAAACAAACAAAAAAACTCCTGGATGATATCAAGGGAGAGCTTGACATCAATAGTTGGAGACTTTAATACCCCACCATCACCATTGGACAAATACTCTATACAAAAAATCAGCAAAGAAACATCAATCCTAAATGACTCACTAGACCAAATGGAATTAATTGACATCTTTAGAACATTTCACCCCAAAGCCACAGAATATACATTCTTCTCCAGTGCATATGGGTCATTTTCAAGATAGACCATATGTCGGGTCACAAGCAAAGTCTCTTCAAATTCAAGAAGATAGAAATCATATCAAGCATCTTCTAAGATCACAATGGCATAAAACTGGAAATGAACTCAAATAAAAACAATCCAAAAAAATCAAATACACGGAGACTAAGCAACATGCTATTAAACAATAAATAGGTTACCAGAGAGATCAAAGAAAAATAAAAAACATCATGGCAACAAATGACAATGACAACACAATAATCCAAAATCAATGGGACACAATGAAAGCAGTCTGTTGAGGGAAATTCATAGCTCTACAAGCCTAGTGCAAAAAAACAAGAAACAATGGTAATAAATTACCTAAATCTATAACTCAAAGAGTTAGGAAGAGAGCAACAAGAAAAGCCCAGTGTAAGCAGAAGGAAGGAAATAATAAACATCAGAATGGAAATAAACAACATAGAGACCAAAGAAACAATAGAAAAGATCAACAAAACCAAGAGCTAGTTCTGTGAAAGATTGATAAACCTCTAATTAAGCTCACCAAGAAGCAAAAAGAAAAAACCCAAATAAAAATATCAGAAATGAAAGAGGATAAATAAAAACAGAACCCACACAAATACAAATGATTGTTAAAAAATACTATGAACAACTCTATTCCAACACACTGGACAACCTGGAGGGAATGGACATATTCCTAGAAATATACAACCTTCCAAAACTCAATCAGGAAGAATCTAAACATTTCAGTAGGCTGATAACTATGGAAGAAATTGAAGCAGTCGTCAAAAAGCTTACAGCAAACTAAAGCCCAGGGCCAGACAGCTTCACAGAGGAGTTTTACCAAACATTCAAGAAATAACTAAAACCTATCCTCCTTAGATTATTCCAAAAAATTCAAGAGGAAGGAACACTTCTGAGCACCTTCTATGAAGCCAGCATCACCCTAATACTAAATCCAGATAAAGAGAACACAATGAAAGGGAGTTACAGGGCAATATTCCTCATGAACATAGATGCCAAAATCCTTAACAAAATTCTAGCAAAGTGGATCCAGCAGTACATCAAAAAGATCATACACCATGACGAAGGAGGACTGATCCCAGGGATACAATATCCACAAATCAATAAACGTAATACATCACATAAACAAATTGAGGGAGAAAAATCACATAATCATATCAATTGATGCAGAAAAAACATTTGACAAAAATCCAACACCCATTTTTGATAAAAACTCTCAGCAAGGTGAGAATAGAAGAATCATACCTCAACATAATAAAAGCCATATATGACAAACCCACAGTCAACATTATACTCCATGGGCAAAAACTAAAACTATTTCCCCTAAGAATAGGAACAAGACAGGGATGAATACTCCCTTAAGAAGAGGAATAAGACAGAGATGAACAGTCCCCTAAGAACAGGAACAAGACAGGGATGCCCACTCCTGTTTGACATAGTACTGGAAGTATTAGCCATTGCAATTAGATGAGAAAAAGAAATAAAAGGCATAAAAGCAGAAAAGAAGAAACAAAACTGTCCTTATATGCAGATGAAATGATATTGTACAGAAAAAAAACCTAAAAGCTCTGCCAAAATCTATTAGACTTAATAAATGAATTTGGTAATGTCGCAAGATACATAATTAATGCCAAGAAATCTATAATATTTCTATACACCAATAGTGAACTTACAGAAAGAGAGACTAAAAAAGTAATTCCATTTACCATTGCACCAAAAAAAAAAACAACCTAGTAATAAACTTAACTAAGGAGGAAAACTACATGGCACTGGAAAATGATATAAAGGAAGACATAAATAGATGTTGGAACATGTAATGTTCATGGATTGGTAGAATAAACATCATTAAAATGTCCATACTATGAAAAGCAATCTGTAGATTCAATGCAATCCCCATTAAAATACCAACAGCATATTTAACAGACCTACAAAAAACTCTCTATAAATTCATGTGGAATTTAAAAAAGACCCTGAATAGCCACAGCTATTCAATTCCAGATTTCAAGCTGTATTACAAAGCCTCTGTTCTCAAAACAGGCTGGAACTGGCACAAGAACAGACATATAGACCAATGGAATAGAATAAAGAATCCAGATATCAACCCAAACCACTATGCTTAATTAATATTTGAGAAAGGAGGCATGAACATACAAAGGAGTCAAGACAGTCTCTTCAATAAATGGTGTTGGGAAAATTGGACAGATACATGCAAAAAATTAAACTAGACCACCAACTTACACCATGCACAAAAATAAACTCAAAATGGGTAAAGGACATAAGATGGGAAACCATAAAAATACTAGAGGCATCCACATGCAGCAAAATCTCAGACATATGCTGAAGGAATTTCTTCATTGATATTGCTCCTAAGGCAATGGAAGCTAAAAAGAAAATAAACAAATGGGATGACATCAAAATAAAAAGCTTGTGCACAGCAAAAGAAACCATCAACAAAACAGCAAGAAAGCCCACTGTATGGGAGAACATATTTGCAAATGTTATCACTGATAAAGTTTTAATCATGATAAAAGGGAGCTAAAACACCTTAAAAAAAGAAGATTAATGATCCAATAAAAAAATGAGCAACAGATCTAAATAGAATCTTTTCGAAAGAAGGAAAACCAAGAGACATATGAAAACATGCTCAAAGTCACTAATTATCCAAGAGATACAAATCAAAATGACAATGCGGTACCATCTCACACCTGTCAGAATGGATATCATCAATAAATCAACAAAGGACAAGTGCTGGAGAGGATGCAGAGAAAAAGGAACCCTTGTACACTACTGGTGGGAATGCAAACTGGTACAGACACTGTGGAGAATAGTATGGAGTTTCCTCAACAAAGTAAAAATGCAACTTCCATTTGACCCAGTAATCCCACTTCTAGGAATGTATCCTAAGAAACTAGAAACACCAATCAGAAAGGATATATGAATTCCTATGTTCATAGCAGCACAATATACCATAGCTAATATTTGGAAACAGCCTACATGCCCATCAGCAGATGAGTAGATTAGAAAACTATGGTACATCTACACAGTGGAATACTATGCTGCTATAAAAAAGAATTAATTCCTACCATTTGCAGTAGCATGGATGGACCTGGAGAGCATTATATTAAGTAAAATAAGCCAGGCAATGAAAGAAAAATACCACTTGATCTCACTTATTATGGAAAATAAATAACACTATAACCTGTTGAACATAACGATAGATACAGAGGCAGTAAACCATTGAACAGATGGTCGAATTACAGCAGGAAGGCTAGAGAGTGTTGGAGAGGGAGGGAAAGAGATCAACTAAAGACTTCTATGCATGCATATAAGCAAACTAATGGACACAAGACACTGGGGAGTGGGTGGGATTAGGGGAAAAGAAACACAAAGATTGAAAGTAAAAAAAAAATATATATATATATCCTGCAAATGAAAACTAAAAGCAAAACAGAGATAGCAATATTTATATCAGACAAAAATAGACTTTAAAACAAAGTATATAACAAGAGACAATGTAGGATATTTCCCAGTAGAGGGTTAATCCAATAAGAGGGCATAGTCCTTGCAAACATTTGTGGACACAACATAGGAATACTTAAATATATAAAGTAAATATTGAAAACCTATAAGGAGAGGTCACTAGTAATACAGTTTTACTAGGGAACCTTAATATATCGTTGACACCAATGGATAGATCACTGTGACAGAAAATCAACTAAGAAACAATGGCCTTAAATAATACATTAAAACATATGGTTTTAAGTGATATTTTGAGAATATTTTTCCCTAAAGAAGCAGTATATACATTCATTGAAAGTGCACATGGAACCTTTTTCAGAGTAGACCACTTGTTAGGCAACAAAACAAATCTTAATAAAGTTAAGAAGATTGAAATCATATCAAGCATTTTCTCTGATGTAATGTTATGAAACTAGAACTCAAACACAAGTAAAAAACTGAAAAACATACAAACACATGGAATCTAAATAGCATCCTACTAATCAACCAGTGGGCTAACAAGGAGATCAAGGATAAAATGAAAAGATTCCTTCAGACAAATAAAAAATAAATAAGGTTATGCAAAATCTATGGGATGTTGCCAGAGTAGTTCCAAAAAGGAAATTTCTAGAATACAAAAGCCTACTTCAAGAAAAAAAGAACAATCTCAAATAAACCACCTAAAACCAGACTCTTCAGGAAAAAAGGAGAAAGGACTATCTTGAAAGTAAGTTCAGACAAGGAAGAAACACCCATTTATTGGGACAATCATGGAAACACCCATTTATTGGGACAACCTATGACCTGAGCCATGGAAGGATTCCAGGCCTCTTGGTAGATGGATGAAGCTAGATAGAAAAAAATGGAGGCCATGAGAGTATATTTTAGCAATATAAATAGACAGAGTTCTGAATAATGCTGAAAATGTGTCTTCAAGTTGAAGCATGTGATTGTTTTTGCTATTGTAAACTTTTGTGAGACAGGCAAAGGAAAGGTAATTTGGGATCAGAATATATAGAGCTTTGAATGCCAATCTAAGAAGTATGTTCTTTATTGTATGCTCAATCTCAAATGGGAGTTTTAGTATATTGTTACATTAGTAGCCCTGACTGACCCAAGACTTATGCAATTTCTTGACTATCAGATTTGTCTCACATTGATTCTTGGTTTAGCACTGTTACTTGCCATGTGACTTTGACCAATAGAACATCAATAAAAATGATGCAAGCAGATGCTCAATATGTATTTGAGCTTGCTCTTTAGAAGGCTGCTGCTTCCATTTAAGAAATATAGAAAGGTCATATGAAAGAGAAATGAGGTACTTCACATCTAGTCTTTTTAAAAAGGCCATATTACCAGTGGTTGGCAAACTCATTAGTCAACAGAGCCAAATATCAACAGTACAACGATTGAAATTTCTTTTGAGAGGCAAATTTTTTAAACTTAAACTTCTTCTAATACCACTTCTTCAAAATAGACTCGCCCAGGCTGTGGGATTATGTGGAAGAGCCACACTTGAGGGGCCAAAGAGTTGCATATGGCTCACTAGCCACAGTTTGCTGACCATGGTCTTAGACCATTCATTGTTATGCAAGCCACTATGAGTGATGCCAGGCTAGATCAGCAGAACTGTCTGACTGAGCCCAGCCGAAATTGCGGAATCATGAGCCATTAAGTCATTTTTAAGTGCCAAGTTTTAAAATAGTGTGTTAAACAGTAATAGGTAACTTATTTATATATCTATGAAAACTCATTAAGAACAGAGGTCACATTCTGTGTGCCTAGATAAGCAATTTCATGTCTGTATCAGTCACTGCAGCAATAAGGGCAGAGCTACATTACCTGAAAAAGGGAGGAACACTTACACAGAGTCAGTGATTCTCTATGAGAATCGGATGTGCAGATATCCCTAACAAGTTCTTAAATTAAAAATATGGGTCACTTAAAGAAAAACTCACCTTGCCCCAAAAAATCAACTGTTGGCTAACTCAAAATCTTTCTCTATTCTATGGTCACTCAGTTATTGAGATTTCATCTCGTGTGTTGTATCTTAATTAATTAATTCATTATAAATTTATTTTTAGAGAAGGAAGGAGAGAGAGAGAGAGAGAGAGAGAGAGAGAGAGAGAGAGAGAGAGAGAGAGGGAGAGAGGTGAGAGATACATTGATCAGATGCCTCCTGCATGTGCCCTGACTGGGGATGGAATCTACAACATAGGTATGTTCCCTGATCAGAATCTACCTAGGACCTTCTGGTGAACAGGATGATACTCCAACTAACTGAGCCACACTGGCCAGGGCATATTTTAATTTAAAAATACATTTTCGTGGATAGAATGTAACATTAAAATGAGCAATTTTATGACCCATTTCATTTAGTTCCTTGCTGTCTGGTTAATAGTCCATTTTAATAAGTAGTGGCTGTGGAACTACTGTCTGTTCATGTAAATGAAAAAGTGCATTTATCTTTATTTTTCACTATGATTACCCTTTATTTGTTTTTGAAAGCTTTCTGGATTTTAGCTCATTACTCAATTGGGAATTGTATCTGCTCTATTTAGAGCAGTATTTTAATTTTCAGATTCTGAGCTGACATTTATTTTTGATTCATTTTTCTCTGCCTTTTTGCTTTGGTTTTACTGAATGTAATTTCTGCCATTTTTTTTTTCTGTGACAGCTAGAAATCACTTTAACTATGATGTCCTTGACTTTTCCCTCTCTGCTTCCCACTCTAATTCCCAATAGAAAATCTCTTGGTCTTAGAGAAAATGGGAATTTTGTGGGGTAAAATTTTACTTTCTAATATTTTAATTTCTATGTGTGATTACCTTGGGGCTTCAGTGAGGGGTACTTTTCTTGAACCAGAGAAAAGACTTTACAAATAAGGTGAAATTACCAATAGCTTGTAGAACTATGAAGTGATGAGAGAGTGTGTTCTTCCATGGTGTTTTTAAAATAACTTGGTGTCTAGAACAATAGAATATATGTCAGAAATAACTTATTGAAAATCTGTAATAGAATAGAAAAGGAACTTGAAATTAATCACACATTGCATGACATACAATTGAGTGCTATAAGTCACATACTGTGAATCATGTTCCAAACTAGTGGTTCTCAAATGTCTTCCATAGCTTCCCTTCACAACAACCGCGTTTGTCCTTCTTTTGTCCTCACTGTTCCTCACTCAGATCCTCAAATTCCAGTATATCCAGAAACGAGATGTGTGTGTATATGTGTGGAAGAGTTTCTAAGTAGGTTTCTATAAAATGCATGTTTTGCCCTGTGCATGTGAAGTGGGGCTTTCTAACATCACTCTGAACTCCTGCATATCAGAAGAATAGAACTGGAAGTTGCATGCTAAACCAGCATATGACAATGAAACAAAGTCAAGTTACTGATCTTTGGTATGAAGTGCACTAAATTCTTTAGTAGTATTTGCATATACTTGCACTGTGAGCTACTTAAGTTGATTGAAGTAATAGTTAATCTGTTTTAATCGACTATCTGTCTTTTTATTGTACATAAAAGTATATAAAATAATGTCATTGAAATTAGCCCATATGACATGGAACTTGGGAAGATTTCAATAGCAAATTCTGAATATGACTAAGTGTTCTCAAGTTCCCTCAAATCTCATTCTGTAGCATAGATACTCTTTACTCTTGGGATGTTTGCAGACATTATATAACTTACAAAGTGATCATCCCAATACATCTCATACCCATCTGATACCATACATAGTTAATAGAATATATTGACTATATTCCCTATGCTGTACTTTACATTCTTATGACTATTCTGTAACAAGAAATCTGAACTTTTAAATATCTTCACCTTTTTGATCCATCCCCCTAAATTTCCTCCCAATGGCAACTGTTAAAACTTTCTCTGTTTCTATGAGTCTGTTTCTATTCTGCTTGTTCATTTATTTTATTTTTTAGATTAAATTGTTGATAAGTATGTATTTTTTGCCATCTTATTGTTCATGCTTTTTATTATTTTTCACTTCTTCAGTTTAAAAAGGCCCTTTAATATTTCATGTAATACTGATTAGGTGGTGATGAACTCACTTTAGCCTTTTCTTGTCTATGAAGCTCTTTATCTGACCTTCAATTTTAAATGATAGCTCTGCTGGGTAGAGTAATCTTGGTTGTAGGTCCTTGCTTTTCATCACTTTGAATATTACTTTCCAATCCCTTCTGGCCTAGCTGACAGTTTTATGACCACTCTCTGTAGGCAACTAACTGCTTTAATTTGTTTCATTTAAGTATCTCTCTTTTTATTTAACCTTTGGCATTTTAATTATGATGTCCTAAGTATGAACCTCTTTAGATTAATATTATTTGTGGCTCTTTGTGCTTCCTGAACTTGTATGTCAATGTCTTTCACCAGGCTAAGGAAGTTTTCTGTCATGATTTTTTTCAAATATGGTTTAAATTTCTTGCTTTCTCTTTTGTTCTTCTGGTAACCTATGATGCAAATGTTGGTATACTTGAAGTGGTCCCAGAGATTCCTTATACTGTCATCATTTTAGGAGGGGATTCTTTTGTCTCTTTGCTATTCTGATTATATATTTTAGGCTTCCTCATCTTCCAAATCTCTGATTTACTTTTGACTTCATCTACTCTGCTGTTGATTCCCTGTAAATTATCCTTCATTTCAGTTAGTGTATTCTTCATTTTTGGCAGGTTCTTTTATATAGTTTCCTTTTTTATGCTGGTGAAGTTCTAACATAATTAAACTTTCAATGGTTTGAAATGGATATTTTTTATTTTATTTTAATTTTTTGTAAATCTTCTCCCAGGGATATTTTTTCATTGATTTTTTAGAGAGAGTGGAAAGAAGGGGAAGATACACACACACACACACACACACACACACACACACACACACATATATATATATATATATATGAGACACATAGATTAGTTGCCTCCTGCATGTGCACCAACCAGGGCCTGCAATCCAGGTACGTGCCCTTGACTGGAATGGAACCCTTCAGTCTGCATGCTGACACTTTAACCACTGAGCCAAAACATACTGGCAAGGGCTGGAATAGATATTTATTTACTTATTATATATGTCCTGAATGTGTCAAAGGGCAGAAAGGACTATAGCTAGAATATTGGCAGAAGTAAATTTTATACAGGAACATTACATAAGCAATTATTCTTATATTTAGTGTGTTTTAAAAACTAGACAAGCTGTCTCATTTAGTAGCAGGTTATCTATCACTGGAGAGTTACATTCCAACATTGGGGGATTATCTCCCAATTTTAAGCAAGCATACTCTGACACTAACTTTGAGCTTGCCAGTCTTTTAAAAAAATAAATTATTTAATAGTTTGTTTGTTTATTTATTTATTTATTTATTTATTTATTTATTTATTTATTATTTTGATGGCATTTATTGTAGTGACATTGTTTAATAAAATTATATAGGTTTCAGGGGTACAATTCTATAATACATCATTTGTCTATTGTATTATGTATTCACCACATCAAGTCTCCTTCCATCAGCATTTAACCCTTTTTCACCCTCTTCTACCTCCCCATACCTGTACCCTCTGGTAATCACCATAATGTTGTTTGTGTCTATTTTTATATTTTTACTTAATCCCTTCACCTTTTTCACCCAGTCCACCACCCCTTCAACTCTATAGCATCTGTTAGTCTGTTTTCTGTGTCTATATATCTGTGTCTATTTTGTTTGCTACTTTATTTTGTTCATAAGAGTTTACATATACGTGAACTTATATAGCATTTTTTTTTCTGATGAGGATTTGATCCGTAACACTAAAGTGATGTTAAAACTAAATTGTGAATTTTTTTATTGATGGCTTTCAGTGAGTGTCGTGGGTGGCTAAATCATCCTTTTGAACAAGGTAGCTCAGAGGAGTCTGAAGTATCAAGGTTAGTATTCTCTAATAAAAATTAGGGAATCTCATGTTTATTTTACTTAGCAAGACTCCATCTCATGTCCATATCAAAACCTCAGGATTGCCATCAGTCAACAGTACAGAAAAGCAGCATTTTGGACACATTTGAAAGATCTAGGTACTGCAATGGCCCTTATAAAGCATCCACTGAAAGTATAACAGACAAATCATGGTTAAAACAGATCACCTAAGATGTATCTATAAATTTTTCTAGTTTCTTTAAACTCTATCTTTGTAATAAAATAAGACCACCAGGAGAAAACCAAGATGGTGGCATAAGGTATAACCCTGTATATGCTGCTTCTCACAACCACACCAAAATTACAACTAAAAGACAAAACATCTAGCACCTAGAACCATGGAAAAGCTGGCTGAATTTAAGTTCTACAAGTACAAGGAAAGAGAAAAGAGCATTGAGACATGCACAAGTATGGAAAAGCTGAGGTATAGAGGTGCACAAATCGGGCTGGTCACTGGCAACAGGGTGCATTTTTTTTCAACCCGAAAAGAGACACAAGCTCCCAATTACTCTGAACTTTAGTTTCTGGTGAGACTTTTGGAACCCAGACTCCTAAAGGGAGAAGCTGAACTGTCAGCTATCAGGTCAGAAAGTGAGGGTGACTTTCTTGCAGAGGTACTTGCAGGAATCATTGTTTACTGTGCCAGGGCACAGGACCTGGGGACGGCTGATTGACAGCCACTGCTATTTGCCACACCCTAGCCAATTGATTCCCTGAGACCCAGCCCTGCCCAATTTACAAACCCACCAAAGATCTGTGCAGCAGCTTTTGCATATAAATGACCTGCCCTATTGAAGCTTAACCTAACAAATTGTGGCTCTGGTCAAACAGTTCCAAAACCTCCAAGCAAAGAGGAGAAATCTGCATATCTTGCAGTAGTTTCTGCCGGGAGACCTCAGATAGTAGCTGACCTGCACCCCATTGGAGATCCAGAAGCCAGTACCTAGTGGTCAGTGTTAGATGACATCAGACTCAACTCCTCACATCCATAAGTGACACATTTAAGATTCAGACTCAGTGAACACCGAAGCCCCAATGAAGCAAGTCTTGCCCCACAAGGGTTTCTCCTGCACAGCAATTCTTCCATTATAGACACAGCAGGTCCTCACAGCCAATTGGCCTGGAGGTTAATTCCTCCCAGTGTACCAACAGCAATCAAGGCTTAACTACAACAAGACTTTGCACTCAGCCCACAAAGGGGTGTACCAAGAGTGTCTACCTTGGGTGATAGGGGAGGCTGAACCACTAGGTCCTATAGGTCACCTACCACAGAAAACCACCTCATCAATATAGGGAAGCAGCCAAAATGTGGAGACAAAGAAAGAGGTCACAAATAAAAGAAATGGAGGAAAGCAAACTACTAGACATATAGTTAAAAATCACATTTATAAGGTTACTCAAGAATCTCTGGGACAACTTTAAGTGTACCAACATCTGAATTATTGGGGTGCTAGAAGAGAGAGAGCAAAATATTGAAAACCTATTAGAAGAAATAATGACCAAAAACTTCCCCTACCTGGTGAAAGAAATATATGTACAAGTCCAGGAAGCACAGAGAACCCTAAACAAGAGGAATCCAAAGTATACCATACCAAGACACATCATAATTAAAATACCAAGGGCAAAAGACAAAGATAATCTTGAAAGCAGCAAAAGAAAAACAGTTAGTTACCTACAAGGGAATACACATATGATGGCTAGCTGATTTCTCAACACAAACTATGCAGGCCAGAAGGGAGTGGCAAGAAATATTCAAAGTGATGAATAGCAAGAACCAACAACCAAGATTACTCTACCCAGCAAGCTATCATTTAGAATTGAAGGTCAGATAAAGAGCTTTACAGACAAGAAAAAGCTAATGGAGTTCATCACCATCAAACCATGATTATATGAAATGCTGAAGGGTATTCTTTAAGAAGAGGAAGAATAAAAAGGTAAAGATAAAAATTATGAACAACAAAATGACAACAAATTCATGCCTATCAACAAGTGAATCTAAAAATCAAATGAATAAAAAATCTTATGAACAGAATAAACTGATCAGTATAATAGAATCAGGGGCATAGAAAGGGAATGGACTGACAATTCTCAGGGGGAAGGAGGTGTGAGGGGTACAGGAAGAGATTGGACAAAAATCTTACACCTATGGATAAACACAGTGGAAGGGTGGAAGAACATGTGGTGTGGTGGGGAATCAGGTGAAGTGGAACTAAGGGGGAGGTGGGAAAGGGACATCTGTAATAATCTGAAAAATAAAGATTTATTTTTAAAAAATAAATAAAGAGAATAAAAATAGCAGAACAAAATAAATAAATAAAATAAAATAAAATAAAATAAGATCACCAGGATGCTATATGAAAGGACGGCTATCTTAAATTTTCACAAAGCTACATTCACATCAAATTTTACTTTATGTTGTTGGATTTTTTATTAAATTTTTATATAAGGAAAGACTATGTGAAGGCTATTTCACGACCACCAACAGAACTGTTATTTATTATTTATTGTGGGTACTCTATTGCTTTCATTTTCTTATATGATGTAGAATGGAAAACCATTGTCCAGGAATGTAGTGCCTTGAAAATGTCTCCCCAGATAAAACTGTAAAATTCCTTTTAACATAATTACATAGCATTACATTTAATGCTAGCCTTGACTGCTAGAAAGTTGGGAGATTAAAAAGTGTTTTAACTGTAGTCATGATCTAATCATAGATATGAGTAAAATTATTCTTTCTCCCCTAAATTCTTTTTTAACCTTTATTTTAAGTATATGTATTTAAATCATATAAAATTATTTTTATAAGAGATAAAATTTAAGTGAGTGAAAGTGGTAAATAAAGGAGACAGCTCCTGAATCACATAGGCTATTAAGTCAGTTAATACAATAAGAAATTCCAAAGAGTCCTCGATGTTTGAAATAAGGTGTTTTTGCAAATCTGACCTAACCCCATCTTCCCTTGCTTTGCTAAATGTGCTACAATAGATTAACAGGAATAGGCTTCAAAGGGAATGTAACTTGAAAGAAACTCTCTCATAATCCCCATAGTTATTATTGATAACAGGTAAATGTATATTTATCTCCAGAAAAAAATCACCTTCTATTGACAGAATGGAAACTGAATTATTTTCCATTTTTTTATTAAGGTATTATATGTGTATATATCTTATCATCCCCTCTCCCCCATTCCCATACATACTCTTACCCTCCGCCACTCAGTGTCTGGCATTCATTGGTTATGCTTATATGCATGCATACAAGTCCTTCGGTTGATCTCTTAACTCCACCACCTCTCCCTAATCTTCCTGCTGTATTTTAACAGTCTATTGGATGCTTTACTGCCTCTGTATCTATCTTTTTGTTCATCAATTTATAATGTTCTTTACTATCCACAAATGAGTGAGATCGTGTGGTATTTTTCTTGCAATGCCAGGTTTATTTCACTTAATATAATACTCTCCAGGTCCACCCAGGCTGGTGCAAATACTAAGAATTCCTTCTTTTTTATAGCAGCGCAGTATTCTGCTGTGTAGATGTACCATAGTTTTTTAATCCACTCATCTACTGATGGACATTTAGACTGTTTTTAAATCTTAGCTATGGTGAATTGTGCTGCTATGAACAAAGGGGTGCATATCGTATATCCTTTCTGATTGGTGTTTTTAGTTTTTTGGGATATATTCCTAGAAGTGGGATTACTGGATCAAATGGGAGTTCCATTTTTAGTTTTTGAGGAAACTTCATACTGCTCTCCACAGTGGCTGCACCAGTCTGCATTCACACCAACAGTGCACAAGCATTCTTTTTTCTCTGCATCCTCTCCAGCACTTGTCCTCTGTTGATTTGTTGATGATTACCATTCTGACAGATGTGAAATGGTACCACATTGTTGTTTTGATATGCATCTCTCGGATAATTAGTGACATTGAGCATGTTTCCATGTGTCTCTTGGCCTTCCTTCTGTCTTCTTTTGAAAAGATTCTATTTAGGTCTGTTGCCCATTTTTTTTATTGGATCATTTATCTTTCTTTTATTAAGTTGTATAAATTCCCTCTAGATGTTGGAGATTAAACCTTTATCACTGATGAGATTTGCAAATATGTTCTCCCATACAGTGGGCTTTCTTGCTGTTTTGTTGATGGTTTCTTTTGCTGTGCACAAGCTTTTTATTTTGATGTAGTCCCATTTCTTTATTTTCTTTTTAGCTTCCATTGCCCTAGGAGCAATATCAATGAAGAAATTCCTTCAGCATATGTCTGAGATTTTGCTGCATGTGGATGCCTCTAGTATTTTTATGGTTTCCCATCTTATGTTTAAGTCCTTTACCCATTTTGAGTTTATTTTTGTGCATGGTGTAAGTTGGTGGTCTAGTTTAATTTTTTGCATGTATGTGTCCAATTTTCCCAGCACGATTTATTGAAGAGACTGTCTTAACTCCATTGTATGTTCATGCCTCCTTTGTCAAATATTAATGGACTTTAGTGGTTTGGGTCAATATCTGGATTCTTTATTTCATTCCATTGGTCTATATGTCTGTTCTTATACCAGTACAGTGGTACCTCGAGATACGAGTTTAATTCGTTCCGTAACCTCGAGGCTTGGGAAACTATGAGACACTCGAGTCACGGTTAACTTGGTGGGTCGTGTGCAGCTGGCCGATCCGCGCGATTACTCGTATCTCAACTATTGCTCGTATTTCAAAGCAAAAATCACTCGCTCGATGGCTCATATCTCAAAAATCTCGTATGTTAGGGCACTCGTATCTCGAGGTACCACTGTATCAGGCTGTTTTGAGAACAGTGGCTTTGTAATACAGCTTGAAATCTGGAATTGAGATCTCATCTACTTTATTCTTCTTTCTCAGGATTGCTGTGGCTATTCAGTCATTTTTTATTCTAGATGAATTTTTGGAGAGTTGTTTCTAGGTCTGTAAAATATGCCTTTGGTATTTTAATGGAGAGTGCATTGAATATAGAGATAGCTTTTCATAGTATGGACATTTTAATGATGTTGATTCTACCAATCCATGTACATTTTATGTTCTTCCACTTGTTCATATCTTCCTCTATCTCTTTTTTCAGTGTCCTGTAGTTTTCCATGTATAGGTCTCTTACCTTCTCTGTTAATTTTATTCCTAGGTATCTTAATTTTTTTGGTGCACTGGTAAATGGGATTGCTTTTTTAGTCTCTCTTTCTGTAAGTTCAGTATTGGTATATAGAATTGCCATAGATTTATTGGCATTAATTTTGTATCCTACTACATTGCCGAATTCATTTAGTAAGTCTATTAGTTTTTTTGATGGAGTCTTTCAGGTTTTTTTTTAATGTATAATATCATGTCCTCTGCAAATAAGGAAAGTTTTACTTCTTCTTCTTTTCCAATTTGGAAGCCTTTTATTTCTTCTTCATGTCTAATGGCTAATACTTCCAGTACTATGTCAAACAGGAGAAGTGAGAGTGGGCATCCCTGTCTTGTTCCTGTTCTTAGGGGAAATAGTTTTAGGTTTTGCTCATTGAGGATGATGTTAGCTATGGGTTTATCATATATAGCTTTTATTATATTGAGGTATGATCCTTCTATTCCCACTTTGCTGAGAGTTTTTATCAGAAGTGGTGTTAGATTTTGTCACATGTTTTTCTCTATAAATTGCTATGACTATGTGATTTTTATCTCTCAATTTGTTTATGTGATGCATCATGTTTATTCATTTGTGGATATTGTACTGTCCTTGTATCCCTGGGATAAATCCTACTTGGCCATGGTGTATGATCTTTCTGATATACTGCTGGATCCGATTTGCTAGAATTTTGTTGAGGATTTTGGCAACTATATTCATGAGGAATATTGGCCTGTAATTCTCTTTCATTATGTTATCTTTATCTGGTTTTGGTATTAGTGTGATGGTAGCTTCATAGAAGGTGCTTGGAAATGTTCCTTCTTCTTGAATTTTCTGGAATAGTCTGAGGAGTACAGGTTTTATTTCTTCCTTGAATGTTTGTTAAAACTCTCCTGTGAAGCCTCTGGCCCCAGGCTTTTGTTTGCTAGAATCTTTTTGATAACCGCTTCAATTTTTTTCCATAGTAATTGGCCTATTGAGATGTTTAGATTCTTTCTGATTGATTTTTGGAAAGTTATATTTTTCTAGGAATATGTCCATTTCCTTCAGGTTGTCTAATTTGTTGGAATAGAGTTGCTCATAGTATTTTTTTTTTTACAATCCTTTGTATTTTGGTGGGGTCTGTGGTTATTTCACCTCTTTCATTTCTGATTTTGTTTATTTGGAGTCTCTTTCTTTGCTTCTTGGTGAGCCAGGCTCAAGGTTCATCAATCTTGTTTATCTTTCAAAGAACGAGCTCTTATTTTTGTTGATCTTTTGTATTGTTTCTTTGCTCTTTATGTCGTTTATCTCCACTCTGATCTTTATTATTTCATTCCTTCTGCTTACCCTAGGTTTTTCCTGTTTGTATCTTTATAACTCTTTGAGTTGTAGGTTTAGTTAATTTATTACCATTGAGTCTTGTTTTTTGCTGTAGGCTTGTAGAGCTATGAATTTCCCTCTCTAGACTGCTTTTCCTGTGTCCCATAGATTCGGGATTGTTGTGTTTTCATTGTCATTTGTTGCCATGATGTTTTTTATTTCATCTTTGATCTCTCTGGTAGCCCCATTATTGTTTAATAGCATACTGTTTAGTCTCCCTGTGTTTGATTTCTTTGAATTGTTTTTATTGTAGTTGATTTCCACTTTTATGCCACTGTAATCTGGGAAGATGCTTGATGTGATTTCTATCTTCTTAAATTTGAAGAAACTTTAACTATTATCCAACATATGGTCTGTCTTTGAAAGTGACCCATGTGCACTTGAAAGAATGTATATTTTGTGCCTTTGGGGTGAAATGTTCTAAAGATGTCAATTAATTCCATTTGGTCTAATGAGTCATTTAGGATTGATGTTTCTTTGCTGATTTTTTGTTTAGAACATTTGTCCAATAATGATAGTCAGATATTAAAGTCTCCTACTATGACTGTATTGCTGTCAATCTCTCTCTTGATATCCTCCAGGAGTTGGTGTTTTTTGTTGTTGTTGTTGTTGATTTTTATGTATTTGGATGCTCCTGTATTGGGTGCATATTTGTTTACCAGAGTTATTTCTTCTTTTTGGATTGTTTCCTTTAGTATTATGAAGTGGCCTTCCTTGACTTTTGTTATGTCCTTCACTTTGAGGTCTAAATTGCTACCCAGCTTTGTTTTTTTTTTCATTTCCATTAGCCTGAAAAACCTTTTTTCATCCCTTCACCCTCAGTCTGTCTGACTCTTTTTTTCTGAAGTGGGTTTCTTGTAGACAGCAGATATATGGATCATGATTTTTTATCCAATCCACTACCCTATGTTTTTTGATTGGGGTATTTATCCATTTACATTTAAAGTTATTATTGAAAGATACCTATTTGTCACCATTTTTATTCTTTATCCCTGTGTTCTCACTTCACTTCCTATTTTTTTTTACAGCAGATCCTTTATCATTTCTTGCATTGCTGGTTTGGTGGTAATAAATTCCCTTAGTCTTTTTTTTTCTCTGAAGCTCCTGATTTCACCTTCAATTTTGGTTGATAGCATTGCTGGCTACAGTATTCTTGGATTCAGATCCTTCCTTTGCATGATTTTTATATTTCATTTCATCTCTTCTGGCCTGATGAGTTTCTGTTGAGAAATCAGTCACTAGTCTGATGGAAGTTCCTTTGTAGGTAACTGTCTGTCTCTTTCTAGCTGCTTTTAAGATTCTTACTTTGTTGTTGGTGTTTTCCAATTTAATTTTAATGTGCCTTTGTATTGTTCTTTTGGTGTTCATTTTGCTTGGGATTCTGTGAGCTTCATGAATTTGTGTGGGTTTTTTCTTCCCTATATCAGGGAGTTTTCTGTCATTATTTCTTCAAATAGGATTTCTATTCCTTGCTCAGTTTCCTCACCTTCTGAAACCTCCTTTATGTGGATGTGATTTTGTTTCATGTTATCCCAAAGTTCCCTTAGGCTCTTCTCCTGCTTTTTAATTTTTTTTTCTAGAAACTGTTCTACTTGGGTATTTTTTCCTACCTTGTCATTTATCTCACCTTTGCAGTCCTCTGCTTTTTTTTTGTCTACTTTGATGCTTTCTATTGAGTTCTTTAAAGTAGCAATGTCATTTTTCCTTTCTTCTTAGTTCTTCTTCATTTCCTCTTGATTTACTCATGTTATTGAATTTGTCTTCCATTCTTTTCAGCCATCTTATGACCATTTCTCTGATTTCTTTCTCTGGCAAGTTTTTTGCTTCTATTTCATTTACTTTCTTTTCTGGTGATGCCTGCTTTTCTTTCATATGCAGTGTATTTCTTTGTGTCCCCATGGTCTCTCTTCTCCAGGTTTCTGGTTATGTATCTCTCTCTCTCCTCTCACAGTTCTGGGGACTAGAAATTTTACAATCAAAGCACCAGGAGATTCAGTGTCTGGTAAGAACCTCTTCCAGATTCTTAGATGGCTTTATTCACCCTTGCCACTGGCTACCAAGTGCAGAGCTGCAAGGGGTGAGGGGATCATGGCACTAACAGCACTCTAGGCAAATGTCCAGGTGCAGCACTTGGGTCAGGATGTTCTTTTGGTTTTTATATCCTCAAGCAACTCACCATAAAAATATTCAGGAAGGATCCCCTTCCCTCCGGAAGCCCAGGAGCACCCAGGCAGGTCCAGCAGCACCCTGTGTTCCAGGCATCCTGGGCCAAAGGGCCATCTCTATTACCCCTAAGTTCTTGCCTGGACAGAATGGAAACTTTAAATGCAATCCGTGGTGCATTGCCAAGAAGGTTGTAGTTACCAACTGAAGTAAATACCTCCTTTCTTGCCATTTGAAATTTTATTCCTTATTAGATATGGAACTAGAGTTCCTATATGTTTAGTCTTGTCAAGCTCTGCACTTTTTTTTAAAATACATTTTATTGATTTTTTACAGAGAGGAAGGGAGAGAGATAGAAAGTCAGAAACATCGATGAGAGAGAGACATTGATCAGCCGCCTCCTGCACGCCCCACTGTGGAGATACGCCCACAAGCAAGGTACATGCCCCCGACCGGAATCGAACCTGGGACCTTTCAGTCTGCAGGCCGATGCTCTATCCACTGAGCCAAACCGGTCTCGGCAAGTTCTGCACTTTATTGTAAGCATTGACTCTGCTTCCTGCAGAGTGACAGGTAAGGAAGTGTTTTTGTTGCTACCTTGGACAGAGTTACCAATGCACTCTTATTGATTGACCCTTGAGCAGATCCATCCCCAGACGAATAAAAATAATAATAAAAAATCCCACACAACTTTCAATAGTAGTAGTAACTTTGTATAAAACAATATATTTTCCTTCAAACTTATAGTGGTAGTGATTATTTTTTATGTCTTGATCATTATTGTACCCAGGTATATTTCAATAAGTACAGTAAAAGGTGTGCTGACTGAGATACTGATGAAAAGACAGATTTTAGTTTGCAATAGTAGAAACAGAAAAAGATGAAACACCATTTTCATATGGATGAGGAGAATGTTAAATAATGGGTGAGGGAGTTTGTCTAGGTCAGTTGGAAGAAGTGTCAATCAGAGGTAGGTTCTTTCTTGCAGAAAGCTGTTTACCTAATGTTTATATACATGTTATCATTGCTTTCTTTCTCTTTTATCAAGTGTAATCACATAATCATGTCTTTAACTATAGTGGTAATAACTTAGAAAACACTAGTATACCATCCAAAGGTTTAAGGAAACTTCAGTCACCAAAATGTGCACTGATTAACTTCTTTTGTGGGATTAGGAGATCTGTCATAACTCCTCCTTTCATTCCTTCCATCAATTTAAACAAGAACACAAAGTTCTTTTTCTTTTGAATCAGGAGACTTATCCTCAACTAAATTCCCTACCATCTTTTATAAACGAGGACATTATTATTTTTTTTGTCCAGTTATCCAACCCAAAATGCTGTTTTATGAGCCACTTGTGAGTCTAATTCTTCTTAATGTGAAAAACAAACAAAAACATAACCCACCATGACTCCTGCCCAGACTTTCTTCCTACAAGGCATGCAATTTGAACTAGCCACATATTATCTCTGAGACTTTCTTCAGTTAGAGAGGGCAAAACGGTTAGAAAAAGTTAATATGCATGAAACACTTTGAGAACTAAAAGGAACTTTACAGAGAAAGTTGTATCTCTTAAAGGGTGCAAACATGTACCTGGTCACTGAGGAGATTCAAAGGAGGTTACAGAGGGGAGATCTTGTCCATGCAAAGGTTTGTGAGGATGCAGTGTTGCTTTCTCCTTTGAAAAAGAGGCAGAATTTCATAGAGCCTGAGTTGTTTGCTTGTCAGTGAGAAGGGCAACTGTCTTATTGCTTCCTCAACAGTCCCATGAATGTGAGAAAATTCCTTATTACTACAAACTAAACAGTATTGATCACCTGATTATTCCTGCCATTTACTATGAACCAAATGACAACTTGTGACAAAAATAAATTAAGAGGAAGAAAATGTTTTTCCAAAGAAAAATATGGCAGCAGCCAATAAGATCTGAATTTGTAGGTATGTTGAATTCTTTTTTTCTATTAGAGATTTGTGTAACTACTTCTCAGAAGAAATGAGTTCCACAGAATTACTTAGTGAAGTTGCTATCACCTGCCACCATATAATTTTTTCCTATTCTCTGCCTACACCAAAGTTGAATTGCACCTCCCCCCACTGGAGTGTTTTCTGTGCACTTACTTTGCAACTTCAATAATGAATGATACATGATTAAAGATGACAATTATTCTTTGAGTGTAAATCTTAGGAATAAAGGTGGTAATTATCCAAAAGTACAGGCATAGTAAAGCTTGCCAAGAGGACAATATTCTTTTCATGGCATTTTTCGTCTTGCTACTTTTCTTTTTTTGTATTATATATTTTGTCTGAATCACAATTTCTTTCCTTAACTTGTGTATTTTGAAAGCTACTAAAAACATGTAATCTCAAAAGATCCATGTTGACCTAGGAGAGGTTTTCTATGTAGATATATTATCCTTGGGAGCTCTCCATGTCATACCTGTTGCTGTTGGGAGTGGGATTCTTGTGATGTCACAAAAAAGTTTTCTCAGACTCGCACAGGAGAATGAGTGCTATTTATTTGCATGAAATTAAATCCCCGAGTTCGTTCTCAAGTTCCCCTTTCCCTGAAGCCCAACATAGAAGAGGTCTAGCTATGTCTTCAGCAGAACTAAGATTAAAGCTGTTGTTCAGATTTTCTGTTTCATATTTGCACAGTCCAGCCCAGCATCAGGCTTAGTTTGTGCTCTCAGCTGTAATCTATTGTGTGAAGGGTTTGCATGGCCATATGGAAGCAAAGCCAGAGGAAGGAGAGAGGAGCCAGAGAATTCCTTTGCCTGGGGATTACGCTCAAATTTTCACAGGCTTGCATTGGCTCCACCCCCAGCAATGACTGCTGTTCTCAGGTTTGACTGAAAGACAAGTACCTTTTTTATGCCACCCTGACTCACTGCCCATGTGCCCATCTTCCTTTTTGTCCAGTTCCTCCCCCAGTGATCTGCAGGGAATGGACCTGTGGTTGCCTGGGGGTTGTGACATTGCAGCTGCCTAGTGAAGCTGCCCAGATGACCATGCTTATAATATCTGACATCCTTTTTGCTTCTTCCTATTAATATTAAAAACTAGCTAATTATAACAATAACTGATACAGAAGAAAAATGTGTTAGGGAATTCAGCTTTAAGATAAATTTTTGAGGAGTATAACCCCTCAGACAATTGAGTTAGAGTTCATTTCCAGGTTATATCTTACTTTATGTTTAAATAAAATCATGTATTCTTATTGCAAACAGAAACTATTCTATTTTTTTGGAAACTCAGCTTATTTCACAAATATCTGTTCAGCCCTGACAAGTGCCCAAGTCTGCTCCATCCAGAAACCTTCTTTCATTCACAAATTTCTGAGGAACCCAGGTCAAATGGGCTATTGACATGCCTACCTCTTAACATTCATCAGGATCAGCACTACAGCCAGAGATTAATGCTTCCTCATGGAGATCTATTTGTAAGGAAATGGAGTCACTACCCAAGTTGGGGAAGCTGGTGCATAATATTAGTGGGAAAATCTAGGAAAGTAGACTCTTACTTAGAAGGAAACCTGCTATACCTCCTCATACTGTTTTTTCCCAAACAAATACAAATATGCTATTCTTTTTTTTTTTTTCAAATATATCTTATTGACCCTTTACAGAGAGGAAGGGAGAGAGATAGAGAGTCAGAAACATCGATCAGCTGCCTCCTGCACACCTCCCACTGGGGATGTGTCTGCAACCAAGGTACATGCCCTTGACTGGAATTGAACCTGGGACTCCTGAGTCTGCAGGCTGATGCTCTATCCACTGAGCCAAACCGGTTTTGGCCAAATATGCTGTTCTTTAAAACAATTTCACCACCTCAAAGATCATCTTCTTGCCCAACCTTTTCTCCCATTTCCATTCTTTCTTCATCTCCTTTTCTCTGTCCTTCGGGTTCTTCTTTCATCTCTCCCTTTCTCTTTACCTTCCACTGCTGCTCTCTGTCCTTCCTTTATACACCACAATATATTTTCTTTTTATCAATCTGGGTATCTTGAAAACTAAGATGAAACCAAAATCTGGCTTGGAGCCCAGACATCACTTTCTGAAGTGACAGGTTCTGGTAATAGGGGAGGGTTTGGAATTATACAGATCATTGCTTTGACCTGGTGCAAAGTCAACCAGGCCACGGCACAAGAACAAAAAGGCTTAATTTCCAGAAGGTCTGTGAGTAGTGCCTCAGTATTTATTCAGTGACCTGCCTGCTGTGCTGACAGCCGGTTTACTCTTCTTCAGTTGAAGCCCCTTGATAAACAGCTCAGCTCATTTGCTGATCCCCCTCCTGATTTTTTGCCTTGTAAAGTGAAAATTAATGTTCTTATTCCATATGTTCCTTTTCCTCACAATTTCCTCCAAAATTATTTGTACAAATGAAAAAAAAATAGAATCCCTCTTAATGGAACAAGGTTCTATATTCTAAATATCTGATTAAACTGTACCTTTTGCATATTCGCATCAGCTTAGATAACATCCAAAAATGCACTTTCTCATCTTTCTTTGACATACAATTTTTCCTTTTAGGCCAGCTTAACATGTTATATATGTAGAATATGGTGGAGAAGCTTTCTTTCAAAATATATTAAGGCCTTCTAATCCCTTTCAAAGTAAAATGAGGGCAGGAACTCAAATTACATGAGTGTATTTGTCACTCAGGTAAGAAGAATGCATGATCTGTAATTAAACTGCTTATTACTATTCAGGTTGAATTTCTCAGTTCAGCTTGTCTTGAGGCATCTATTTGTTAAGCTTCAGGGAATTAGGAATTTAAATGAGATGTCGGCTAGAGAGGAAAACTCTCCTATGAGAGAGCTCCACATCTTTAAACTCCACAGTCATGGGGCCTGGGAGAGAGCTGCATTAGAGTTAAGAGAGAAGAATGAGTGCATCCTTTAAGCTGCAAAGGAGCAGATAGCTTGGTAGTTTACAGTCTTCAGAAGTCAAAATGGGTACTATTGAGTCATTTGGAGTTTTAGGATTTACTTGTAGATTATTTATGATCTAATGAAGTTTTTTTTTTCCTTTTTGTCATCCGAACTTTTAAGACAAATTTTTTAAAGGAAAGCACTTAATATTGATTTGACTTCATCATTCTACACAGTCTACTCTTTCCTTATTCCATGTCTTGAGAATATAGGCAACAGCATTTCACCCTTGCAGTTGCACATGCTGGATTTTTCTTCTCAAAAAATAGGCGTTTGCAGAGGACATATTTTACGCATTGTCCTGTCCTCCCTTAGGCCACCTTTTCAGCCTGCATTAGAGCATGTATGTATCTTCCACATACCAGGCGTCCTCATCTTCCTCAACCTCACTTGCTCTCATGCCCAAGGAAAACAACAGCAGCAAAACACTTAAAAGGTGACTTATGTGCACTGAGACTTCCGATGACATGCAGGCTCCCCCAGGCCTCTCTTCTCTAATGTAATTTCCTGTTGCTGTGCTCATGAAGCCACTCATGTCTGTGGGACCAGCCAGGAGGGGTGGGAGTCAGGGGCTTTTTATCTTTGGTAACTGAGGTTTGATTTGTGGAAGAAAGAGATGGAAGAAGGTAAATGTATTTGTTTCCTACAACTGTCATAATAAATTACCACAAACTTGGTCACTTAAAACAACGTACATTTATTGTCAGACAGTTTGTAGGCTAGAAATCTGAGACTGAAATGTCAGTAGGGCCTTGCTCCTTCTGAGGGCTATCAGGGAGAATCCTTCCTTATCTCTATCAGTTGTTAGTAGATCTAGGGACTTCTTAGCTTGTGGTAGCATAACTTCAATCTCTGTCTCCACCTTCACATGGCCTCATTCTCTGTGTCCCCTTGTGTTCTCTCATCTTCTTATAAAGACACTCACCCATTGTTGCTTTTAAGATTCATCCCAAATGTAGGATGACTTAACCTTGAGATCCTTAACTACTACATCTATTAAAAAATATTTCCAAATAAAAGCACATTCTGAAATTCCATGAGGACATGAATTTTTGAGTGAAATATAATAGTAAAAGCACGGAATGCAAAAGCTGGAAGGAAGGAATGAAAAGAACATGAAGTACAACCTCTTTATTATGCAGATGAAGTAGCAAAAGGTGAGTTATCCAATCTGTATATAGATGAAGCAACAAAATATACATTAACTAAACTCAGATGGGTTGTAAGTAATAGAAAAACAATTTTAACCTTTATGCTAGCTACACTAGACTATGTTGAGAAAGGAGTGGAGTTCAGAGGAAAGGAGAATATAGCAGTTTTTTTTTTATTGGACTACAAATTTTTTGACACTGAGAGCTGAGATCTACATCTCCTCCTCTGAGTATGGAGAGAGAGCTTTGACCAGTAGAGTATGGTGGTGATGACGCTCATGACCACTGAGCTGGGATCCTAGTCTGCCTCATTCACTGTGGCATTAATTTGGAGCTCTGAGCCTCCATATACTAATAAGAAGTCTGACTGCCCAGAGGCCCTATTCTGTAAGGACGACAAATCACATGGACAGACCACATGTTCAGTGCTCTGGTTGGCAGTCCAGGACCAGATATGTGAATGAAGGAACCTCAGATGATTCCAGCCCCAGCCATCAAGTCATCCTCAGTATCTGACTCTTCTCAAAGCAGGTGCCAGACATGACGGAGCAGAGAGGAGCTATTGTACTTACTAATTCATGCATACAATAAAGTGGTCATGGTTTAAGCCATACATTCTGGGATAGATAGTTGCACAGCAATAGTAGCTGGAAAAAGTCACCTGTGTGAAAATCAAATAACAATATGCATATCTGTTATGATAGAGAGAAATAAACACCATGATCCCAGTTTAATTACCATAAGGATAGAAGCTCCAGGCCATGCTGATACCATTGAGAAAGGGAGCTCACTATGCTCTCTATGAGAGAGGCAGGGTGGTTTGTTCATTGCCATTTATAAGTTTAGCTAATAGTGTTCCATGATCCTGGGAGTGGCATGTTTGTTACTTTTCTAATCACCTGACTGGATAGAGTGCACATTTAAAGGATACGGTTTACTATTCAAAAACAGTTGAATATGGAAACTTATAGACTCTTCTCTCTGGTTTTTCAGTGCCCCAAATAAATGAATTCTTGATTCAGGTGTGCCAGAACCTTCATAAAATCTTAGGCAGGGATGAAAGTAAAACAAGAGGTCACTGGCTTTTACAGAGAGACAAAACCAAAATAAAACAACACTGTAATTTTTAACTATTCTCAAAAAGAGATGGGTCTGTCTACTTTCATCTTTTCAGGCAGGATATCATTAATTAGTCACATGCTAAGAGTACCTGTGGGTCAGGCAGTTTTCTAGATCCTATGAATATCAGTACTCTGTATACAAGAGTAATGTGTATGTGTAACAAGATAGCATTACTTTATTATGCAACGTATATTCTGTGAGGGAGCCATAGACAATGAATATATGATCAAACAATATTCAGGTAATGTAAAGTACCTTAAAGGTAATGAAAAAGAGTTGTGTGAAAGAAAATGTATGCAGGTAGAGGTTGTTTAAAAAGTGCTCAGAAAGGCCTTTCTTAGGTGACATTTGAGTTGAGTCTTCATGATCTGGGGGAAGAGCATGACACACAGCATCAATTAACATCAGTTAACATGGCTTGATCTGCAGGTGGCTAACCTATTTGAAGGTCAAGTAAATCTAAGATTTTCCACTTTTATGATTCCTTGTTGAAAACAACTTGTGAACTTGTCCTAGTTAGAAATCACTGCCAATTCTAGTACTACTTAGTGGTAAATACTCTAGTGGACTAGAATTTCCTAACTCTATTAACAACAGTCAAATTCTGAGTAGATGAAATGCTGGTGTTGGGATTGTATCTACGGTAGGCACTAACATGCTCCCAGGATCGATTTTTAAACAACATTTAAAATTAAGCCCTAAATAGCATGCTCTCTAAAGGGATGACATTTATAATGCATGTAGAAAAAAACAAACTAGTAGTAATCACCCTCTATAATGGAAGCGGATAGCAAGTAAGAAATAGTTGTGTGAATACACACATACATACAGAGTAGTAGGACTGGATAGAGACTCCCAGATGGACTTGGGTAAATATGATGAGGCATATTTTATATTCTGTGTCTGATAATTGAATATCTACATTCTCTGTAGATCAAATTCTCTACTTAGTCATATTTATTGTCAGTCACTCTATCTTACTTCTTGAGTGTTAATGCCCCCCTTTACCCTCCCCCCCCCCGCTTTTTAAGTTATGAGCTTATATTTTTCCTAGAACTTTATCTGGGGAATTCCTTGAGGTTTGTGTTTCAAGTTTTCTCACCAGAAACTTCTGCCAACTAGAGATCACTTTAAACTAGGGGTCAGCAAACTTTTTCTGTAAAGGGGCAGAGAGAAAATATTTGAGGCTTTGTGGGCTGTGCTAGTACAGTTTCTGTCACAATCGTTCTACTCTGCTGTTGTTGTGTGAAAAGGCCTATAGACAACATGTAAATAAACAAGCATGGCTATGCCTCAGTGAAACATTTTTGGACACTGACATTTACATTTTCTATATGATTGATGTGTCACAAAATATCTTCTTTTGACATTATTTTCACCAAACATGTAAAAACCATCTTAGCTCATGGACTATACAAAAGCAGATGGCAGACTGGAATTAGCCATGAATGGTAGTTTACCAACACCAGTTTTAAACTAACTTTTTAGTATGTGGTTTTTTTGAATCTTACAATCAATGTAAGTCTAGCCCTAAATTTCCGTGAGGACAGAATTATGGTCAAGATTTCAGAGGAATCATCTTCATTTTTCCCCTTTTCCCAGAGCTACAGCCAGGACAGATAGTGTGCTCCCATTTCTCTTGTGGGTTGATACAAGAGAAACTTCCACAATGCCCACACTTCAGGTGGTCTTCATAGGGTCTACTGAAATCAAGTTCTAGACTATTAAAGTTGAAAAAGGATGAATGCTGATTTTTTTCCATGGATGATTAATTCTGATATCCCATTTCTAGAGTTGAGATTTCTTTTTTTATTCTGACCACTAAGAGCAACACTATCTACCCAGTTTAGCCATGATTTTTTAAAAAAGGGATTTTTACATATTGCTCAGAATTTTTAGTTCTGTATATCTAAAAATATTGCTGAAAACATAAGTTTCTTTGGGGTCTATATTCTGTGCTTTTCTAGTATCCCCTTTTGGTATATGTTCATGCAACTCCAGAAGGTTGGTTGTGATTAGGACACAACAAAGTTGTAGGAGAGAAAGAAAGGAACTTTGGGAGAACTTGTGCACCTTAGAGAGGAAGAAGTTATAGAGTTATCATGAGATTGGGTGCTAAAGAAGTTGAGAAACTTTTAGAAAACATTCCTGAAAAGTGGCTGAAGACAAAGATGAAATGATGAATACTGAAGAAGTAAAGTTACTTTCCCACTAAAGAAGCCTCAGAAGTGAAGAAAGTCTAATATTTAGATGGGAGATTAAGAATGGTCATTTTGCATCAGAAAACAACAACAAATAGCCTAGAGGCAAAAATGAAGGTGGCAAATTCATGATATGCTTAAGATGATATGCAGTAAAAATGGAACTATATATCTTGAGGGATGAGGGATATGAAGACCTGCATGAACTAAGAACCATTTTGCATTTGCAAACAGGCAAGTGGTATGATAAACATTATGACATAGTGAGGATTTATTAATTCTGTAGCCTAATACAGGTGGTTTGGGTCACAAAGAAATTGGTTGCAAAGAAGTCCAACTCAGAAACTATTGCAATAATTCAGATGTGAATCTTGGAAAATGTTGCTTATGATAGGGATGGTGGAATTGAAAGGAACAGGTTGATCTGAGAAACATGCAAGAGGAAAGTCAGCAAAATGAGATAACCAATTAGAAAAGAGAGCAGAAGTGAGAAGCTCAAGGTCAGAGAGGACACCTATTCTAAAGAGTTGTAATTTCTTTTAGTTCTGATTCAACCTCTAAAGGATAGAAATTTAAAGCTCACTTAGTAGGGAAGCAGCTAGACTCCAAGATACAAGAATCTCAAAGGTTCAGTTTGAATTGAGTTTTATGTGTTTTTTTTTTTTCTTCTGAAATAACAGTTAGGAAGTAAGATTTTCTCAGAGCATTTTTGTCTTTACATGTGAGCGTTGACAATAGTGTGGGCAGATTCCCTTTGACATTTTCCATAGTAACATAATCCCCACGCTCCTTGAAAGTCTTCCTGACAGCTGAGCCCACTGATGGTCTCTGTACACTGCCTTCCCACCCATCCCACTGATTGGTGAGTCAGAGGTGGCAGCTACTTACTGCGACATAGATCAGATGAGAAAAACTCATTCTGTATGAACCAGATGGAAAATTGAAAGTGTTACACCTTAACTACTTTTCATGCTTGACACAATCCAGAAGCCATTCTCTCTGACAACATAATCAATGGTGGGCTTAGAGTTTTGTTTTGCCATCTTTATTATGAAGATGTTGTTGCAGCTTATAAATGAACGATCCCAAGAATAACCTGCTGGAAGGGCAGTGTCATTTTTTTCAGAAGGAAGCAGAATGGCCTTCCCACTGTATGTTGCAGGAACTTTCTGTGTCCCAGGTGTCAGTTGCCTTTTCAGAGAGCACAATTAGTTTATGAAATAGATGTTCTTAGAGACAGAGGTCCAAACAGGCAAACGGTGTAATTAAGAAGAAAATAGGCAAGAAATTAGAGGGGGAAAGATACAGCAAAGTGGCATTACTGCAGTGCAGCTGGAAATAACATGGAAAGTTTTGCCTCCCCCAAGGAAGTGACCCCCACACTTTATTTTTATTCTTACTGAGACATTTTGGAAGAGCCACCTTGAAGAAACAATCATTTCTCTTTTTTAATTTAAATTATTTATTGGTTAAAGTGTTACATAAGTCTGATTTTTCCCCCATTGACTACCCCCACCTCCCAGCACATGCCCTCACCACCCCCCTCCATCTGTGTCCATTGGTAATACTAATATGCAGGCATACAAGTCCTTTAGTTGATCTCTAACCCTCTCACCCCTTGCCTCCCCTCATAGGTTGGACAATCTGTTCAATGCTTCTATGACTTTGTTCCACAAAGGAGATCATGTGATATGTATCTTTCTCTGACTGGCTTATTTTGCTTAGCATAATACAGAGGAAAGGAAGCTTTTCTTTGTAGAGCAAGAAGGTATAGAATTTTGATGCAGAGCTCTAACAACTGAAAGGGCTGCAGTGTGACAAAAAGGAATGACTGTTGGACTAGAAGTCAGAATCTTTTTAACTGTCACTGTTTATCAAGTGCTCCCTGTCAGATACTGGGCTAAGTGCTTTTTATGCATTATCTCATTTTATCCTTACCACACTTCAAAGAGGCGAGTACTGTTCTTTTTTTTTTTAATGTATTTTTATTGATTTCAGAGAAGAAGGGAGAGGGAAAGATGATGAGAGAGAACCATTGATTGGCTGCCTCCTACACGCCCCTAACTGGGGATGGAGCCTGCAACTCAAACATGTGCCCTGATCAGAAATCAAACTGTGACCTCCTGTTTCATAGGGCAAGGCTCAACCACAGGCCACATGGGCCAGGCTGAAGAGTTAATATTCCTGTATTAACAATGCTCAAAATTTAGGCTCATGGAGGTTAAGTAGTTTGCTAAAGGTCCCACAGGCAGTGACTTTTGGTGTTGATATTTAAACCAGTGTGCAAGGCTCTAGAACTAGAGTTCTCAATCATTGCTTGAGTATTGGGACTTGGAAGATTCAATGAATCCTTAGAACATCAGTGGTATCATAAAATAAGAAAATTTGCCTTAATGATTTGTAAGATTGCTTCCAGCTTCATCCAACTCTGTCTTCCGAAGGATGAAGTGTAAAGAGCTGAGACAAGATAAAATATTAAGAATGTTGGGTCTCTGTCCTTGGAGAAAGCTCTAATAGAGAGCAGGCAAATTCTTTTGGGGGTCAGGAGGAAGGCCAATAACAACTATTGACTAGTTAAAGCCTTTAAGAATCCTAGAAATATTTCTAAAGTATTGTATGTTGATATGTCTTGGAAATAGAAGGGTGAATCTTAATTTTGGAGAAATGACTCAAGAGCGATTGAAACACATTATGTGGTTCCTTTGCCCACCCTATAAATCAGATACTCAGAAGACAGGGCCTGGAGCTGTCTAAAAATACAGGAATTTCATTTTGAGGGCTTTCCAAGTAATCTTCTTTAGTTTGGGATCTTCAGCTTTCTGAAATCTTTTATATTCTCACTCTGAGGTGGATTACCAAACATTCTCTTCTCCATACTGAACCTGAATTGAAAACTAAGAAAGAAATCATTAAGGCCTGTAGGCAGAGAAACTCAGAATTAAATGAATATCCAGATCTCCCTCCCTAAGCATGGTAGAGGTCTCAACATGTGCTTCGTTAATCATTTATAGCATTTAAAGTCATTTTAGTCCTCATGAAGTGCTGTGGGCAGGTATGCCATTTAAGTTTCCTTTCTCCTCTCTTTCCTCTATTCCCCTCACATTTATTTTGGTCACAGGCAATGTTATTGCCCTTTAAGCACAAAAATAGATACGGTAAGGTAATATTACCAGCAACCTGATTACAGCTATTCTCCACTTCTCTTTCATCTTCTGATGTGATGTAAAGCTGGCTCATCCGCTCCAGACCATTTCCATTCAAATTTTATTGTTTACATGATTTAAAAAACCATTCCAGGCAATAAAGTTGTTCTAGTGAGCCAAAGGGTAATTATAATTTAACCAATCTGAAAGCTTGTTTACAGGAGATGACCTGTGTGCTCCTGGCAACTGCAGTTTAGAACCCACGCTGCTGCTGTGATGCATGAAAAACATCTTAGTTCATTATGATCAAAGGAGCTAGCCACTTGTCACAAGGCCCCTTTCTGCAACTGAAAAGTATTTACACCACTTAACAACTTTTTAAGGCCCTCAGCTTGAATTGTTAACCTTCATTGATGATGCAAGCACTTGTCTCAGAATTTATTGAACTTGATGTGCAAACATTTAAATTATAATTGAAACACTAATTAAATACCATGTCTGGGCACTAATGTCAGGAATTCAGTGAGAAAGGTTGACTTAAAGTCCACAACATCAGGAGTCCAAAGCCCAAGGTGATGCAGTTATTCAGTAGGAGAGGTTTGGATCCTGTTTGGGTGCCCTGATGTTTATTGATAAGTGCAAGATACTTTTTGTTGTGCAAGACATTTTTTGGTGTGCCTTCAAACACAACTCAGGGGCACAGTTTGTAATCCAGACCAACCAACAGAAAGATTCCATTCCAGCAATGTGGTGTCAATGACTTGATCTAGTCAGACTGGATACAGAAGACTAGGTGAAATCTTATTTTTGGATCAGGCCTTTGCTTAGATTTTTATTTCTTTAATTTTGTTTCCTTGTGTCCAGGGTGTACATTTTTCATCTTGAATTTGGAAGCATTGGGTGTGAACCTCTTTCTTTTTGTTCAATAGCTCAAAACAGTGATTCTTTACCCTGACTGTACATACAATGATGCCAGGGCCTGCTTTTGATGCTACATATGTCAGAATCTCTGGTGATAAGCTCCAAATACTGGCATGTTGCAGTAGCTCCTCAGGTAATATTAATGGGCAGTCAGAGTGCAGAACCACTGTCTTAGATGTAAGCTTTGTCCTCATTTACCCTTGCATTTCTAGAATGTAGCATGCGACCTGACATATAATAGTTATTCAACAAATATTTTTAATACATATGATTTGTAAGAATCCTGGGTGGCATCTACCAGTTCCGGGCCTATAAGAGAATTATGGAATGTGCCAAGTAGATAGAAAGGTGGGCAGTGTATTTGTAATCCAATTTTACCACTGTTTCCTAATATCAAAAAAAGAAAGCAATGACCCTGGAGAAAATCCTAGAACTTGAATGCCTTCCAAGCTGCAATCATTCTCTTAATCCCCACCAGACACACTCCTTCCTATGGTTCCTCTGATGATGGCTCCCTCTTTGTTTTCTTACTGCACTCCAAGTTCCTGCTGGCAGTGGAGCCTTGCCCAGAATCTAGCCCTGTATAGGACATGTCCTCAGGCACTGGGAGTGCTGCTGGCAGACAGCTTCTTAACCATAGAGTTCCTATCCCTAAGAGAATTGCCTCATCCAAAGTCATGCCCCCTTTTGGGGCAGCCCATCCTATATAATAAAAGGCTAATATGCAAATTGTCTCCTCAAATGAGTTTGACCAGGGGGCGAGGCTGGCTGGTCAACTGCCCATGGCTTCTTCCCATAGCTGGTCCCACCCTGATTGCCTCCCCCCACCCCAATTGGACTCCATCCATGCACTAATTCATGCACTGGGCCTCTAGTATCTAATAACTGATGTGAAAGTATAAAGGCTCACCCATTGTCTCAACTCAGTAGAATAAGCTAAAGTCTTGGTTGAGACTGTACCATACCTCCTCTTCTGCCTCTGCCAGACTTTCTTCCTTCCCCTTCCTCCACAGGTATTGATAAAAACACTTCCTAATGAACTCCTACATGCAGAGTCTGCTTACCAAGCACAATAACAATAGCATGCATTGTTTAACCTCAGCTATCCATGTCTCCTTGGACTGACTCTGAGCTCTTCACATCCCTGTCTGCCACATCGCAAATGTCATAGCAGTAATGACCAAGAGAGACAAAATCCCTCTTCTCTTTAAATTTGGATAAACAAGCAATAAACAAATATATAAAGTGAGGTGATAATGAAAGCCATTTAGAGAAATAAAGCAAAGCAAGGCAAAAAAACAGAGAGGGAAGAGGGTGGAGTGTGCTTGAGATACCTCGTGCTGATTTCTACAACTGATTTTAAAATCACAGCAAATTTCAAGCCAGTTGTTAAACAGAGCTATTATTAAAAATTAAACTATATGAACTTAAAATTAAATGTCATATTAGAAACAAAAGTAGAAATATTCAAGACTCCTCACCTCCTCATTTTACTCCATGTTTGGATCAGGCCTTTGTTTAGATTTTTATTTCTTTAATTATATATGCTCTTGTAGCTATTTACTTTTATTACATCTGTATTACAGTGTACTGCTGCATATCTCTTCCTAATTATACCTTCAGTGATATCAATGAGTTTGAAGTACATTCATTCAATTGCAACAATAGGTTGGCTATGGATACACACATACAGTGAAAATCAGTGAAAGCACTCTGAGGAAATCAATTGACTCTATAGAATTTATAATAAAGAATAATGCATTTGTTATTTTTATTTCTAAATTGTCTGAAATACATCTTTTATTTCAATGAAATTTATGATAAACATACGTGCATGTATATATGTACATATTCCCCCAGATATTTGGTTGTAAACATTTACCAACACATTAGTAAGTAGAGGGCTTCATTTCAGGTATACTGGGAAGAAGTGTATAACATTTGAGCCGATATCTGACTGAATTCAGGGAGCCTGCATTTAATACTTCTTTCTGAGAAAATATGCTGCCCCAAATCCTTTGTGTTCTCATTTCTTATTTGCAGATGGTGGTCTCCAGTTTTGTTAGCACTTCACTCATAAGGATAATTTATCTCTTTCAACCTCTATTGATTTCTTTTAGGATATTGAGAACTTCTATTAGGTCACAGCTCAAGGCTAATCTTTCCCACTGAGGAGAAACTCAACTGTCTTGGTTCATTATCATTTACATATCGGTAGCACTTTTTGCCTATAATTGTCTAGCTGTAAATATATGTAATCAACCTTTATTATTTATATGATAATTACAGGTTTTTAAAAAATAACTGCCCTCTTAATTATAAATTTTCTCTCTAATTGGAATTTAGGTACTTGAATAATGAACTAATGTTTTGTTAGCCACAGCTAAAAGACATAGTTACCAAAATGCAGGGTTTATTATTAAAAAAGGCATAGAATAGAAAAGAAATTAGATGTCCAGGGCCATTTGTTGACTTTGTGACCATGAACAAATCACATGATATCCTAAAAATCTCGATTTTCTAATTTATATAATAGGAATTTAATTTGGTAAACTTTGATTATAAAAATAATTAAAGCATAGTCCTGCCCACAAGGCATTAATAATTAGCTCTAATAATTAATAATTAGCTCTATTTCTAATTCAATGTGATGAACACTAATTAGAACTGTAATATAAATACAAAATTAATGTGAAAAATCAAATAAGGTTATTTAAATCAGGATATTTTGTTAACATGGAAAATACTGTACCATAAATAGGTTAAGATACAGTTGCTCATATTGCTTCTGTATATAAGGTGGTGAGTGCTTTCTGGCACCTGTAAATGCCTCCTGTAGGAATGAATCGAGTAGTGTGACAACAGGTTATTCAGTTGAAGACTGCCATGTCTTCAGGCCTGTCTCTGTTACTATGTGGTTATGTTTAAGCTTCTTAATCAACACATGATCACATTGGTCTAAAATAAATGTGTGTTACAAAATGTAATATAATTAAAGTATAAGATTTTCAAGTAAAAAATATATTTATTTAAAAAATGTACTATTTTATTCTGTATCTTTTAATTTTAGCATTTGCAGATGCTTCATATTGGTCTTTTCTAAAACCCTCTGAATGATGGTACTGAAACAGGAATTTTAGGGGTATATAGTCAGTTTAGAATTTTTAGAATTGGGGTAAATGGGGGGAAAATAAACAGGCACATAGGGCTACAGACTGGGAGAAGGTACATCTCCAAAACACAAGGAAGCCAAATGTAGTTTCATTTTCATAAGACAAGGAAGCAGCAACAGGTATGTTTCCATAAGACAAGGAAGCCAAGTGCAGGGAGCAGCAACAGTTGCATTTACATAAGACAAGGGAGCTATAAGTAGCCAAAAAGGTCTATATTTATAAAATAAAGAAGAAGGGAGAAAACCCAGAAAGAAAAGGAGGGAAGAAGGCATCACTTGTCCCAAGTGGTGCTTGACCTTTGAGTTTAGGAGTTGCTATAGTGAGCAAATAAAAAAGGGGGAAGGTGGCCAATCAGAGGGAATATCAGGACACAGGAACTACAGCTTTATAAACCATGGAAACAGGAAGTCAGTAGGACCCTTTCTCCCACCCCATGTGGGAGTCCATTCTGTGGGACTCTTTCCCTCTCCCCATGTGGGAGTCTATACTTGTTCTTCAATAAATCTCCACCTTTGCTATACTTCCCTCTGTCCATGGATTCATTCTTCGACTCTGGCGAACAAAGAATCTGAGTACCAGTCCAAAAATTCATATCAGTACCCAACCACTTCATATTATAGGGGAGGCATCATGAAGGGAAATTATCATAGTTGGGAGGCCAATATAAGCTATTCTTTTTTTGGTTAAGAGAAAATGCTTACATATAATTGAGATTTAAAAGAAAAATAAAATAAAGCTTTTCTCATTATATAAATTATATCTTCATTAGAAAATTTTAAAAAATACTAAAATGTAGAAATATAATCACCTGCTGTTTCACCACCCAAATGAAACAGGAATTTTAGGGGGATATAGGCAGGCTTACGGAGTTTTTAGAATGGGGTCTATGGAAGAAACATAGGGCTACAGATTGAGAGAAGGTGCATCTCCATAACACAAGAAAGCCAGGTGCAGTTACATTTCCATAAGACAAGGGAGCAGCAACAGGTATAGCTACATAAGACAAGAGAATTGGAAGTAGCCAAAGAAAGGCCTATAGTAACAAAATAAAGAAGAAGAAAGAAAGCCCAGAAGGAAAAGGAGGACGATGAGGGACCCCAGGAGTCACTATAGTAACCAATTCAAAAGGGAATATTGACCAATCAGTGGGTATGTCAAGACACAGGAACTGCAGCCTTTATAAATCACGGAATCAGGAAATTGGTGGGACTCTTCCTCCCTCCCTACATGGGAGTCTGTACATGTTCTTTAATAAATTTCCACCTTTGCTCTATCATCTTCTGTCTGTGGATTCATTCCTTGACTCTGATGGACAAAGAATCCGGGTTCCAGTCCAAAAATTCCTTATCACAAAGACTATCACTTTTAACTTTGTTAACATAAAACCTTGCAAACCTGTAAAGAATTTTTGTAATTTTATTTGAGCCAAACTGTTGACATATGCCAGGAAGATGAACCTCAACAAATTGAGATAATGCTCCTGAGAATGGTGGGTTACTATATTTATATATTGCAATCAAAGGAAGGGATGTAGGTGGATTGCATGAAATCAATTGGTGATAGAGAGGCAGGAGAAAGCAAAGTGGAGAAACCTCTGGGACTGGATAAAAAGTAAAATGATAAACACATGTTTAAGTGGGTGCAAAAACAATTAACATGGTAATAATGAAGGAATTTGTGGTATCTGTCCTGGCACCCAGCACATTAGGTAGTATCCCAAAGAGTCTAGAAAAAGGGAAGTTACAAGTTACTCAGACATTCAAGGATATGTATTATAGATGCGAAAAGATACATAGGCTCAGTTAAGGTAAAGGTTGACCTTGTCAGAGAAGATACCAGCCTAGGACGTAACTGCCCACCATAACTGCTTTTAGTTAAAGTTTAATTTCAGACCATCCATTCTGCTTACTTTAGGTCTCTGAGTTTGCAAGACCACCAGGTTAGCTAGCATGTGGCCCCTTTTGTCCACAACTTTTTTGGTATCTATTTTTCCAATTTTTATCTATGTATATTTTTATGTGATTGTAACAATTCTTGTTGTAGAATATATTCTGCTTTTCTCATTTAAAATTCTAACAAAATAATTTCCTCAGCTACTAAAAATCTTTTCAAATATTCATTTAAATGACAGCATGTATTTCATTGTGTGAAGGAGTCATGCTGTGGCTGGCCTTTGAACCACAAAACCAAAACTTATTTGAAGGCATGAATAGTGACTCTGAAAGGACAAAGCAGAAACGAACTCTCCTCCATCTTGTCCTATAGGGCTGGGCCCCCTGCCTAAACCCCTTCCCTTTTGTGGGAGTGGCCACAGGTGTGCCAGCAATGTCCTAACTTCCCCGACCACCACCCGAATGGACCAATGAAGCTCCAGGAACACAGCGACCAATCTCTGTAACCCTCGTCACTTCCTTAAGCCAGCCCAATATCCTAACCCCATATAACTGATTGTTCTTCCTGGGCACTTCTCCTGTCTTGCTGCTGTGCCAGAAAGAGGCTGGGAGCCAAACCCAGGAGCCAAACTCTTTGCTTTTGCATCGGAAAAAGGCTCCCTGGTGGTTGATTATTGGGGAATCCCGGATTCCAGGCGCACCATTTTGGGGTCTTGTCTGGGATCTGGGCTTCCCCAATACCCACGAGGGACCCGGATCCGGAGAGTCTGTCTGACCACGGTAAGTGTCTGCATGTTGTCTGTTTCTGTTCTGTGCGCGAGCTCACTTCTGAAGTCTGCAGTCCCGGAAACGGTTTAAGTGGATGCACTGGTGGACCTTGGGCAGGAGGAGTCAGAGGTCGCTCTGATCCTCCATCTGGAGGGATGTGGAAACCGCTCACAAGGGATGTGGAATCCCCCCAAACCTCTGGGACGAAGCAGGTCGCTCCCTCTGGTTGGCGCACGGCCATAGTCCAGTTTTTAGTTTTGTTTCCGCGGAGTTGGAAGACTGTTTTATTGGGCCCTTTGTCTGTGTCTTGTGTTTCTCTTTTTTATTCTGTGGACATTGGTTAAGAATTATCTCTTTCTATTTCACTTGATTTGGGATGGACCTGCTGTGACAGAGTGCAAAAGTCTTTAGCAGCTGCTGGAATTCTTTTTTTGAGTTTTTGCTCTCTGTCAGAGAGGGAGTCAGCCCATTTAGCTAATAAAAATTCCTCTCTAATTTTGTATAAGTAATGGTTTAATTTTGTTCTGATTTGTGAATTTGCTATATTAAATTTTAAAGTCCTAGGCATAAATTTGTAACATTTCTAAGAACAAAGAACTTTTATTTATGCGTGACCTGCTAGTGTCTCAAAGCCAACTCTTGTTTGCCTTTGAATGGCATGACCTGGAGGAGGGATACAGTGGACAATTAACCTGGATGTGCCTACCATCTTCGACAAGGCACTCCATGAAGACCTTAGTGAGTACAGGAGAGAATACCCCAGTCTCACCCTGCTTCAGTACATAGATGACATCTTGATTGCTGCTGATACCGCTGAAGACTGTGAGCAGGAGACCAGAGACCTGTTGGCCACCCCGGGGACCTTAGGGTATCGAGCCTCCTCAAAGAAAGCTCAAATATGCCAGGAGAGGGTGAGTTACCTGGGATAGATGCTGGAGGGTGGACAGCAGTGGTTATCAAATGTTAGAAAAGAAACTGTCCTGAAGATCCCTGCCCCCACCTCCCCAAAAGAAGTAAGGGAGTTCCTAGGATCTGCTAGCTACTGCCACCTCTGGATTTCAGGTTTTGCTGAAATTGCTAGGCCCCTATATGAAGCTACCAAAAAAGAGAGGGCGTTTGAATGGACTGAGAAAGAAGAGATTGCCTTTAACCAGTTAAAAAAGGCCCTCCTAGCTGCTCCAGCCCTGGGCCTGCTTTAGGACATTATAAAGCCCTTTCACCTCTTTGTAGACAAACACAAAAGAATAGCAAAGGGGGTTTTAACTCAAGCTTTAGGCCCCTGGAGCCGCCCAGTAGCATACCTGTCCAAGAAGTCAGATCCAGTAGCTGCTGGCTGGCCACCATGCCTGAGAATCATTGCGGCAACCACGATCTTAGTCAAGGATGCTGACAAACTGACCCTAGGACAGGAGATCTGTATTACAACCCCGAATGCCATTGAGGGGATCCTAAAACAGCCTCCTGATAGATGGATGAGCAATGCACATATGACCCCTATCAAAGCTTGCCTTTCAACCCCTCTAGAGTATGGTTCCATCCAAGTGCGGCCCTCAACTCCGCTACCCTGCTGCCTGACCCTGACCTAGATGCGCCGCTACATGACTGTGCGGGAATCCTAGAGCAGGTACATGGACTTCGGAAGTACTTGACTGATCGGCCCCTCCCTGATGCAGAAGCCACCTGGTTCACGGATGGAAGCAGCTTCATGTGAGATGGGTGCAGGTATGCGGGTGCAACAGTGGTCACCGACAAGGATACTGAATGGGTGGAGGCTCTGCCCCCTGGGACGTCAGCTCAACCAGCAGAACTCATTGCACTCACCAAGGCACTGACACTGGGGGCTGGGAAATGGCTTAATGTCTACACAGATAGCTGTTATGCATTTGCTACAGCTCATGTTCACGGGGAGATCTATCAGGAGAGAGGGCTATTGACAGCAAAGGGAGAGACAATAAAGAATAAACAGGAAATTCCTGACCTGTTTGTGGCCTTGTGGCTCCCCGCTAAGCTAGTCATTATCCACTGCCAAGAGCACCAGAAGGCAGATGACCCAGTGGCAAGAGGTAACCAAAAGGCTGATCAGGCAGCCAAAGCAGCGGCCTTCACTTTGGTTTTTACCATGGCCTTACAGCTACCAGACCCCTGGGACCCAGTCTTGCCAGATCTGCCTGGGTACTCTCATGAAGAGCTGCAGCGGATCAGGAGGCTTCCCCATGTCCAAGAAATTAAAGGATGGTGGTACACACCAAACAAGAAGCTCATACTACCGGACTGGCTTGGGGTTACAGTGTTAGAATGCACTCATCGGTCCACTCACTTGGGGCACGCAAATTAAAGGACTTAATCTGACATGCCAGAATTAAGATCCACCAACAGGACATCAGAATAGAGCAGGTTGTATCCACCTGCAAGACCTGTCAACTCACAAACGCTCGAACCAGGCCGAGTGCAAAAGGAACCCAGCTCAGAGGAACCAAGCCTAGAGCACAATGGAAGGTTGACTTCACTGAAATTAAACTAGGAAAGTATGGCTATAAATATTTTTTAGTATTTGTAGATACCTTCTCTGGATGGGTAGAAGCATATCCAACTAAGCATGAAACAGCTCAGAGGGTAGATAAGAAGCTGCTGGAAGACATCTTGCCCAGATACGGCTTTCCTGCTTAGATAGGGTAGGACAATGGACCAGCCTTTGTCTCACAGGTAACGCAGGCAGTGGCCAAGGCCATTGGGGCAAATTGGAAATTACATTTTGTTTATAGGCCCCAAAATTCAGGACATGTAGAAAGAATAAATAGAACTCTAAAAGAGACCCTTACCAAATTGACCATGGAGACTGGCGGGGACTGGGTGGCTCTCCTTCTGTATGCCCTTAACTGGGTTAGGAACTCCCCCTACACTCTGGGTTTTACTCCTTATGAAATCATGTTCCGTTGGCCAATCCCTGTTATCCCTAACCTTAAAGCCAAATTTCTTGCAGAATTTGAAAGTCTAGAACTGTTTCTTTCCTTGAGAGGGCTCCAGAGGGCGCATGAGGACTTTTGGCTGCGCCTCCCTGCCATCTACGAAATTGGCCCAACCCTGACTCCTCATCAGCATAAGCCCGGGGACTGGGTCTATGTCAAGAGACATCGCCGGGAGACCCTTGAGCCATGTTGGAAGGGTCCCAACATCGTGGTGCTGATGACCTTTACCACCCTCAAAGTAGACGGCATCGCGACCTGGGTCCATCACACTCGCTCGCCCAGCCGACTCCTCTGCAATCCAGGAGGACTTCATCGCACAATGGAACATCGGCCAGGACCAGCACAACCTGCTCAAGCTCAAGCTGTGGTGCACTTGACCTGAGAAATGCAGCACGTCTCATGATTGAGACATGTGTCCCAAGACAAGGGGGGAATGAAAGGACAAAGCAGAAATGAACTCTCCTCTATCTTGTCCTATAAGGCTGGGCCCCCTGCCTAAACCCCCTCCCTTTTCTGGGAGTGGCCACAGGTGTGCCAGCAATGTCCTAACTTCCCCAACCACCACCCGAATGGACCAATGAAGCTCCAGGAACACAGCAACCAATCTCTGTAGCCCTCGTCACTTCCCTAAGCCCGCCCAATATCCTAACCCCATATAACTGATTGTTCTTCCTGGGCACGCTTTCCCTTCTCGCTGATGCACCAGAAAGAGGCTGGGAGCCAAACCTGGGTTTGAATAAAGACTCTTTGCTTTTGCATTGGAAAAAGGCTCCCTGGTGGTTGATTATTGGGGACCCCAGATTCCAGGCACAACAACTCTGCTTAATCACCTGGGAAGATGATGTTCTTACTAGAGGCTTGGTGCATGGATTTGTGCGCATTGAGAGAAAATTAATTAGAAGGTGGCTGGTGGAGCGGGGTGGTCCTGGGCAAGAAGGGCCAGACATGCCATGGAGCCAACCTCCCGCAGTCCCTCCCCATTGGCTACACCTGGGTGGCGACAGGGTTTGAAGGACATCTGCAGAGTGAGCAGGGACCCTCTGACAGGTGGGGTCCCTCAGTCTGGCCTGTGAGAACAATGCCAAAACTGTTCCCTGAGGGGTCCTGGAGTGTGAGAGGGCACTTTTCAAAGTTGCTGTTGCTCGGCAACTCTTTCATTGAGCGCCTGTCCCCTGGTGGTCAGTGCATGTCATAACTACTGGATGGTTGGCTAGTTGCTTAGGCTTTTATATATATAGACTAGAGGCCCGTTACAGGAAGATTCCTATAAGAATAGGGCTTCCTTCGGCCATTTCTGCTATCCCACCTGCTTCCCTCCCTTCTCTGCCACCCCACTTGCTTCTCCACAGTTTCACTCCCTTCTGCAATGCTTGGCTTCCTTCTATGTTGTCTTCAGTCTTTGCTCTGTGCCTGGATATGCAAATAAACTGCCATCTTGGTTGGTTAATTTTCATACTCGCTCCTGATTGGCTGGTGGGCGTGGCTTGTGGGTATACCGGAGGTACAGTGAATTTGCATGTTTCTCTTTTATTAGATAGGATTACAGCAACATTGCCATTCTGTGGGTTATATTTGAAATGGCATTTTTAGAAATACCTTCAAAACAACTCAGAAAGTTGGTGTCATTATCCTATCTAATAAAAGAGTAATATGTGAATTAATCATCATTCCACTACAAAATTGTGGCCCCCATAGCTTCAAGATGGTAGGGCCTAGTCCCCTCAGCCCCACCGCTGAATGTTTGGGCCTATCGGCCCAGCCAGGGTCATGGAGACCAAGCAGAGAGGTGGAATCTGCCCACTCTGGTAGTAGATCATGCCTCACTGCTCTGCCACCTCTGGAGTGTCTAGGGCTTGCCAGGCCCTCCATGAGGGTGGATGCTGCATCCAAATGAGCAGGGAGTTGACTCTGATTTTTTTGGCAGGGGACTTGATGCTGTGTCCCAGTTTATCCTGGCTCAGACTCTGACAGCAGAGAGGAAGAAGTCCCACCCCCACAGAAGCAGCCAGAATCAGCCATTGGTCAGACAGCTTTCAGTGGCCTGACAGCCATCTGACAGCAGGGAGGAGGAAGTCCCACCCCTAGAAAATCAGCGGTTGATCACACAGCTCTCTGCCACCTGACAGCCAGGACCTGACAGAAGGGTGGTGGGACTATGTCTTAAACATCTACTATTGATACATGGTAGCTTTGCAGCTGAAAGAAGCTGGCATTATTGACAGAAAATGTCTGAAGACCAACGTGTGTCTGATCTTGAAGGCAGGCAGGTGAGCAGTTGGGAATCAGCAGTCCTGGATTGTGAGAGGGATGTCCAACTATCCATGTAGGCCCGATCTCGTGTCCAGGCCTAAACGGGCAGTCTGACATTCCTAGAGAGGTCCCAGATTGGAGAGGATGCAGGTTGAGCTGAGGGACACCCCCTCCCCATGCACAAATTTTATGCACCAGGCCTCTAGTCAATATATAATGTTGTTAAGACAAATATATAATTTGACTTACCTTCTTCCTTCTTATTAACTAAGTGTGACTTTGGCTCTTTCTAATAACCACATTTACCTTGAAGTAAAAGCATCTACTGACACCAAAGACATTCAAAAGCATGCTGCATAAGCTTTCATGGAGAGTTCCAATGAAAGTATTTTGGAAAATAGCTGCATGTTAGGATAAGTTCTGTTTTCCTATAGAGTGACTGATTGAGATGAAAACAGAAACCTAATTTGCATGATCCAATTTCATTGTATTTGTTAAAAATTAAGAATTTATGTTATACTCATTTGCTCATCTCTAAAGACCCTCAAGAGATGGTCATGTCCTAGGAGTTAAGTCTCTCTAGCTGCTCCAATGTGCCCTTGAGTTTCAAGATTCCAAATTTAAATACTGTTGTTATACTATTACTATTAACAATATCTCTGTTCTGATATTAGAGAATCCTCTAAGGTCTTAGGCAGAAGATATTCAGTTCTTGATCAGGAAGAAAAAAAGCAAAACAATAAACAAAAACACTGCCTCAGAATTTTCTTACCTAAATATAAAGTCCTATGTTGGGCATTCACTGTTGCCTTAATGTGTAAGCTCCTATGATGATCTTTAGTAGGTTGAGTGCCTGTTTGCATGAAATTATAAAAGAGCAGTGTCTTAGTAGTTGGGGGCCTTATTAGCTAATAAAAACAGTACTTCCACTTCTTTTTTTTTCTCTCCTGAATTTTAATAAAGATTTAATAAATCTCCTGTCTATTGTTTTTAAAAATTTATATTGGGATGACATTGGCTCACAAAACCATACAGTTTTCAAGTGTACAACTCAATAAAACAATCTGCACCTTGTGTCTTGTGCTCATTGGCGCAAGCAAAGTTCTTTCTGTACTCATCCCCTACTTTGCCGATTTCAACATACTGTACCTTCAACCCCTTTACCCCTGCCTATAACCACACTGTTATTTGTGTCTGTGCTATGTACACATGTGTATGGTTTTGCTTAATCCCTTTACCTATTCACCACCTTCCCTCTAACAGCTGTCAATCTATTCCATGTATCCATGCTTCTGTCTTCTGTTTTTTTCATCAGTTTATTTTGTTCATTAGATTTCACATATAAGTGAGATTATATGGTATTTGTCTTTCTCTGACTGGCTTATTTCACCTAGCATAATAATCTCCAAGTCCATCTATGCTGTTACAATAGGTGAGATGTTCTTTTTTATGGATGAGTAGTATTTCATTGTATAAATGTATACAATCTTCTGATGGGCACTTGAGCTGCTTCCAGAGCTTTTCTCTGTATATAATGCTGCAATTTATTTAAAGTGTGTATATCCTTTTGAATTAGTGTTTTGGGTTTCTTAGGGTTCTTAGAAGTGGGATCCTTGAGTCAAAAGGCAGTTCCATTTGTAATTCTTTGAGGAACCCCCATACTATTTTCCACAGTGGCTGCACCAGTCTTCATTCCCATCAACAGTGCAATCTTCACATCTCTGCCATCACTTGTTTGTTCATTTATTGATGGTAGCCATTTTGAGGCTTGAGATAGCATCTTATTGTGGTTTTGATTTGTATCTCTCTGATTATTACTGATGTTGAGCATTTTTTCATTGGCCATTAGTATGTCCTTTTTGGAAAAATGTCTCTTAAGCTTCTTTGTCCAATTTTTAAATTTTACTTTTTGTCTTCTGTGTGTTGAGTTGTATAAGGTCTTTATATATTGTGGAAATTAACCACTTATCAGATGAATCATTGGTGAACATGTTCTCCCTTTCATGAAGTTCCATTTTCATTTTATTAATGTGAAAATGTTTTTTAGGTCGATGTAGTCCCATTTGTTTATTTTTTTCTTTGTTTCCTTTGCCTAGGAGATATATTGGCAAAGATATTGCTTTGAGAAATATCTAACATTTTACTGCTTATGTTTTCTTCTATGAGAAAAACATATAGTTAGAGTTTTCACAGTACCTGATATCAAATTATACTATAAGGCCACGGTAATCAACACAGCATCATATTGGAATAAGAATATGCGTATAGACCAATGGAACATTAATAGAGAGCACAGAAGTAAACCTATGCTTTTATAGTCAATATTTGACAAAGGAGACAAAAACATACAATAGGGTAAAGACAGTAATTTCAATAAATGGTGTTGGGAAAATTGGATAGATACATGCAAGAAAGAGACATGAGACCACCAACTTAAACATACACAAGAATAAACTCAAAATGGATTAAAGACTTAAATGTAAGTCACAAAATCTTAGAAGTCCTAAATGAAAACATAGCCTCTATGTCTAACTTGGACAAATCTCATCTATTTTAGTTTCTCCTTTTGTAAAATGGTAGGAATGGGTGTGGGGGATTTTTATGAGTTAATCTTCTGATTACCACTGAATTCCAGAATTCCTGGGCTCTGCAATGTGGTTAGGAGTAAAGGGAGAAATCAGGATGATTTTAACCAAAGTCAATTTTGTTTTACAAACTTGGAGTGCTTTCAAAAGCACAGGCATGAAAAACGAGTACCAGTGTTGTATAAAGGAGATATAAGTTCTCCCAAACAAATGGTCATAATCTTTATTTGGCCCCCTGAAGTATCAACAGGAATTTTACTATTATTTGAATTGTTCTTCTATGAATAGAGAGTTTAAAATGTAGAGAGTATCTCTACCTAGTTTTCTTTTTCCACAAACTTAACTAAGGGAGGCTTAGTCTGGGTTAGTGTGGGCAGTGATAGGAAGGATTGTGATTGATGTCTCTGTGGGTCTATTACATGGCAGCATTATGAGGGTTCAAGTGCTCAGAGAGGGTGAGGTTAGAATGAATATGGATATGAGAATAGGTGTGTGTGTGTAGGGGGGTTTTAGTAGTTGTCCAGAATAAAAAAGAATGTGGTAGTCCTAGAAAGTGTTTAAGAAGCACATTCTAAGAATAAAAAAGTTTTTGGCAACTCTAGTTCAATCTCTGATTGTCTGAATCCAAGTATGTGAGGAACAGACTGGTTCATGGCTTCGAATATGCAGTGTAGAGACCATGAGTACATCTCTTGGTGTCACAGTATGTTGAGATGAGGCATGATAAAACAGGGAACAGGGCCAGTAAGAATAATGCTGGAATGCAGTCCCTTGCCTCTCACTTTGAGGTAGTAGGCAGAATTCTCTCAGAGAGCAGACACCCTTGTTTTCCACTGGGTTAGAAAAGAAGTGGGACCCAGTGGCCTCTATATTGGGGTTCTTTTTAAAAATATATATTTTATTGATTTTTTACAGAAAGGGAGAGGGAGAGTTAGAAACATTGATGAGAGAGAAACATCAATCAGCTGTCTCCTGCACACCCCCTAGTGGGGATGTGCCCGCAATCAAGGTACATGCCCTTGACCAGAATTGAACCTGGGCCCCTTCAGTCCACAGGCTGACACTTTATCCACTGAGCCAAATCAGTTAGGATTGTATTGGGGTTCTTATGCACTGTCAGAAGACCAGAGGGCCAGGTTGACCACTCACTTCAGCTCTTGGAGCAGAGAGTTATCACCATGTAACTCCACTAGCAGTGAGGTGGAGATCATTGCCCAGCAACTTGTAACGGTGCCTGACAGAAGCACTGGCAGCCTGCGGAGTTTGGTGAATGTCTGAAAACACATTTTTCAGCCTGACTTTTGAGAAGGTGGCGATGAATAGAGGTGGATAAAAGGACATTGAAGGGATAGAAGCTACAGTCTCTTTCACCCTCTTCTATTGAACATCTCAATCAATGGGGCAGACTTCCTCTCCTATCTGTCTACGCCTCTGAAATTCACTTTCTGTGTGCAAGTGGTGAAAGCCTCAGGGTTTTTGCATTAATAAGCCCCTTTAAAAATGTCAGGCGAGAAGTGCTAAAGACCTTTTCACAAGCCACTTTTCAATCTTGTTATTCAATACTTGCCTCTACCCTAGGCTTCAAAGAAATGTAAAAGGCAATGAAGTGTTTCACATGCTATTTTCTGTCTTTTTATTCTAATTTAAATCTATAATTTACTGTGTACTTTAAAAAATGATGTTTACTTGAGTTCCTTGAAGCCTAGAAATTATATCTGGGCTTGTATTTTAGACATATCATGTTTGTTACCATTGTACACAACTAGCATGGGGTGGGGGGAAAATACCTTTAAGTTTTCTTGGTTCAATTTTAATCTGGAAGTCGATGGGTTTTCTGGAATGTCCCCCACTGGGGCCAAGAGGGACCTGCACTGTGTGGTAACTGGAGAGCAGAATCACACTCCCAACCTCCCGAGTCAGAGACTCCTTTGCTCCATCTTGAGGCTGTGACTTTCCCTCCCCTTGGCTTTACACTTTTAGCTATAAAAGATGGGGAGAAAGAAAAAGTGATTTCTATATTATGTTGTGAGTTGAGAAGTATTTATTTAACTCATGTCAAAGAGGTATCTAAATGGTCAACTGACTTATTGATCATGTTATACACATTGAATGGTGCCAGGAAAGCCACGCCTCTGCCCTCCAGCAGCTCTCTGTCCATTGAGACCAGCAGAATGGTAAACAATAATGCCAAGATATGAAGGCAATCAGGAAACAGAGAAACCCATGCTCTGAACTACCAGAAGGGGGAGCAATGGATACCACTAAGACATTTCAGGAAAAAAAAGAGAGTATCTAGTGTGAAAAGGAAATGAAGAAAGCTAGGACACTCCAGATAAAGGAAGGAATATATATATACAGGAACTGTTAGAAGAACTCAGTGTTGCTAGGGATCAGTAGAAATGAATCATGGCTAAAGCATAAAGTTCAGGGCAAGGACCATGGGAAAGGCCGGAGAAAGTCTGGAATCAGAGGCTGGAATTCACTGAGAGCTCCTTGAACTGCTATGAAATGCCTTTGGACTCACACTTTAGCTATCTGAAAGCCAGCATCGAATTAAAATCTGGGGGGTGGGGGGGGGGAATTTCTGTGTCTCAATGGAGTCAATTCTTATGTCAGTGTGGATGATAGGTGAAGAGGGACATAGAGGGGATTATGGCAAGTTAGGTTAAACATGGTAACAACATGAATTAAAGTAATGATAGTGGAGACAGGGAAGAGGGGCTGCATCCAGGAAATATTTCTAAAATAGGATCAGTAGTTTGTAATATTTTTAAGCACAGGATGAGAATAAGAGCTGGCTCTAGGGAAAAACAATTGTGAAAATGGGTAAAATTTGTTTTTCATCTCTGGATTCCATTTTGTGGGCTTTGGCTTCTCTCTATGTGACATTTAATCAAAATATGCTCTAAGCTCCTGAAGTCACATTAATGTGAACTTAGTGATTACTGATTATAGCATAAAATACTACTGCTAAGTAGTAGGGTTTATACTTTACCTTTCATTTTTATTATGATTTATATTTCTAATTTTATTATTTATTTTACTAGAGGCCCAGTTCACAAAATTAGTGCATGGGGTGGGGGATGTCCTTCAGCCCAGCCTGTTCCCTTTCCAATCTGGGACCCCTTGAAGGATTTCTGATTTCCTGTTTAGGCCCAATCCAGGACTGCTGGCTCCCAACTGCTCACCTACCTGCCTTCTTGATTGCCCCTAACTGTTTCTGCCCGCCAGCCTGATCACTCCCTAACCACTCTCCTGCCAGCCTGATTGATGCCTAACTGCTCTCCTGCCAGCTTGTTCGTCCCTAACTGCCCTCCACTGTGGGCCTGGTCACTCCTAACTTCCCTTCCTTATAAGCCCAGTCACTCCCTACTTTCCTCCTCTGACAGCCTGGTCCCTCCAAACTAGCCTCCCCTGCTGGCCTGCTAACCCACAACTGCCTTCCCTTGCAGGCCTGGTCCTTGCCAACTCCCCTCCTCTTCTGGCCATCTTTTGGTGGCCATCTTGTGTCCACATGGGGAGCAGGATCTTTTGATCACATGGTGGCACTCATCTTGTGTGTTAGAGCGATGGTCAATCTGCATATTATTCTTTTATTAGATAGGATAGAGGCCTGGTGCACGGGTGGGGGCCAGCTGGTTTGCCCTAAAGGGTGTCCTGAATCAGGGTGGTATTCCCTCGGGGTGTGGGGTGGCCTGGGCGAGGGGCCTGTGGTGGTTTGCAGGCTGACCATGCCCTCCTGGTGAACCAAATGGAGGCCCTAGTATCTGGAATTTATTTATCTTCTACAATTGAAACTTTGTAGCCTGGAGCGGAGCCAAGCCTTCTGCTCTCAAAGCCATTGAAACTTTGTTGCCTTAAGCGCTGGCCAGAGTTTGCGGAAACCTTGGCTTCCTCCATCGCCAGGGGCAACCCAAGCCTCCCTCCTGCTCTCTCTGTGGCTGTAGCTATCTTGGTTGGGTTAATTTGCATACTTGCTCTGATTGGCTGGTAGATATGGCTTGTGGGCATGGCTTGTGGGTATAGTAGAAGTATGGTCAATTTGCATATTACTCTTTTATTAGATAGGATTATTTATATTTCACTCTGAGCACAAGATGTTTGTGAGAGTGTTTTTTTATGTAATGGAATCATTTAAACACAGCTTAACAATAATACTTTATTGAATCAACAGTGATATGTCCAAAGATGTTATGTAGAAAAACCATCTAAAATATGTAGAAACATATTTATTTTATTTGTAAGTTGTTCAAAATATAGAAGAAAAGAAGAACAGTTTACAAATAGTATATGCAGTGAAATTCCATTTTCTAAAAGTATATACTTTTAAATGTATTTCTAAGCAAAGGAAAAAGAGTGAACATGTATTTCCTTAAATGCTGACAGTTTTTGTACTTCCATAGGAAGTGAAATTACCAGTGACTTTTGTTTTTTTCATCATTTGATCCTTGTGGGAGCCAAATTTTCAATAGTAAGTACATGAGGATATTAAATTGGAATTCCCCATGCAAGCATCAAGATATAAGGGGTATGACATTACAAAATAAGATTCTGGACCAATTAGACTTTCAAAAGTAACTTCAAAGGTGGTGTTTTACAAGTTTTAAACCCCTTGTCCACAGTGAAAGTGTAAAGTGCAGTAGGGTAGGACTTCTGGGGGGATTCCTTTGTAAAGATTTGTAGGGTGGGTTCTGCTCTTATGGCATAGGAGAGGTGGAGGGCTGATTCTCTTTCCTTTCTAGCCATGAAAACAAGGGTTTCAAGAGAATGACTGGGAGAATTTGATGTGTATCCTCGCAATTGAAGGGGAATGGATTTGTGTCTGACTCCTACTTGAAACAATTGAAAGATAGAGAGATGGATAGATTAAATCCTGGCAGATCAATTCAAGCAAAGGTGGCTGCTTTAGGATAAGCCTACACCCCAGAGCTTGTGAGGACAACAAGTGGATAATTACTGTGGCCTGAAGTGGGTCATATTTAAAAGAGAGCCAGCATTGGCTCTTATAGGCCTTATTTATCAAAGAGCTGAAGGGACAAATAGAAAGAAGTTCAACAAATCTCTAGATTCTTAGGGACTGTATAAAGAGTAAGTAGCCCTAGCTAGTTTGGCTCAGTAGATAGAGAAATGACCTGTAGACTCAAGGTTCCTAGGTTCAATTCTAGTCAAGGGCACATGCCCCAGTTTGGGGCTTGATCCCCAGTAGGGGCATGCCACGAGGAAGCTGATAAATGATTCTCTCTCATCATTGACATTTCTATCTCTCCCTCTCTCTTCCTCTCTGAAATCAATAACATATATACATATATAGAGATATAATTTTAAAAAAGAGTAAGTAATGTGATCAGGAATAATGAATTACTTAGTGTATGGGAACTATAGGTTAGAAATCATCAACAAAGGTGATGTGGTGGTCCCTGGGGAAGTCAAGAAAATTCCTTTTGGAAAACAGTTGAGGCTCAGAAACCACGAAAGCATCCTCTAACAGTACCAATTCAAACAGCACATTCTTTTGTCTCCCCTTCCTCCCTCAGATTTGACCATGGAAGAATCAGAAACTACAGTTAGCTAGAGAAGAAGGAGAGATGAAAGTATAGAACAGACCATGCTTCCATTCTCTAGGTCCCTGCTTGCAGTTGGGAAGAACATTTAAGTCACATTTGGAATATATACAGGCTTACTAGTAAATATTTTTAGTACAGCATCAGGATTAGGTTTGGGAAATTAGTGTGAATGTTGAATTATTACCTAAGAGTGACTAAAAAGGCCATGGAAATATTTGAGTTTCCGTCTATAAGTATGGAAAAAGACATTCTCCCACTTATGTATGAGGACATTTTTGGTACATACTTGGAGAAAAAGTTACTTCTCTCAATTAAGTTTTGCTTATTTAGTGTCAGTTTTCAAATACATATAATTTTGCCAACTCTTAGTACACGCAGATCCAGTAAAAGCCCCGAGACTGCAAAATTTAGCTCAGAAAGCAGAGGCAGTAAAAGCATGTAGAAAGAGGCTGGCCAGTTCAGTTTGGTAATAAACAGATTTTATTTAAGGAAACTTACATATGAGGGAGGCATGTCTTGGGTGGCTAGAAGTTGAAATGGATCTCTGCACCTTTTGGCAGGTGCCAAAGAATTATATAGGGTAAAGTGAGGTAATAATTGTGTGTTAGTCTGTGAATGCTGCCAGGTATGGGAAATTACTCTACATGCTTGACCAGTCTAGGGCAATAGCCTGTTCCAGGAACCAGCACATAATAGGAGGCAACAGAAGGGTGCTGATTTGTGTTAGCATGAACATTAATTATGATCAGACAACTTCTAAGGGAAAGTTTGCAGAAAGCAACCTTTGTTCTGGGCTGGGTCCAATCGAACAGACAGCGGTCATGTCATGGGACAGCCTCTCCTCCACACTTAGGGCAGGGGTTTCCTTTTAAAGGTAATGTCACTGGTGACCACTCTAATATCTCATTGTCATCTCTGTAGGGGCTAAAGCATGGTCTATATTTTTATTGACTCTTCTGAAAGTCACATAATATTTTTGCACTAACAGTGATTGGAGGGTCACTGATGCTGATTCTGCATACACAGACCTCTCCTCTGCCCAGTTAAGGTGTTGTTTCTACTTTCTTTTAAAGAATGTGTGATAAATTTCCCCTGAAAAACTAATTTATAACTTTTCAGGGGTTGACAGAATACACTATTATTCTTAGATTCACTTCTTGGAGGCACTGGTGAACACTGCAAATTAAACACTCATCTACAGAATGCACAAATAGATCCAACAACCACCATACACTGCAATTGCTTTTGAGACACTTGAACAAGAATTATATTAGGTAAAGTAAGAGGAACTCTTTAAATCATTTGAAAATGTGAATTAGATCACTTGTAAATTGAAAGTCTCTCAGGAATGGGAGTGAAGTCAAAATATTTAGAAATGATTCCCAGAGTCCACTAGTGTTAATGAACGGGATCCCTCCCTTTCTCTAAGAAGCACGCTTGGTATTTCTTTGGTCTTCTGCAACATTTGGTTTCTGAACCAGGAAACTAACCAAATTTGGCTCTTGCCTCTGCTGCTTCTCATCAATATTATCAGCCTGTTGGGTACAAATACTAACCCAGGAGAAACCAAGATGGTGGCATAGGTGAACACCTAAACTGCTGCCTCGCACAACATTTTCAAAATTACAACTAAAAGACAGAACAGACACCATCCAGAAACACAGGAAAGCTGGCTGAATGAAAATTCTACAACTAGAAATAAAGAGACTCATGAAGACTCAGAGGAGCTGCAAAAGCTGAGGTATGGAGACACGCTCATGGAGAGGATGGATGGCAGCAGGTCTGGCTTCCTCTAGCTGGAAGGAGACAGAAAATCCTGACTGCACTGAACCCACTCTGACTGCACTGAATACCAGTTCCGAGAAAGACTCATACAGGGGAGTTTGGACTATTGTGAAAAAGAAGGAGTGCAGGGAAACTTAGGGGAGCCATGAAAGACAGAGGTCTGGGTGCGCACAAAAGTGTGCGCGAAAGTACGCACACAGAGCACCGACTGCTGATTGTGTTGCTGGCTTTCTCTAATAGGAGGAAAACAGAACCTCCCAACAGCACTGAAATCTAGGTCTGACTGCACTGACCTCAGTTTCAGGTGAGATCCTGGGGACCCAGACTCATATGGGTCCCTAGAGCTCACAGAAACTCAAGGGAGCCAGAAAGGCAGAGGTCTGGAGGCACACATGTATGCATACAGAGAGGGCTGCAGCAAGTGCCCAAAGGCACTGAGACCCAGGGGCTGCCATGTAGGGCAGGGATGATGGGAGGCCAAGGCTGTATGCTGAGCCCTGAGACTATACCTCATTCAAGCCCAGCGTAGAGGCTATTGGAATCTTGCAAGTCTTAAGGCTGAGTCCAGCACAGAAGTTCTCTGGGCACAGACATAACTGATCCTCACAACTAATTGGCTTAGAGGTCAATTCCCCACAGTGATACCAACAACAATCAAGACTTAACTACAAGATTGTACACACAGTCCACAAAGGGGTGCCCCAAGAGTGTCCACCTCAGGTAACTGGGGAGGCAGAGTTACTGGGCCATATAGGACACCTAGCACACAAAGCTACACTACCAACTCAGGGAAGCAGCAAAATATGTGGAAACAAAATAACAGATCACAAACAAAAGAAATGGAGGAAAACAATGACTGGATATAGAGTTCAAAAGCACGGTTATAAGGTTTTTTAAGAATTTCCTAGAAAAAAAATGAATAAATTTAGTGAGACCCAAAAGGAGATGAAAAAGAACCAACTAGAAGTTAAACATACACCGACTGAAATAAAAAATATTATACAGAAACCTAACAGCAGACTAGAGGAATGCAAGAATCAAGTCAAAGATTTGAAATACAAAGAAGCAGAAAACACTCAACTGGAAAAGAAAAAAGAATTAAAAAATGTGAAGATAGTGTAAGAAGCCTCTGGGACAAATTCAAGCAAACCAATGTAAGAATTATGGGGGTTCCAGAAGAAGAGAAGGAGCAAGATACTGAAAACCTATTTGAAGAAATAATGACTGAAAATTTCCCCCACCTGGTGAAAGAAATAGACTTACAAGTCCAGGAAGCCCACAGAACCTGAACAAAAGGAGTCCAAAGAGGACTACACCAAGACACATCATAATTAAAATACCAAGACAAAGAGAGAATATTAAAAGCAGCAAGAGAAAAACAGTTAATTACCTACAAGGGAGCACCCATTCGATTGTCAGCTAATTTCTCAACAGAAACTATGCAGGCCAGCAGATAGTGGCAACAAATATTCAAAGTGATGAATAGCAAGAACCTACAACCAAGATTACTCTACCCAGCAAAGCTATCATTCAGAATCAAAGGTCAGATAAAGAGCTTCATAGGTAAGAAAAAAACTAAAGGAGTTCATCAACTTCAAACCAGTATTATATGAAATGCTGAAAGGTACTCTTTAAGAAGAGGAAGAAGAAGAAAATGGTAAAGGTAAAAATTATGAACAATAAATACATATCTATTAACAAGTGAATCTAAATATCAAGTGAACTGCAAATCTGATGAACAATAAACTGGTGAATATAATAGAATTAGGGGCATAAAAAGAGAGTATGTGACTGATAATTCTCAGGGGAAAGAGCTGACAGGGGGTGCAGGGAGAGTCTGGACAAAAATCATACCCCTATGGATGAGGACAATGGGGGGAATGTAAGGCCAGAGGGTGGGATGGGAGCCAGGTGGAGGGGATCTATGGGAGGAAAAATAGAGGAACAATTGTAATAATCTGAACAATAAAGATTTATTAAAAAAAATAAATAAATAAACACTAAAAAAAATAGATGTCAAATGTAAGAGGAGTGTGTGTGTGTGTGTGTGTGTGTGTGTGTGTGTACAGGAGAGTTCCATAATATATCCTGAAGGTTGAACTATTAATTTAATTGGATCTGTTACATTCTCCTAAACTTTGTCTTTGCTACCGCTACTAACTTTTATGGTACAAAAAATGTTTAGCTGAAAGATGATTTGGATTAGGAAAGGATAAGAAAACCAAGATAGAAAATAAAATACCAAAAGGTCAAGACTTAAAAAGCCTTTTTCTTCATGTTGACAATGGTACCACAGTAAGATTACCACAACTAAAAGCACAGAGGCAGCAAGAGAGGAGAGGACACATTTCTCCTAAATGGGCTTATATGTAGAGATCTATCCATTAGACATGTGGGCTCTGGGCTATTGACCAGACAGAAGTGGTGTCTCTGAATAATAATTTAAACTATCAGCTCATGAATGAATCTTCTCCTGCTGTGGGTAACTCCATACTCTAGAAGGTGCCCTCTACATTAGAGTTTGCTGAGGGGTTAACAATGATGAGAATCTTCAGTTTCAGTTCTCTGTTGGGTAAATGGTTTATACTTAGATTCCTGAACCACTAGTCCAAGGTCACCCAAAATAAGGCATGGAAACCATTACTGTCCCTGAGTTTGTGTCTGTTAAGTAGGATGGGGAGGCCACTTCAGCAAATACCATAGGGAAGAAAATAGAAACTGTGACCTGCTTCTGTTTAACTTTCCCTTAATGCACTCACCAGGCAGGATCAGACAAACAGTACACTTGCTTTTGTATGTAGTTTAGATATAGACACACAAAACACTTAGACTACTTTGTATGTAGTAAGAGCTTCATAACTGGTGCTTATTATTACAGAAGGAAGAAAGAAAACTGAACATCTACCATGTACCAGAAACTGTGCTTAGGCAGAATATTTTCATTTCTGCCTCAATGACTGTAAGTTTCAAGTTACTCAACTAGTTTAGAGTAATTCAAAACTTACCCCCAAATAAGCAGTGACCTTGTGACAGAATTTGGATTTAAAAATGGGCTCTTCTTTATTGCCTGTTCTGTGATTCAGTGCTTGATACCCAGAAAGAAAAGCAAGAATATGTGTTTATTTCAAAAGTTTGTTCCTCTGAGAGCTAATGAACTGTCAGGGTTCTCCTTCAATTAAAGATGCCCTAAGTGTGAGTGGGTGACACCCTACTCATCTCTGTCAGTGGGAGAAGGCTTATTGCTAGAAGAAACAGCACACAGATTTCAGTGGCTTTACAGAGCAGGTTATCATACCCACATCAAGTGTTGGTAGATGAATTGGGATTGGAGCTCCTGCATTTATGGGCAAAAAACACCTATTATTTAATTGCTAATCCTGGTGTCTTCTATTGCATCCTCCGCCTGCAGCTAGGAAATGAGGGAGAATGGTGAGTTTGGCACACTTGAGCTACTTATGAGCCAAGCCTAAAAGTGGAGACATGACTTTTGCCCATATTCCTCACCACCAGAAGTTGAACACATGCAAAAGAGTTTGGTAACATGTGCAGGAGCAAAATAGGTTTTATGACTAGATAGTCTGTGCTACCTTCTATTCTTCTGATCACTAAGTATTAGTTTCACTTTTTCTTCCCATTGTTGCCCTACGCAAGAAGACAACTCTAAGTTTCAGCAGGTTCCTATATCCAGTTCAAAGTCTAGGATCTCTGCTCAATACAGAGTCCTCATCAGACTTGAATCTGGAGCCTTGGTGTGATTGGCTTGGCTTTCTGGAAGAGAACTTGTTGATAGTAATAAACACCACTTAATTTTTATGGAGTGAAAAAATACATAATCAGATCTCACTCTCCACCTTCCTCAACCCCCTCAATTGACAATGGTCAAGAAATATACAACTTAAACTTTTTTTTTGAAAAGGGCAGAATGGGAGACACAAAGACTTGTACACCATACTTCCCAAATCCTCCTGGCCAGGGCTTCTGAAAGGCCTTCCCTGTCAATGGAGGAAGTGACTTGGTCAGACCCAGAGGCTGTGTTCTGACTCATTCTCCAGGACCCTTGATCCAGCACGAGGAGTATTTTCCTTGTCTGTTTTCCTCCATGGTTACATTTAAAGTGGTCATGGAGGAATATGTTCTCCCTGGGAGCTTTACAGCTTTCACAGCCCACATCTTGCTCATGAAAGTTTAGAAGCTCCAAATTGTTTTTAGCCTTAAACAATCAGAAGCCTAATTAGAGCAAGCTGGTAATTAGTCTGGCAATATAATTTTCTTAAAGACTCAGTAGGCATCTGATCAATTTGCTTCTAATCAGTAATTGCATTTCAAGTTATTTCCTAAACATAATTCTCAAGACTGACGTCTTTTCTCTTCTATCTCCTTGCATTCCCCTCTCAAATTCTTCACAGTGAACTTGAAGTTCACTGAAAGAATATCCTTGGATGCCAAGATCTCCCCCTTATTCTGATCTTTTCTACAAATTTACTGGGTGTCAGCAAAATGTTTTAGTAGGTCTTTGTATTTCACCTTTTCCAGTGTTATCTTTTATTACTTGGAGTCCAGCAGCAGTTGGCTCTTCCAAGTTTGTAAGACTCTTGGTCTTTGTACTTTTTTCACTTCCTTCAATCCCTGCATGAAAAACATTCCTTCATTGCCTGAGCTCCTATGCTCAAGGCATTTTAGAGTAATTAACCTGTTTTCATTTACCTTCTTCTAACCACTTTCCTCACACCTTCAGGCTTAGAGGTATATAGTCCTTTTCTCATGTTATTGCAGATGACAGTATATGAAGTGCTTGGCCTGAGAATATCAAGGCTTTCCAACTCTTTAGCTTGCTGTCTGCTATTTGACCACAAATACCACATATTTTAGGCTTTCACTGAGGGAGCATTACAGTTTTTGTTCTAATTTCTGTATCAGACAGAGAAGGCTGACTGCTAGAACCAGTAACCTCAAAATATCAGTGGCTAACACATTACAAGTTCATTTCTTTCTTATGTAAAGTTTAAATGACACCAGGGGTAGAGCAGGTCTCCTGTGTAACAAATATTTAGGAACAAAGGCTCCATACTCTTTGTGGCTCTGGCATCTTCTAGGCATCCAGTCTACTGCTGGATTTTCTGTATCAGGTTTCAGATTGCCTGGAAGTGACTTGCATCATCCACATTTTGTTGGCCAGAATGCCTTAAAGGCCACATTGAATTGCAAGACCAGGCAGAAAATGTAGTCTAGCTGTATGCCCAAAGATAGGTCAATATGATTTGAATAAAGAACTAATCTGTCTTTACCACACTGCCTCTGTCTTGAGGTGCTAAGATGTCCTCAACTGTACCATCTGAGAACACATGACATGAAGTGAAGGAAGTACTCCTCTCTATATGGACACAAGTCAATGTCCTTGAGATAAAATATTACTTTTTCTTCAGATTTATAATAAGTAAAATATTGAATATTGGAAGACCACTAAGTGCAAGGTACACTGACATATTTTCAGCATTCAATGATTGTTCAAGTCTTATTCTGCAAAAATTGACGTGATTGGCTGGGCTTTCTGGAGGGGAACTTGTTGACAGTCCTTTGTTCTAGAAAAATGCCTTCTGCACCTATAAATCCCTTCATTTTCTCTATGTTAGAATATTTTACATAAAAGTCATTATTTCCTGGTTATTATAGATAATTATATTGCAAGATATGTACAATTCTAAATAAAGTAAAATCAGTAAGATTATAGATCATCATCTCTAAAACATGATTTCAAGCTGATTAAGAATCAAGTTATGTACTTTGATAAAATACACATGCTGGGATTCACTTCTGGAGATGAGACTTGATTAAATAACTACCCAGGATGACCTAAATGGTTGATCTGGTTTGGGGATTACAGTTCAAGAAGGCCAGGTTACATCAAAAATACAACTAAACTATAGAACAGCCATCATTCAGAACTGCCTGAAATCTGGCTGAATGGAAATCCTACAACTAGGAAATTAGAAAAAGCCACAGTCATATTGGTAGGAAGGGAAGAGATATGGAATAGGCTGGTTCCACATACAGGTATGGCAGATAAAAATCAGGAAGGAAATCTAGGCTGCAGAGGTCCTCCTGGAGGAGCAAGGGATCTCAACCCCACATCAGGCTCCAAGCCCAGTACTAGAAAGAGACGTCTCCATAACTTTTGGCTCTAAAACCAGTGGGGATTCATGCAGAGGGAGGTAGAGGGCTATTGGAGTCCTAGGAAGTTACTCTTAAAGGGCCCACACACTGAATTGCTCTAGACTCACTTCCTCTGAGCTTGAAGCCTGAAACACAGTTTGAAAAACACCAGAGACATATGAGGAGGAACTGAATTGTGTGGCATCGGGGCAAGAGCGGGAGAGGCAGCTTTTGCCCAGGCAGAAGTGCTGGCAGAAATCATTACTCTTTTGATGAGTCCTTCTCCCACAGAGCTGGCAGGCAGATACCATATCTAAGTCTCCATCAACCTGGCTCACACTATTTGCCCCACCCTGGTGATTCCCTGAGCCCCCATCCATCCATCCATCATTCCAGCCCACCCAAACTGTTTATATATTTATCACCTATCTTGGTTTATGCTTCAGATTTTCCAGAAATTTCAAGCAAGCAGCATCTGGCTTCAGCATGCCCCATACTTCTCACTAAGTGGCCACAGGCCTAACACTAGCAGCATCTGGCCTTGATTTTCAGCTTGACCTCACCTGGGCCCTGCTGAAGAAACATCTGCTCTGTGGGTTGGGCCCCTGCACAGGTTGGTGGTCAGTGGTGGCAACCAGTGTTTGCAACTGATTGGCCTGAGATCCTGAAAGTAAATCCCTCCCATTGATGTGCCAACAAGAATCAAGTCTCATCTACAAGAAGAGGTGCTCACAGCCCACAGTGTGTGTGCAGCTTGAGTCATCAGGGAGACTGTGCCACTGGTGCCTATAGAACAACTACTACATTAAGCCACTCTACCAAACTCAGGAGACATGGCAGCTCTACCTAATACATAGAATCAAACACAGTGAGGCTGCCAAAATGAGAAGCAAAAAATACATGTCCCAAATGAAAGAACAGGAAAAAATTCCAGATAAAGTACTAAACAAAATGGAGAAAAGCAATCTACCAGATGCAAAGCTCAAAACATTGGCTATAAGAATGGCCAAGGAACTTAGTGAGAACTTCAACAGCATAAAAAAAAAATACTAGTCAGAAATGAAGGATACACTAACTGAAATAAATAATAATGTATAAGGAACCAACAGTAGAGTAGATGAAGCTGAGAATAAATCAAGGATTTGGAAGATAAGGAAACAAAAAGCATCCAATAACAACAGCAAAAAAAAAAAAAAGGAAAATAGAACAAGGACTCTCTGAGATAACTTCAAGAGTACCTACATTTGTATCATGGGGAGGAGGGGGACACCAGAAGGAGAAGAGAGAGAGAAAGAAATTGAATACCTATTTGCAAAAATAATGATATAAAACTTTCCTAATTTTGTAAAGGAAATAGACATATAAGCCCAGTAAGCACAAAAAGTTCCAAACAAGATAAACCCAAAGTAGCCCACACCAGGATACATCATAATGAAAATGACAAATGTTAAAGACAAAGAGAGAATCTGAAAAGTAGTTAATTACCTAAAAGTAGTTAATTACATAAAACTAACCACATATTTCTCAACAGAAACTTTCAAGCCAGAACAGAAGGGAGTAGCTACAATCAAGATTCCTCTACCCACCAAAGCTATCATTTAGAATTGAAGGAACAATGCAGAGCTTCCCAGATAAGAAAAAGCTAAGAAGTTCATAACCACTAAACCAGTATTATCTGAAATCTTAAAAAGCTCTTCTTTAATTAAAAGGGAAAACAAAGATAAAAATAATGAATAATAAAATGGCAATAAATACATATCTATAACAATTGAATATAAAAATAAATAAATGAACAAGCAGATGAGAAACCTACTTATAAATACAGAGAACATTTTGGTGACTGACAGATTAGAGGGGATTTGGGGAATGGGTTAAAAAATATGAAAAGATTAAAAAGTTCAGATTGGTTGCTACAGAATAGTTATAGGGATATAAAGCACAGCATAGGAAATATAGTCAATAATATTCTAAAGCAGTATCATATGGATGTGAGATTTATCAAGTTCACCACTTACTAATGTAATATCCAACCACTTGGGTATACACTTGGAACTAATATAATGAAGTATATAATTTTCAATTGAAAAATAATAATTATTACTTAACAATGCATTAAAAACAAAACAAAACAAAAAGACCAGGTTGTTCTTGTCTATCTAAACTTTAAGTTAGTACCTTTGGGTTGACTATATTACATGAGACCTTGAGGACACTCATGCTGTGGGAGCTTAAGGTTTTGTACTTGGTGTTTCTCCCCGGAGCCAGGCAGGGGGACTCTCTCCTTCCTTTAATCTGGTTGAAGTACTGAATGGTCCTTCTTCTCTTATCTATTCCCTTAGCCTGTGAATTCTCTGGTAGCTAAATGATTAAAGGCAACTTTCCAGTTTCCTAAAAAAGAATAAAAGGCTCTTTGTGGTGCTGGCCTGTTTTCAAAAAATAAAATAGACTTCTAAGGTTTGGGGTCCTTTTTATGTGAGAGTACAAAGTAAAAAATTGTAAGCAACTAACATACTGGAGACAACCTATAAATTCTAAGAGTTATACTAGTGGAACACGCTGGCCAAGACAGACAAAAATGGCTGTTTTTGCAAAAAACCTGACCCTTTTTTTATCCAGTGCCATACAAGGGCCCATCTGAGTCAATGAAATGTTGATTTGTCAGTCACCAGTAAGCCAGGAAAGATAGAGCAGGGAGTCACATGGCCATTACCCCCAGTTCTAGCAGAGGAAGAGGTTGGTCTCTCCCCTGAAGAATGTTCCATCTCTCCTCTCTGTAACAGTAGGAAGGACAATGGACTCTGAGTGGAAATATCTGAATTCTTGCTCTGGTTCTGAGTTTTAGCTAACCCTGTAACCCTTGGCAGCTCACTCTATATCTCTGTGAATTTTCTCATTTGTAAAATACAGAGGGAGGAGTCTGGGAATTTCTGGGTTCTTTTGTAAATCTACTATTGTTGTAATGGCTGGAGGCGACCCTCTTCTGCCTCTAGGAAGCCCTAGTTGGATCTGGAACAGTGGACTATCCAATGGGAACATTGCTTGCATGATATTTTCACACATGTTTAAAGATGATGCACTGAATGTAATAGATCTAAGCTTGTTTGGGGCATTTTATGGAGGCAGAGGCATTAGTGTCCTGACTTCTTTAACCAAAAAATTGAAAGAGTTACATAAATAATACATCTACATTAGAGGTAATTGGGAATTTTCCTGGTGATATATGCCTCCTTAATACTGTTTCAGGGGACCCAAGGAAGGCAGTTGGGGGCATTTCCTGTTATGAGAGGTGGCAAGATTGCTTTCAGAGGAGCAGCTACAGCTATTTTGTCATATCTTCCTACCCCTTGAAAAGAATTAAAACCCCAGGATATCTTTTCTTGCACTAAGTCAGTAATATTCCAGAACAAACTGAGGAAATGTCTCATAGCCCTCAGGTTTATGATGCTGAATTAAATATGAACTATACCCAGAATCCTGAAGCAGAATGAATTCTGATAGGAACCTTAGGTGGTGGTGCCTATGTGTATTTATATATGGGGAGCACATTTAAGGCTATCTGGATTTTATCCAAAAAGCGAAGTTACTTAAGATCATTTTGGTATTTAAAAAGTATGTATTTGATATGGGTTTTAATCTGACAAATAACTGATAAATAGATATAGTTACTCAACCAACTGTTTGAGAATGGCTGTGAATGGAGTGGGTCTTGGTTTCAGCACGGTATTTAACAAGGTCTTCTGGGTTACCTGTGAGGCAAGATGCAGTACTGTGGGCCAGTAAGAGTATAGGTGGGTGACTTAGTAACAGGTTGAATGAGACTCAAAGGATTAATGAATCAATGTTGATCTAGTCCCCTTGCCACAGGGATCTATTCTTGACCCTGTTCTGTTTGTACTTTTTATTAATGGCTTCAATGAAAACACTGAATAGCAAATGGAAAATACAGATCAAATTCAGTGAGATGAAATTCATCAGAGGTAAATGCAAAGCCTTACACTTGGGATAAGGACACGAGCTGCCTAAGAACAGCATAAAGGAGGCATCATTGAACAGTAGGATTTTAAACACTTTTGCATCCTATTGCAGTTGGCTGTAAACTAAGTCTGAATCAACAATGTGATATGCCAGCCAAAAAGGCCAATGCGTTTCGGGACAACAGAACCTCCACTCTGTGGAGAGCACAGTTGAGGGAGAGCATTTGTTTAGGGCCCAGATTGAATAGCAGAAGCTGGCAAACTGGGAATACATCTGAACAGGCAGAAGGAATCAAGGGAATTTATGTTGGATTAGGAGACAACTCAATGGTAGATAAAATTATCTCATCAAATCTGTAGGGTTCTCTTATGAAAGCACATTTTCAGACTTATTCTGAGTGGGTCCAGAGTGCAGGCCTAAAACTAATAAGGGAAAAATATATTGTGGCACATTTCAACCCAACCTTCGAAGAATTGCCAAATGATCTACCTAAAAATTAAGTGCAGTAGCCTAGGAGTTAGTGAATTTCACATCCCTTAGATGTCCATGAAGAAATGGATAAACACTTCATAAGCCAAATGGTATTAGGAAATTTAAACACCATATAGATAGATGGTGTCTGTCCAAGCTTGGCATTCAGTGTTCAATGAGGAGGGTATAAAAGTTGTAGAGAAATTTACAAGCAGCATAGTCTGAGATCAGTTTGGGGCAGAATCAGCCTTCACTTGGTTTCAGTTTACCAGATAATCTTAGTGTGGTATTATTATATTGGTTTATATACTAAGGTTAATAAAACTATTAGAAATTAGTTACAGTTTTATAGGAAACCATTTTTATTGAAAGGAATTCTAGGGATAAAACAGGCAGGTTAGGGAGTCTTAGGAATAAAGTGGGTTCATGGGAGAGGAATGCATAGGTGAGGAGTTGTAACCACCAGGAGGCATACATTAACAGAGAATAGGAAACTCCCACTGGATAAGTAGAGAGGAAGACACACATTCACAGAGGATAGAAAGGTGCCACATGATAAGGGAGGAGGAAGGCATATATTTACAGAGGATAAAGAAAAGTCACAGAGTATCAGAGTATCGGGAAGAAGTAAACATACTTTCACAGAGGATAGAGAAGTGTTGACAGATACTGGAAAGAGGGAAACATCTTTTCACAGGCAATAGAGGAATGTTGCAAGATAAGGGGTAGAGAAAGAGGAGAGTACCATTTAAGTTTTGGACTTTGAAGGTAATTATTCTGCAAAAGAGTGACCATTTAGAAAAGCAGAGGGTCATAAAGTAGGGAAGGAGTCCAATTAAAAGGGAGAATGAAGAGATAAAGAACTTAGAAAAGGGGGCTTCATTGGTTACCCTCTCAGGAATCCCTCCCTACGTGGGAGTTTGTATTTGCTTCCAATAAATCCCCACCCTTTTACTAACAAGTCCTTTTAATCCACAAATTTTATTCAAACTTTATGAGGCAAGAATCTGCAGGGGGGAGATCCATTCCCAAACCACATTAGGATATGGAAAGAGCTCTGGAATGTAAATTAGGAAGCAGTGGTGTGATCTTTAGTGCCAGAAGTGATCTTCAGGGATCACCAAGCAGGTCTCTATGACTCAGTATCCTTAACTATAGAACAGATTTAACGTTTATTTATTTTATTTTATTTTATTTTATTTATTTTTTAAATAAATCTTTATTGTTCAGTTTATTACAGATGTTCCTCTTTTTTTCTCTCCGATAGCTCCCCTCCACCTGATTTTCCCCACCCCACCCCATGCCCTTACACTCTGCCACTGAACTCATCAATAGGTATAAGATTTTTGTCCAATCTCTTCCTGCACCCCTCACTCCACCTTTCCCCCAAGAATTGTTAGTCCATTCCCTTTCTATGCCCCTAATTCTATTATATTCACCAGTTTATTCTGTTCATAGGACTTTTTTATTCACTTGATTTTTAGATTCACTTGTGTGTGTGTTTTTTTTGAAGGAGGTTTTTTTTTTTTGTGTGTGTGTAACATGTATACATATCACCCCATTACCCCCTCCCTCCCAGGCATACCCCAACCCCCCCAGTGTCTATGTTCATTGGTTATGCTTATATGCATAGATACAAGTCCTTTGATTGATCTCTTATCTACCCCACCTCTCCTTAATCTTCCTGCTATAATTTCACAGTCTGTTTGATGCTTTACTGCCTCTGTATCTATCCTTTTGTTCATCAGTTTACAATGTTCTTTATTATCCACAAATGAGTGAGATCATGTGGTATTTCTCCTTCACTGACTGGCTTATTTCACTAAGCATAAGGCTCTCCAGTTCCATCCAGGTTGCTGCAAATGGTAAGAATTCCTTCTTTTTAATGGTAGCATAGAATTCCATTGTGTAGATGTATCACAGTTTTCTGATCCACTCATCTGCTGACAGGCACCTAGGCTGTTTCCAAATTGTAGCTATTGTGAATTGTGCTGCTATGAACATAGGGGTGCATAAATCCTTTCTGATTGGTGTTTGCAATGTCTTAGGATAAATTCCTAAGAGTGGATTGCTGGGTCAAATGGGAGATCCATTTTTAGTTTTATAAGAAAACTCCATACTGTTCTCAACAGTGGCTGCACTAGTCTACATTCCCACCAACAGTGCACAAGGGTTCCTTTTTCTCAGCATCCTCACCAACACTTGTCGTTTGTTGATTTGTTGATGATTGCCATTCTGACAGGTGTAAGATGGTATCACATTGTTGTTTTGATTTGCATCTCTCCGATCATTAGTAACTTTGAACATGTTTTCATGTGTCTCTTGGCCTTCCTTCTGTCGTCTTTTGAAAAGGTTTTATTTAGGTCCGTTGCCCATTTTTTTATTGGATCGTTTATCTTCCTCTTATTAAGTTGTATCAGTTGGCTGTAGATGTTGGAGATTAAACCTTTATCAGTGATAATATTTGCAAATATGTTCTCCCATACAGTCGTCTTTCTTGTAGTTTTGTTGATGGTTTCTTTTGCTGTACAAAAGCTTTTTATTTTGATGTAGTCCTATTTGTTTATTTTTTCTTTGGCTTCCATTGTCTTTGGAGCAGTATCAGTGAAGAAGTTCTTTCGGCATATGTCTCAGATTGTGCTGCCTGTGGATTCCTCTAATATTTTTATGGTTTCTCTTCTAATGTTTAAGTCCTGTATCCATTTTGAGTTTATTTTTGTATTTGGTGTAAGTTGCTGGTCCAGTTTCATTTTTTTGCATGTATCTGTCCAATTTCCCCAACACCATTTGTTGAAGAGGCTATTTTGGCTCCATTGTATGTTCATGCCTCCTTTGTCAAATATTAGTTGAGCATAGTGGTTTGGGTGGATATCTGTATTCTCTATTCTATTCCATTGGTCTATATGTCTGTTCTTGTGCCAGTACCAGGCTATTTTAAGAACAGTTGCTTTGTAATATAGCTTAAAATCTGATATTGAGATCCCACCTACTTTATTCTTCTTTCTCAGAATTGCTGTGGCTATCTGTGGTCTTTTTTTGTTCTAGATGAATCTATGAAGAATTCTTTCTAGGTCTGTGAAATATGTCCTTGGTATTTTAATGGGTAGTGCATTGAATCTATAGATTACTTTGGGAAGTATGGACATTTTAATGATGTTGATTCTCCCAATCCATGAGCATAGTATACACTTCCATCTGTTAACATCTTCCTCTATCTCTTTTTTCATTGTCCTGTAGTTTTCTACATATAGTTCTTTTACCTCTTTAGTTAGGTTTATTCCTAGGTATCTTTTTTTTTTTTTTGGTGAGATGGTAAATGGGATTGCTTTTTTAGTCTCTCTTTCTGTAATTTCACTATTAGTGTATAGAAATGCCACAGATTTCTTCTCATTAATTTTGTATCCTGCTACATTGCCAAATTCATTTATTAAGTCAATTAGTTTTGGGATGGAGTCCTTCAGGTTTTTTATGTACAATATCATGTCATCTACATATAAGGACAGTTTTACTTCTTTTCCAATTTGGTTGCCTTTTATTTCTTCTTCTCTAATTGCAATGGCTAATACTTCCAATACTATGTCGAACAGGAGAGGTGAGAGGGGGCATCCCTGTCTTGCTCCTATTCTTAGGGGAAATGGTTTTAGTTTTTGCCCATTGAGTATGATGTTAGCTGTGGGTTTATCATATATGGTTTTTATGATGTTGAGGTATGATCCTTCTATCCCCACTTTGCTGAGAGTTTTTATCAAGAAAGAGTGTTGGATTTTGTCAGATGCTTTTTCTGTATCAATTGATGTGAATATGTGATTTTTCTCTCTCAATTTGTTTATGTGATGTATCATGTTTATTGATTTGCTGATATTGTACCATCCCTGCATTCCTGGGATGAATCCTACTTGGTCATGGTGTTTGATCTTTTTGATGTACTGCTGGATCCGATTTGCTAGAATTTTGTTGAGCATTTTGGCATCTATGTTCATGAGATATATTGGCCTATAATTCTCTTTCATTGTGTTGTCTTTATCTGGTTTTGGTATTAGGGTGATGCTGGCTTCATAGAAGGTGTTTGGAAGTGTTCCTTCTTCTTGAATGTTTTTGAATAGTCTGAGGAGGAGAGGTTTTATTTCTTCCTTGAATGTTTGGTAAAACTCTCCTGTGTAGCCATCTGGTCCTGGGCTTTTATTTGCTGCAAGCTTTTAGATGACTGCTTCAATTTCTTCCATAGTTATTGGACTATTGAGATGTTTAGATTCTTCCTGATTGAGTTTTGGATGGTTATATTTTTCCAGGAATATGTCTATTTCTTGCAGGTTGTCCAATTTGTTGGAATAGAGTTGTTCATAGTATTTTTTAACAATTGTTCATTGTATTTCAGCGGGGTCTGTTGTTATTTGTCCTCTTTCATTTTTGATTTTGTTTATTAGGGTCTTCTCACTTTGCTTTTTGGTGAGCCTGGCTAGAGGTCCATCAATCTTCTTTATCCTTTCAAAGAACTAGCTCTTGTATTTGTTGATTTTTTGAATTGTTTCTTTGGTCTCCATGTTGTTTATCTCTACTCTGATCTTTACTATTTCCTTCCTTCTGCTTACACTTGGCTTTTCTTATTGCTCTCTTGCTAGCTCTTTGAGTTGTAGGGTTAGGTAATTTATTACCATTGTTTCCTGTTTTTTTGCAGCATGCTTGTAGGGCTATGAACTTCCATCTCAAGACTGCTTTCACTGTGTCCCATAAATTCTCTATTGTTGTGTTGTCATTGTCTTTTGTTGTCATGATGTTTTTTATTTCTTCCTTGATCTCTCTGGTTACCCAGTTGTTGTTTAATAGCGTGCCCTTTACTCTCCATGTATTTGATTTCTTTCTATTGTTTTTATTATAGTTGATTTCCAGTTTTATGCCACTCTGGTCTGAGAAAATGCTTGATATGATTTCTATCTTCTTGAATTTGAAGAGACTATTCTTATTACCCAACATATGATCTATCTTTGAAAATGAGCCATGTACACTAGAGGAGAATGTATATTCTGTGGCTTTGGGGTGAAATGTTCTGAAGATGTCAATTCCATCTGGTCTAGTGAGTCATTTAGGATTGATGTTTCTTTCCTGATTGTTTGTTTAGAGGATTTGTCCAGTGGTGACAGTGGGGTATTGAATTCTACTACTATGATTGTATTGTTGTCAATCTCTCCCTTAATATCCTCCAGGAGTTTTTTTAAGTATTTAGGTGCTCCTATATTGGGTGCATATATGTTTACCAGAGTTATTTCTTCTTGTTGGATAGTTCCCTTTAGTATTATGAAGTGGCCTTCTTTATCTCTTGTTATATCCTTTACTTTGAGATCTAATTTGTCAGATATAAGTATTGCAACCCCAGTTTTTTTTTCATTTCCATTTGCCTGAAATACCATATTCCATCCCTTCACCCTCCATCTGTTGCATCTCTTTTCCTGAGGTGGGTTTCTTGCCGAAAGCAGATATCTGGATCATGTTTTCTTATCCAATTGGTTACCCTATGTCTTTTGATTGGAGGATTTAATCCATTTACATTTAAAGTTATTATTGATAAGTACTTATCTGTCACCATTTTTAGTCTTTACTCCCGAGTTCCTTCTTTGCTTCCTATTTCTTTTTATTACAGCAGACCCTTTAACATTTCTTGCATTGGGGGTTTGGTGGTAATATATTCCCTTAGTCCTTTTTTGTTAGTGAAGCTTCTGATTTCACCTACAATTTTGATTGAGAGTCTTGCAGGGTACAGTATTCTTGGATTCAGACCCTTCCTTTGCATGACTTTGTATATTTCATTCCATTCCCTTCTGGCCTGATGAGTTTCTGTTGAGAAATCAGTAGCTAGTCTTATGGGGGTTCCTTTGTAAGTAACTTTCTGTTTCTCTCTGGCCACTTTTAAGATTCTTTGTCATCGGTGTTTGCCAATTTAATTATAATGTGTCTTGGTGTCAGTTTGTTGGGGTTCATTTTGCTTGGGACTCTATGAGCTTCTTGGATTTGTGTGGGTTTTTTCTTTCCTATATTGGGGAAATTTTCTGTCAGTATTTCTTCAAACAGTTTCTCTAATCCTTGTTCAGTTTCCACTCTTTCTGGAACCCCAATTATGCAGATCTTGTTTTAATTCATGTTATCCCAAAGTTCCTTTAGGCTCTCCTCTTGCTTTTTAACTTTTTTTTCTAGAAGCTGCTGTACTTGGGTATTTTTTTCTACCATGTCTTCTATCTCACTGATGCGGTCCTCTGCTTCTTCTAGTCTACTTTTGATGCTTTCTATTGAGTTCTTTATATCAGTGATGTCATTTTTCATTTCTTCTTGATTATTCTGCCTTTCTTTTAGGTTCTTCTGCATTTCTTCTTGCTTCTTCTGCATTTCCTCTTGGGTCTTCTTCATTTCCTCTTGGCTCTTACTCACATTGTCGATTATGTCTTCCATTCTTTTCTTCCACATTATGATCATTTCTCTGAACTCTTTCTCTGGCAGGCTTATTTCTGCTTCTATTTCCTTTACTTCCTTTTCTGGTGAAACCTGCCTTTCTGTCTTATGTAGGCTGTTTATTTTTCTGCCCATGGTCTTTCTTCTCCGGGTGTCTGGTTATGTAGTTCTCTCTCCTATGTTGATTGAAAGGCACAAACTACAACAGGACCAGGTACAATACACAAGGCACTGATTAGAAATATATTCAGGATGTTAATAATCACAAATAAGGTGACCACTAATGAAAGACAAATTATGGGTAAGTAGAGAAAGAAAAGAGGAAAAATGAGGAAAAAAGAAAAGAAAGAAATGCCAAAATCAAATTGGGAGAGGGGGAAAAAATAAATATATAAATAAATGAACAAAAAAATAAAATAAAATAAAAAAATAAAAAGGAGAAGAAGAAGAAGAAAAGAGAAAGAAAAAAGTCAGAGAGAAAAGAAAGAGGATAAGAGAGAAAAGGGGAACAAAATATATATGTCAGGAGAAAATACCAATGCAGTGGTACCTGGAGGTACGAGTGCCCTAACATATGAGATTTTTGGCATACAAGCCATTGAGTGAGTGATTTTTGCTTTGAAATACGAGCAACATTTGAGATAGGAGTAATCACGTGGATCAGCCAGCTGCACACGACACACCAGTTTACTGCGACTCGAGCATCTCATAGTTTCCCACACCTCAAGGTTATGGAATGAATTAAACCTGTATCCTGAGGTACCACTGTAGAACACGCACTAATCCAAACAAATGCTGGCAACTAGTAACTGGAGATTAATACAAACTATAAATAACAACTGGTATCGAGGGAGGTGAAGGGAAAGAGGTAAAAAACAAACCAAAACAAAGCAAATAAAAAGCAAAATAAAACAAGTAGAATAAGCTAAAACAATTTCACCAAAAAAGTATAAAAAATCGATATAATCACCGTTCAGGCAAACAGCAACAAAAGGACATAGAGAAAAACAACTTTTTGGATAGCGAAGACAAGAAGAGAGAGGTTTGTATGGAGTTGTAGTAGGGGATTTGATATTAGATATATAAGTGGGGTTAAATTTTAACCAGGTAAAGAGAAAGAATAGGGAGAATCTAAAGTTGGAAAAGGGAAAGAGAAAACAAGACAACAAAATGGGGAAAGTTAGGAGGAAAGTGTTGGCATAAAGGTCGAGTTGAGATAGAGTAAAATTATGCTAAAGGAAAGATGAAAATAGAATATAGAACTCTAATCCCAAAGTAAAATAAAGGGAAAATAAAATACTTGTGTTTTTCCCCAAAAGGTAAAATAATAATAGTAATAATACTAGTTTAAAACAAAAATGTGATAATTAAAAAGGTAAAAACAATTGAGGAGTTAAGAAAAAAATAGTTTTTTTAATTAAAATATGCAAAAATGAAAAAATATAAAATAAAATAAAAAAATTTTTAAAAAGAAAAGAAAATAGAATGGTCATTCACTTCTGCTATTGTTCTGCTTGGCACTTCTGTTTCCCAGTCAGGAGGGTATTGCAGTTCACTGTGTTCCACTGGTGGGTTGTTTTTTAATCTCTTTATTCTTTTGTGGTTATGAGAGAGTCAATTTGTGCGTCATCCACTGGGTGGCAGTGGTTTGGAATTGACCTCTGAGACTAAGCACAGGACCTCTCTAGGCTGTGCTCAGGTCCTGCTACTCTCTGGTTCTCAAAACCAGTTTGTGGGGATTTTGCAGCCGGGACACTGTAATAACTCCCAGGCTGTCCCTCTGCCTCAGATCAAAACGAGTCATTTTCCAGAGCTCCCCTCTGTCAGCAGCTCCAAGACTTTGCCTCCACACTTAGGGATCACGCCCTATCCCACATCTGTGGACCTCTCCAGAAGCAGCTTTCCCGCAGCCCCGTTCCCACAGTGTGCGCATCTCTGTTCTGTGGGACAGGAGACCTCACCTTATCCGAGGCAAAATCTGAGCTTTCTGTGTGCCGTGTGGATCTCCTCTGTGTCTGCGCTGATTGGAGAGTGGTGTTCTGGGTCACCGGCTGTTTGGTGGGTGCTTCAGCCACAGCTTTCAGACCGCTGCAGACATCCACCTCCCTCTGCAAGATGGTGTGGTCTCCGCCTTTGAGCTGGTGTCTCCAGCAGACAAAAACCCTGTGGTAGTGGGGCTGCCTGGCCAGGAGAGCCTCGTCCAGCAGACCCCCACCTTCTCCTGGAGGATAACTGACTCTTAACTTGCCAACAAACATTCCCCATGCGACTTTCAGCTGCTCTCTCTCCCTCTGCCCAGCGACAAAGCTCCAGATGTGTCTGTCTACTCTACCGCCATTTTCCCTCCTTCTTCTAGATTCACTTGTTGATAGGTATGTATTTGTTATCACTTAGTTGTTCATAATTTTTATCTTTACCTTTTATTCTTCCTCTTCTTAAAGAAAACACTTCAGCATTTCATATAATCCTGGTTTGGTAGTGATGAACTCCTTTAGCTTTTCCTTTGTCTGACCTTCAATTCTGAATGATAGCTTTGCTGGGTAGAGCACTCTTGGTTGAAGGTTCTTGCTATTCATCATGTTAAATATTTCCTGCCACTCCCTTCTGGCTTGCATAGTATCTGTTGAGAAATCGGCTGACAGTCATATGGGTACTCCCTTGTAGGTAACTAACTGTTTTTCTCTTGCTGATTTCAAGATTCTCTCATTGTCTTTTGCCTTTGACATTTTAATTATGATGTGTCTTGGTGTGGTCCTCTTCGGATTCTTTTTGTTTTGTGTTCTGTATGCTTCTTGGACTTGTTAGTCCATTTCTTTCATCAGGTAGGGAAACTTTTCAGTCATTATTTCTTCAAATAGGTTTTCAGTATCTTGCTCTCTCTCTTTTTCTGGCACTCCCATAATTCTGATGTTGGTACACTTGAAGTTGTCCCAGAGGCTCCTTACACTATCTTCACATTTTTGGACTCTTTTTTCTTTTTGTTTTTCTGTTGGGGTGTTTTTTGATTCCTCATATTTCAGATCTTTGATTTGATTCTTGGGTTCCTCTAGTCTGCTGTTGGATTTCTGTATATTATTCTTTATTTCAGACAGTGCATCCTTATTTTATGACTGGTCCTTTTCCATTTTTTTTACATTCTCATTAAGATCTTTGAAGGACTCACTAATTTTCTCAGAGTTCTCAATAAGTTTGTCACTGGTTTGTAGAAGATTCTTGAATAACCTTATAAATGTGATTTTGAACTATATGTCCAGTCGTTTGCTTTCCTCCATTTCTTTCATTCGTGACATGTTTCTTGGTCTCCACATTTTGGCTGCTTCCTGGTGCTGATTGAGTGGCTTTGTGTGCTAGTTGTCCTTAAGGCCCAGTAGCTCCACCTCCCCAATCACCTGAGGTGGACACTCTTGGTGCACCCCTTTTGTTGGCTGGGTTCATAGTCTTGTTGTAGTTAAGCCTTGATTGCTATTGGTACACTGGGAGATATTGACCTCCAGGCCAATTGACTGTGAGGATTAGCTGTGTCTATTAATGGAAGAACTGCTGTGCTGGAGACACCCCTATTGGGTAGAACTTGCTTCAGTGGGGCTTTGGTGCTCACCGAGTCTGCTTCTTGAGTGTGTCACCTATGTATGTGAGGAGTTGAAATCTGGTGTCATCTCATACTGACCTCTAGGTACACTGGTTTCTGGATCTTCAAGGAGGTGCAAGTCAGCTAGTGTCTGAGGCCACCCAGCAGGAGCTATAGGGAGCTCTGCAGATTTTTCCTCTTTGCTTGGAGTTTGGAAGATATGGAGTTGATTTCTCCTCTTTGCTTGAAGTTTGGAAGTTTTGGAGTTGTCTGACCCAGCTGCAATTTGTTAGGTTAAGCTGCCAGGCCATTCATATGCAAAAGTCTCCGCACAGCGGGGTGGGTTTGTAAATTGGGTGGGGCGGGGTCTCAGGGAGTCTCTAGGATAGTGCGTGGCAAACAGCAATGGCTGCCAGTCAGCCCTCTCTGCTGCGTTCTGTTCAGTGTCCTGTGTCTCCTGCCCCAGCGCAGTAAACAGTAATTCCTGTGCGCAACTCTGCGAGAGAGCCACCCTCCCTTTCCGACCCGATGGCAGACAGTCCAGTTTCTTTCTGTATGAGTCTGGGTCCCCAGAATCTCACCAGAAACTGGAGTTCAGAAAGTTGGGAACTTGTAACTCTCTCCCAATTGAAAACAAGAGTGCATGCCAGCCCGATTCTCGTGCTTCTCCATACCTCTGCCTTTCTGAGCCTCTGCACGTCCCATCAGGTCTGGATGCACTTTTTTCTTTCCTTCTAGTTGTAGAACTTCTACTCGGCCAGCTTTCTCGTGGTTCTGGGGGATAGTTGTTTTGTCTTTTAGTTGTAGTTTTGGTGTGGTTGCGAGAGATAGCACGTACAGATGTGTATCTTATGCTGCCATCTTGGTTTCTCTTAACTTTTATTTATTCTTAGAAGCTTTGAATTACATGTTGTGCTTCAGACAGTCTCAGGACAGAGAAACAGCAAATTTTGAAAACACCATGCGGGACTGTTGTGTGTATTACCGAGGAGGTGTTCCTTCTGAGCTTGAAATCCTTTGTTGAACAGATCTCTCTATGAATACAAATAATCATTAGAGACACAGCTGGCTGCTGTTGTGCATCACCAATAAAACACTCTTCATACATCCCTGTCTTTTCTTCCTGGGAATTTTTCCAGAAGGGCTGGAAGCAAGTGTTTGGATATCCAAGTGGGGTCTGCTCTCTGCTTCTGTAAGGCCCCATGGGATGTATTGATTCTCTTATGTCTGTAACATCAGGGATGAACATGAGCCTAACAGACTGGGAAAAAAATAAACTATGCAGGGACAACTCTCAAGCTGTTTTGGTTGATAGGGGGACCAATGAGATTAAAGAGGCAAGGCTATTTGTATTGTCAAGAGTGGGAGGCTGCTGAGACTAGACATCAGAGAGAAAAAAATCTGGGAATCCAGAATCTGCCCTCTGGTTTTATGTGAGGATCCCTACCCAGGATTTTCAGCCATTTCCAATTTCAGCTGTTGGAACAACCTCCACATCTATATTCACTGACCTGTGCTTTTGGTCTAGGGAATCAAATTCCTATTTGATGTCTTTATCTGAATATCACACAGGAACCTCAGACTCAACATGTTCAAAAATGATCTCACCATTTCTCTGAAATTACTTCTGCTTTTGCATTTTCTTTACAAATGAATGACAGCACAATCCGCCCTCATCCTAGAAAAAAATCTTTTTATTTATTCACTCACTGATCTGAAAAAATATACTTATTTTATCACATGCTCTTTACCAGGCAATGTTTGCTTATTGTCAATGTAGTACTTAAAAAACAAAATACCTGTTTTTGACAGTGCATGTTAGTGGGAAGGGGTTTATATAAATGTGGTAAGAATAACAATAAAAATTAAACAAAATAGGCACATATATGAGAGAATTTCAGGTAATAATAGTATTTTAAAAGAACAATTAATAAAATAGAAAGGGTTGGGGGATGGTCAGAAGCTACTCTAGGCAGGGCAGTCAGGGAAAGTTGAAATCTGAGGAAATGATGAAGTCTGCTGCCAAAGGGAGATTTGGAAGAACATTAAATGCAAAGACCGCATGTATGTGTTTGTGAATACCATGTAGGCATGTGTGTACATAATACATATACATGTATGTAAACATATATTATATACATATTATACATATATATAACATAATGTTATATATGTGTTTATGTACTTACATAATAAATTCTAATCCAAAATAGAGTTCAAAAGTACATAAAAAGATTAGATAAAATTATAAAAACCTTATATAGGGTTAAATAAAGTAATATCAAGATAATTGATTTATATTTAAAAGTAGGAATGGCAATCTGTTAAAACTATGGCCAACTCAAGATCATACTGGTAATATA
>JAAGEH010000286.1:9736589-9769191 GCA_011751065.1 Lasiurus cinereus | reverse complement strand
GCAATCTGTTAAAACTATGGCCAACTCAAGATCATACTGGTAATATACCTCCTAATAAAAGAGTCCTTTCTGAAATGTTCTAAAGATCCAACCATATGTCTGTGCAGCTAAAGAGAAGGACCTCACAACCACCAGGTTCCTCAATGAATCACTGAGTTGAGGGACCTCAGGAAAGTCAAGAAACATGAAAATTTGAACCTGAGCATGGTTTAAAATGTTAATCTTTTAACATAATTATTGAATTGCAAGTAGAATGGATCTTAGTACTCATGTTTTCATTCAAGCCACATTTATTATGAGCCTAATATACCAGGGCATAAACTAAGTCCTGTAAAATGTATTAACATTCATCAGATAGAAAACTTTCCCTTAAGAAGATGTATATCCAACCTGGTTGGTGTGGTTCAGTGGCTGAACATCTATCTACCCGTGAACCAGGAGGTTCCGATTCAATTCCACAGGCCCAGGTTACAGCTTAATTTCTAGTAGGGGTCATGCAGGATGCAGCTAACTGATGACTCTCTCTCATCCCTGATGTTTCCATATCTCTCTTCCTCTCTTCTCCTCTCTCTAAAATAAAAAAAACACATTTAAGATTTTTAAAGAAAGATGCTCTGATCCAGTGAAAGGAAGGAAAATTGTATATATCTATACTAATAATAGACAAATACGTAAATTGATCAGACCTCCATGCTGCCCACAAGCCCATCATCTTTATCTGGTTAATTTGTATACTCACTCCTGATTGACTGTGGGCATCAGGGAAGTATGATCAATTTAGAGCATCAGGTGCCAAGCCAGGGGCAGGATCTGACGCCTGCAGCATTGCAGCATCACTGTAGTGATGCAGTGGCCATTCCCACCCCCCAGCCGCTTGGAGCTATGCATGCAGGTGCTGAGTAGCTGGGCTACATGGTGGATGTCTCTGGGACCCCGCCTTCTTCAATCCTGTGGCCAGCACATGCACATGCCAGCACTGAGCAGTCAGGGTCCTGGGGATGCCACTGGAGTGTCTGGTCCTGTCAGCTTGGCCTGGGGGCAGTTAAAGTTCGCAGTCCTCTTGGTTTGTGCAGCCCCTGGACCGAAAGTGGGAATCAAGAGCGTGGGAAGCACCAGGAATTTTGGTAATCATACTTCTGGTGGCAGATGTGTTGAGGGATTGCCTAGACACTAGAGCAAAGTGAGCCTGGAATAAGTTACTATTGCAGGTGGGGGATGGAGGGAAAGCAAAGGTGAGAAATAAAGTCAAGTCACAGTGTCGAGGAAAAATTAAAAGGAAGATATCCTAGAACTTCTAGAAAATCTCCACCAATGGAGCAAAGAAAACAAAAAGATTCTATTATTCTGTGAGCACCAAAACAAACTGAGTTGGGGTCTCAGACAATTTACTCATATGATTACAAAGACAGACACAAACTCCCAGATTGGAGAGGGCTCCCCTGAGGACTTCCAGATTAGAGAGGGTGCAGGTTGGGCTGAAAGACCACCCCGCTCCCAGGCATGAATCTTAGTGCACCAGGCACCTAGATTGACTATAATTATACAAAATAGAAAGAAAGGAGCCTCATAAGTTAAGATTTTAAGGAAGCTCAGAGAAGAGTGATATAACCTTTTGGAAAAAAATGAGAAAAACCTTCAAGGGCACCATGGTCTTTGAGAAGGCTTTTTAAAGGTTAGTGGAATTTGAACATGTGGAGAAGCAGAAGGAAGTTTTCAGGAAGTAGAGGAATAAGGTATAGCAAGAATGTACAGGTTGAAACCATGTAGGGCTCTCCACACATATTGTAGTTCTCACCTCCTGACAGGCACATAGTAGGACTGTATATCTCTGCCCATTTGAATTTTGTCCTGGCCATATGGCTTGCTTTAATCATGTACATTATTTCCATGCATAAAGATCACACAGATCACCCAATTCCCTGACCTGAAAGTGTTCATGGAAGCATGAGTCAAGGTGGAACTTCCATCAACCTGGGCCACTGAGTATTTAAATTAAACAGAATCTGTCCAATCAATGTGGCTTAGTGGTTGAGCATCCACCTCTGAACCAGGAGGTCATGGCTCAGTTTCTGGTCAGAGCACGTGCTCAGATTGCAGGCTTGATCCATTGATGCTTCTATCTCATCATTGATACTTCTATCTCTTTCTCTGTTCCTCTCTAAAATTAATAAAAATATATAAAAAATAAAATTAGTAAAATCTTCTCACTTCTGATAAGTTTCAACAGAAATATTTAGTTTTTGTGGGCTGAGAAACTGAAATATTGCATTTTTTGTTCCCATAGCATAAACTAGCACATATTGACTGCTACAATGAATATGTCAAGTTTAGTCTGATAGAAGTTTAGGTTATATGAAAGGTAATGGTGGGAGAGTAGTGGCAGATACATAATTATATAATTAGAGCAAAATGTGAGAAGTTCTCTGACCAAGGTTAACATTCTCAGTATAGAAATATCTTGTGTAAATCACAACAAAACCTTTAGACCATAATAAATAAAAGGACAGAGTATAGGCACAGATGTTAACAAATGTAATAAGCACATATAAAAAAAGTTAAATCTTAATTGGTAATTACATAAATTTAAATGTAAATAATAAATGGTATTATCTGCCTTCAGATTTGGCAAAAATATTAAATACAGTAGTATCCTCATGTGTGTTTACTGATGGGAATGCAAACTCTAGACATTTCTGAGGATGATGAGACAATATGCACACCTGGCTTAAATTTGCTTTAACCAAGTTAAACCTCTTCAAGAAATATTACTGTGTATTTTATACTAATTAAATTTCTTTTGTTTGAAAGTTATTGAAACCAAAAAGAGATAGTGCATCGAGCAAAGGTATCAATTGGAAGAATACTGGCAAATCTGGGGATACAAGGAATGGCGAAACATTGAGACTTTGAGAAGAAAAGGAACCAGAGCAGCTTTGGGGGTCTCATTCACAGGAGTCTTTGGTACCTCCCTCTAGAATGCTGCCAATCATGTAAAGTGGCTAGAAATAACACTCAAGTTTCAATGTCTATCAGATTAAAACTTCCAATTCGCAAACTGGGTCTGATGTTCAACACTGTACCAATTAGTTATGGTCAGAAGGAAGAATTTCACAGATTAAATACAGTAAGGATAGAAGACACCTGTGGGTGGGGCAGGTGGTTTCCAGAGAGGAGATATGTATGGGCAACTCCATATGTGTCCTAAAGGAATAATCAGAAATGGAACAAAGATGTGTAAGATGCTCACCCTAGTATTATTTATAGCAGCAGAGAAGGAGAAACCCCAATGGCTAGGAAGGAAATGTTTTTGTAAATTATGGTCATCTATTATCAAGCCAGTAAAACTGTGTTCATAAAGAACCCAATGATGTGAGAAAAGTGCAAGAGATATAATCAAGTGAAACAATTTTTAAAAAGATTTAAAAATACCACAAAACATCAAAGTATTAATTGAGGTTTAATGTGGGTGGTAGTGAAAATTATAGAAAGTTAACACTGATTTTATTATTTTCCTGATTTGTGTAAATTCCCTTCAATGGTCATATATGACTTTTATAATTAGCAAATTGTCCTATTTTAAGAAAGATGTACTTGTTAGAGGCAATATTTTGTAGTGTTGAATCTCCAGCATTAAGCACTTCATGTTTGTATTTTGGTTCTGCCACTTACTAGCTGAGCGATCTTGGTCACATGGTATGAAGTCTTTCAGTCTGTACTTTTGTATCTAAAAATTGGAGAAAGAATAATTTTTACTGCCTAAGGCTTTGTGAGCATTAAATGCATGTGAAACACTTAGCCTGCTGTGTCTGACATCTGATGAAAGGTAACTATTATAAAAACTGAGCAGCACAGATAAGGGACAGCAATAAAATGTGACTTTTAAACCATGTCTTATTTTATTCAGATTGTTTCTTGAACTAGGGTGCTATGGAGAATTGGAATGTGTTTAAAGAAAATTGGAGTCAAATTATATTCATTAATATAAACATTCCCAGAATAGATAAGTCTTCTTCACCTTAAAAATGCAGCCCAGCTTGTGTTGCTCAGTGTTTGAGCATTGACCCATGAACCAAGAAGTCTCTGGTTTGATTCCTGGTCAGAGCACATGCCAGAGTTGCAAGCTCGATGCCCAGTAGGGGAAGGTAAGAGGCATATAATTGTTTTTCATCAATGTTTCTAGCTCTCTATCCTTCTCATTGACTCTCTCTAAAATCAATACAAATATTTTAAAGAATTATATAAAATACTCACCAGAGAGCTTCTGAGCTAGCTCACATGGGAAGCTCCGTGCATTTAAGCAATCCAACTAAAAGGCCCAATTCTCCTTAGAATCTACTGGAGCAAGCCAGGCTGCCGAAAGGGATCATTGTCTCACTAACAGAAAGATGTGGAAGGAAATCCAGAAGGCTGGTCAACAACCTTAATTGCTCTGAAAGGTCAGAGCTAATCACTTAGGAAATATTGTTAGCTGAAGCAGCCTCCAACTGTTTGTCTTATGTAAATTTCTGTTATTGGAATTTCCTGTCTGAAGGCTATGATTGTATCCCAGTCTTAATAAAAGGAATAGAAAGGCCAGAGCAGGGTGTAGTCCTATCCCTAGAGGTGGGCTCCCGCCTGGCCCCCAATATTCCCAAATTAATACTTTTTTTAGTCTCTTTCATTTGTGTGCGGCCTTCTCCAGAACCTGCACCCTGAATGTGAACCCTGAACCACACGGGATGTGAAAGGGGTTCCCACACTAGGCCATTTTGATAACGAGAATATTGTGACTTCTATCTTTTGGTATTTCTTACTCTTGACAAAGGACAGTCCAAAGGTTGCAAGTCCAGGACCAACCCATGACTGCCATTTATACGGAAGCATGGGGGCATAGTGATGGGGACTGGTGAGGGTGTCCTATTCTCAGTCCTATTTCTTCCTCCTTGCTTCCCTTCTTACCTTTTCTCTCCATTATTATACCTAGAAAGGTGAATAGGGTTTATGATCTGAAGCTCTCTCACAGCACTTTAAAAGAAATAGGCAAATAGTTCTAATTCACTTTCTATATAAGCATTACTATCTCATTCTGCTAATTTTTTCCAAGCCTCAAAGGTACTTCAGATTATTTGTGGATAATGGAAAAAGCAGAGCCATATTAATAATTTAGAGACTATAAACATGGAAAAAGTTATAGTACTCACTCTCTACCATTAATTTTTGAAACCCTAATTCTTGAAAAATTGTATTTTAAAGTAACAAAACTTTCATGCAGGCTGAAACCAAAGGGTTTTTTTCGTTCACACTTTTCTGATTAAAAAAAACACACATCCCACCTTATTGAGATATAATTGACATACAGAAAGCTGTATATATATACAACTTAATGAATTTGAAGATAGATATATATATACATGTAAAGTCATCACCACAATCTATGCCATAAACATACCAATCAATTACAAAAGATTCCTGAGCCTTCTTTATTTTTACTAGAGGCCCCATGCACAAAATTCATGCACAGGGGGGTGGGGGGGCAGTGTCCCTCAGTCCAGCCTGCATACTCTCCAATCTGGGTCCCCATGGGGATTGGGCATAAATGGGTGGTTGGACATCCCTCTTACAATCCAGGATTGCTGTCTCCAAACCGCTCACCTGCCTCTGCCTGATTGCCCCTAACCGCTTCTGCCTACCAGCCTGATCACCCCTAACCATTCCCCTGCCAGCCTGATTGATGCCTAACTGCTCCCTGGCCAGTTTGATTGCCCCTAACTGCCCACCCCTGCAGGCCTGGTCCCTCCCAACAGGCCTCCCTTGCTGTCCTGGTTGCCCCTAACTGCCCTCCCCTGCTGTCCTGGTAACCCCTAACTGCCTTCCTTGCTGGACTTATTGCCCACAACTGCCCTCCCCTGCTGTCCTGGTCACCCCTAACTGCCTTCCCTGCTGGACTTATGGACCACAAATGCCCTCCCCTGCTGTCCTGGTCACCCCTAACTGCCTTCCCTGCTGGACTTATGGCCCACAACTGCCCTCTCCTGCAGGCCTGGTCCCCCCCAACTTCCCTCCGCTGCAGGCCTGGATTCCCCCCAACTACCCTCCATTGCTGGCCTGGTCTGCCCCAACCCTCCTCTGCCAGCCTGGTCACTCCCAACTTCCCTCCTCTGCTGGCCTGGTCACCCCCAACTGCCCTCCCCTTCAGGCCATATTGTGGTGGCCATCTTGTGTCCACATGAGGGCAGCCATCTTGTGTCTTAGAGTGATGGTCAATTTGCATATTACTCTTTTATTAGATAAAACCATTTTTGTGTAATAAAAACACGTATCTATCATTTTAGCAAAAGTTTAAGTACATATTACAGTATTATAATTTATAGGCAAAATGGTGTATAGTAGATCTCTAGGATATATTCATCCAACATAACTGAAACATACCCTTTTTACTTATACCTTCCCATTTTTGCCTCTCCACAGCCCCCATTCTACTTTCTGTTTCTGTGAGTTTGATTCAGAGTCCGATTCTTCATATAAGTGATATCATGTAGTATTTGTCCTTAAAGAAGGCATTTGTCTTTTTGAACTTCCCTCTTAGTACTGCTTTTGCTATATTCCATAAGTTTTGATACATTGTGCTTTTGTTTTTGTTCTTCTCAAGATATTTTTCAATTTCTCTTTTCATTTCTATTGACTCCCCGGAATAGTTGTTTAAGAATGTATTGTATAATTTCCATGCATTCATGTTTTCCTGTTTTTTAATTTTGTTATTGATTTCTAGTTTTATTACATTGTGGTCATAAAAGATACTTGGAAGGATTTCAATTTTCTTAAATTTGTTTACTTGCTTTTGACCTAGCATATGATCTATCTTCAAAAATGTTTCATGTGCTATTGAAAATAATATATATTCTTCTGCAGTTGGGTGAATGTTTTGTATATGTCTTTTAAATTTATGTGGTATAGCCTGGCCATGGTGGCTCAGTGGTTGAGTGTTAACCTATGAACCAGGAGATCATGGTTCAATTCCCAGTCATTGCAGGCTTGATCTCTGATTGTTCAGGAAGCAGCCAGTCAAGGATTCCTCTCATTATTGATGTTTTTAACTCTCTCTCTCTCTCTTCCTCTTTGAAACCAATAAAAAATATTTTTACAAAAGCCTTTCTGAAAAAATAAACAAATGGGCCCTGATATGTTCCTTTTAAAATTTATATGGTACAGTATTGTTCAAGTTGTTGTTTCTTTATCAATTTTCTGTCTAGATGATCTATCCATTACTGAAAGTCAGATATGAAAGTGTCCCTCATTTTGGAAGTTTTAGCCATTATTTTAAAAATAAACTTTCTGTCCTTTTCTTTCTCTCTTCTCCTTTTAAGACTCCAATAATGCATAGTGTCTTTTAAGTCCTGTAGGCTTTTTTTAGTTTTTCAATTCTTTGTTCTTTTTGTTTTTCTTTCTATATATTATTGAATGATCTGTCTTCAAGTGCACTAATTCTGCTTGATCAAGCCTGGTGTTGATACTCTCCATCAATTTTTTCAGTTCAGTCATTGTATTATTCAGCTGCAGCATTTGTTTGCTTGTTTCTAATTTTTGTCTTAGTTGAATTTTTCATTTTGTTCATGTAACGTTTTCTGCTTTTTTTTGGGGGGGGAAGGATGGTCATTATGCATTCTCTTGGAGATAATTACCTTGAATTTTTTAAAATATATTTTTTATTTTTTTCCAGGGAGGAAGGGAGAGGGATAGAGAGTTAGAAACATCGATGAGAGAGAAACATCAATTAGTTGCCTCCTGCACACTCCTCACTGGTTACGTGCCCGCAACCAAGGTACATGTCTTGACAAGAATTAAACCGGGACCCTTGAATCTGCAGTCCAACCCTCTATCCACTGAGCTAAACCAGTTAGAGCTACCTTGAATTTTTTATAAAGCAGTTTGTAGATCTACATTTCTCAGGGTCAATGATTGGAGCATTTTTGTTTCTTTGGTTGTGTCATGTTTTCATGATTCTTTATGATCCTTGTAGCCTTCTGTTGGTGTCTGTGCAATTGAAGAAACAGTCACCTCTGCCTTGGGCAGGCCTTATGGTGAGGTCCACTGGAAGGTCTGATACTGGGGTTCAGAGGTAAGTGAAACTGGTGTCAAGATCTATGAATGGGATCATTCTCTCTTTCCCCCATAGGAGAATTTATAGGCTGACAGGCTCTCCTTCTGCTTTGCCAGGTTGGGAATGTGGCGGTGTGAGTAAAGGAATTGGTTCTTGGTTTTTCACTGAGTCTTTTCTTGTTTTTGAGCTTTACAAAGATGTTGTCCTATCACTGGGATTCCAGAATTCAAGTAAGTTATTTTTGTCTGTGAATGATTGTTAAATCAGTATGTTTCTCTTGGGGGATGAGATCTGTGACCTCCTATTCTGCAGTTTTCTCACATTTTTTCTGACTTTCTATTTCCATCTCACTCCTTTTTTTGTTTTTGCTTAAACTGTGCTCTAAGTATGCCCAGTGGATCATATACAGGCCTGATTTTGACTGGCTCCCCTACCTCTCCCATTCTAATACTCCTCAAATCATAGTTGTAATAACCTTAAGAACCATCTTGCCTAAACTATTTCAATTTGAAAATATGAAAACAGAATCAGAAATGCTAAGTTATTTGCTTAGGGTCTTAAAATTAGCATTAAAACAGTCTTCAAACATTTCATTGTATAAAAAGTAAAAAGCAGCTGAGCTATGCTTGGTTAGTTAGCTAATTTACATTTTAAAGATTTCTTGAAGCATATAACCCAAATTGACCATGGTATGGAACAAAAGTTATTTACATTACAGCATCCTCTCCATCTCTCCTCTACATCTCTAAGATAGTAGTTCTTAGTCCAAACTGCATATTGGGATCACTTGGGAGTTTTGGGGATTTTTAACAAAATAACAATATCAGGTCTCATTCTAAGTCTATTAATTCAGAATCTCTGAGGATGGGCCCAGGCATGAGTATATTTAAAAAGTTTCCCCAGGTGGCTGAGACCGGTTTGGCTCAGTGGATAGAGCGTCGGTCTGAAGACTGAAAGGTCCCAGGTTCGATTCCGGTCAGGGGCATGTACCTTGCTTGCAGGCACAACTCCTGTAGGGGGTGTGCAGGAGGCGGCTGATCGATGTCTCTCTCTCATCGATGTTTCTGACTTTCTATCCCTCTCCCTTCCTCTCTACAAAAAATCAATAAATATATTTAAAAAAAAATTTCCCCAGTTGATTCTAATGTTTAGATTATGTTGAGAACCCTTAGACAAGTGGTTGGGAAACTCATTAGTTAATAGAGCCAAATATCAACAGTACAACGATTGAAATTTCTTTTGAGAGCCAAATGTTTTAAACATAAACTTCTTCTAATGCCACTTCTTTAAAATAGACTTGCCTAGGTGTGATATTTTGTGGAAGAGCCACACTCAAGGGGACAAAGAACCACATGTGGCTTGCAAGCTGCAGTTTGCCGACCACAGTTCTAGACTAAGAAACTGTTTTCTTGTGTGTGTGTTTTTTTTGTTGTTATTGCTGTTTGTTTTCTTTTTTAGCCTCACATTTTTCATGTCTGCCTCTATTTTCTCCTTCTCTCTTCTTTATCTCATTTTTTTCTAATTTCCTTTCAACTGGCTTTAATACAGAATTGAAGTTTATTGTCAACTATTTGATACAAACTTGTTACATATTGATTTTGTTTGCTGTTGGGTCTTGATTTTTAAACAACTGATTTGAATATTTCTCCCCTTCAAACTATCTCTCCTTCATCCTCCACTAAACTTATTTAGGCTGTTGTTACATTTGGGCTTCAATTAATTAATTTATTTTTCTGTGTGAAATAAACTTCTGTAGAAAAAGGTTACATAATTCTATTTAGGGTTTTAGAAGAGATTTTATTTAATAATTTCAAAAGTATCTTTGACATTATTAACACGTTTTCTTTCCAATACCCTGAGCATGTCCTAACTGATCTTTCCTAGCTCCTCTTCATGTTTCAGATCTAATAACACATTTATCTTCATTGCACACATTCTTCCTTGGTGATCTCACCTATTCCACAGCTTACCTCTAATATTTCTATCTCACTTTTATTCTCACTCTCACTTTGTCTCTCCAACTTTATAACTATCAATTGAGTCATCTCCATCCTTACCTCTCTTGGTTCTTCAAAATCAATATAAATTCATCATTCTTTTTCTTTCTTTCCCATATTCACAAAATGTTCTTTTTTCATTTATTCACACATATATTTGTTATTGATTAACAATATTAATTAACTGTCTATAATATACCAGACACAGTGATAGGCCTGAAAAAGCAACTGCTGGAAATTCTATTATTGTTAACAATTATTCTTTTTTTCCTTCTTCATGAGAAGGTTATATATCTCTGCTCATTGCTATATAATTTAGTGTCTTCTGTGTGGAAAATGGTATGTCTCTGACTTTGAGCTTGGTCAGCTATGTGACATATTTTGGCAAAAGGAATATGAGATATGATATACAACGTAAGTGAACAAATTTTTTTCAAAAGCATTACAAGTTTACTAGTTCTGTGACCTCTACTTTTTCCCAGAGAGGACCTTCCCCTTCAGTGTGGGTTCATGAGTGAGGTACATATGCAACAGAGCTGCAGATGACTTACTATCTACTTATAATGTAAGCAAGAAATTAGTCATTGTTGAAAGAAAATGGTTATTACAACAGCTAAGTTGACTAATGTGATATTAAATGAAAGAGTGATGATGAATGACACACAGACTGACAGCTGTCAGATGGAAGGTTATTTGGGGGACTGGATGAAAGAAGATGAAGGGATTAGTGAAAAAATATGTATACGTAACACATAAACACAGACAACATGTTGGTGACAACCAGAGGGAAATGGGGTAGAGGCTAGGGGAAATTGGGCAAAGGGGAAATGGGGTGAAGGAGACATTGTTCAGGATGATGGGCACATGATGTAGCGCTCAGATGATGTTTTATTGAGTTGTATACTTGAAACCTGTATGGTTTTATGAACCAATGTCACCCCAATAAATTCACTTAAAAAAAAAAAGAGTTCCAAAAACAGTAGAGGTCCTCCAGTTCACTAAAATTTTCTCCTCAGATATTTAATCTTTTTCTTTTTCATTGCATCCCACATTCAACAAAATTCAATTCATCCTCTCTATTCAACATCCCTGTTGTCGATTCTTTTTCACTCTTTTCTATCCTCTTGACTATTGCAAAGGAGGGCAGTTGCGGGGGGAGGGCAGGCCTATAGGAGACGGCAGTTAGGGGTGACTAGGTTAGCAGGAGAGGGCACTTAGATGTGAATCGGCCAGCAGGGGATGGCAGTTGGGGGCGACCAGCCCTGCAGGGAAGGGCAGTTGGGGGTGACAAGGCCCACAGGGAAGGGCAGTTAGGGGCAAATAGGCTGGCAGGGGAGCAGTTAGGCATCAATCAGGCTGGCAGGGGAGTGATTAGGGGGTGATCAGGCTGGCAGGCAGAAGTGGTTAGGGGCAATCAGGCAGAGGCAAGGGAGCAGTTGGGAGCCAGCAGTCCTGGATTGTGAGAGGGATGTCCAACTACCAGTTTAGGCCCGATGGTTGGACATCCCTCAAGGAATCCAAGATTGGAGAGGGTGGAGGCTGGTCTGAGGGACAACCTCCACCCCATGTACTAATTTTGTGCACTGGGCCTCTAGTTTAATATAAATAGGAACATAAAATATGTAATCTCTTATAACTGGTTTCTTTCATTTACATTTATAGGGTTCATCTATGTAATTACATGTATCAGTCCTTTGCTTTTTACAACTGAAAAATATCCCAGTATGTGGATACACCACATTTTATCTCTTCACTAGAGGCCTGGTACATGAAATTCATGCATGGGAGAGGGTGTCCCTCAGTTCAGCCTACACCCTCTCCAATCTGGGAGCCCTAGAGGGATGTCCAACTGCCCGTTTAGGCCTGATTCTACCTAGATCCTACCTAGATCTGGCCTAAACAGGCAGTTGGACATTCCTCTCACAATCCAGGATTGCTGGATCCCAACTGCTCACCTGCCTGCCTTTCTGATTGCCCCTAACTGCTTCTGCCTGCCAGCCTGATTACCCCTAACCACTCCTCTGACAGCCTAATTGATGCCTAACTGTCCTCCCTGCAGGCATGGTCACCCCTCACTGCCTTCCCCTGCAGTCCTGGTCCCCACCCAACTGCCCTTTTCTGCAGGCCCGGTTGCCCCCAACTTCCCTCCTTTGCCAGTCTGGTCAACCCTAACTGCCTCCCCTTGCAGGCTTGATGGCCCACAACTGCTATCCCTTGCAGGCCTGGTCCCTCCCAACTACCCTCCCTTGCTGGCCATCTTGTGGAGGCTATCTTGTGTTCACATGGGGGCAGCCTTTTTTGTGTTGGAGTGATAGTCAATTTGCATATTACTCTTTTATTAGATAGGATAGAGGCCTGGTGCATGAGTGAGGGCCAGCTGGTTTGCCCTGAAGGGTATCCTGGATCAGGGTAAGGGTTTCCTTGGGGCATGGAATGGCCTGAGCGAGGGGCTTATGGTGGTTTGCAGGCTGGCCACACCCCCCAGCAGCCCAAGCGGATCTGGGATTTATTCATCTTCTATAATTGAAAATTTGTAGCCTTGAGTGGAGCCAAGACTCCTGCTTGCTCTGTGGCCACAGCCATTTTTGTTGGGATTTATTTATCTTCTACAATTGAAACTTTGTAGCCTTGAGTGGAGGCCTAGGCTGGCCAGTGTGTGTGGAAAGTTTGGCTTTCTCCATTACCAAGGAAACCCAAGCCTCCTGCTCACTCTGTGGCTGCAGCCATGTTGGTTGGGTTAATTTGCATACTTGCTCCTTATTGGCTGGTGAGTATGGCTTTGGGGGTAGCAGAGGTATGGTCAATTTGCATATTACTCTTTTATTAGATAGGATTAGTTGACAGGCATTTGGGTTGTTTCATCTTTTACCTATTATGAATAATGCTGCTATTAACATTTATTTATAAGTTATTGTGTGGACATATGTTTTCCAATCTCTTGGATATATACCTAAGATATACTGGGTCATATGGTAACAATATATTTAACTTTTTTAGGAAATGCCAGATTGTTTTTGAAACAGCTGCCCCATTTTACATTCTGATCAATAGATTATAAGGGTTTCAATTATTCCACATCTTCAACAATAATTATTATCTTTTTTTTAATTTGTTTGTATTGATTTTAGAGAGAGAGGGGGGGGGAGAAGGAAAAAGAGAGAAAGATTGAAGTGAGAGGGAAACATTGATTGGCTATCTCCTGCCAGGGATCTAGCTTGCAACCCAGGAATGTTCCCTGACTGGGAATTGAACCCTGACCTTTCTATGCATGGGATAACACTCAGACAACTGAACCACACCAGTAAGGGCTATCTGTCTTTTTTTACTATCCTATCTAATAAAGAGGGAATATGCTAATTGACTCTCATGCTGTTACAAAGATGGCGGCACCCACAGCCAATAAGGAGGGAATATGCTAATTGACTGTCATCCCCTCAAAGATGGTGGTGCCCACAGCCTAAAGATGGTGCCAAGTTCCCTCAGCCCCACCAGGGTGCATGCCTTTGGAGTCCCCCAGTCCTCTCAGCCCTCCAGCCACTAAGAACTGGCCTGAGGCACAGGTAAGCCTCTAATGGAGGCTGCCCAGCCAACCAGGACCAGCTCAAGGCACAGGTAAACCTTGTATGGTGGCTTCCCAGCCACCCAGGGCTGGCCCAAGGTATAGGTAAGCAGGGTTGGCCAAGGCTTGTGTTGCTGGCAATGGCAGCAGCAAAGATGTGATGGGGTGTCATCTTCCCCTGATCATCTGGTTGCCTCCTGCCTCTGAAGGCTCTCAGACTGTGAGAGGAGGCAGGCCAGGCAGAGGGACTCCCCGTCCAGTGCATGAATTTTCATGCACCAGGCCTCTAATAGCCATCATAATGGATGTGAAGTGGTGTTTCACTAGGGTTTTGTTTTAAATTTATTTAATGGCTAATGATGTGGGCATTTTTCATGACTTGTTGGACATTGGTATATCTTCTTTGGAGACAAATCTAAATTGGGTTTTATTTTATTGAGTCACTAGTGGCCAGGTGAACAAAATTTGTGCATATTAAAAGGGGATTAATTACAGGATATATTTTAATATTGCTATTTGCCCTTTCTCTATAATAAAAGTATCAGAGATGAAAGAAAATTAGTAAAATGTATATGAAAACCTTCCTTCTGTCAGAGTCTGGGGCACAGCACAGGACCCAGAATCAAGTCCCCACTCACCCACTTGTGCCTCAAAATGGCATGAGACCCAGACCTGGCCGCCTTCCTCCCTCCCGCATTGGGCTAGATCCAGACCTCTCCAGTCCCACCCTTGTCAAGCCCCACCAAGCAGGGGGCACAGCCTGAGGTCCTATGTCAAGCCCTGCAAGGTGGGAGATGTAGTGATGGTCAATTAGCATATTCCCTCTTTATTACATAGGATAGGAGCTCTTTATATATTTGGGATACACGTTCCCTATCAGACATATGATTTGCAATAATTTCTCCTATTATGTGGACTGCCTTTTAATTTTTGTGATAGTATCTTTAAAGCAAAAAGATTTTTAATTTTGTTGAAGTCCTATTTATTTTTTGTTACTTGGGATCATATTTAAGAATCTGTTGATAAATCTAAGGTCACAAAGATTTACCTTTGCTTCCTTCTACAAGTTTCATAGTTTCAACTCTTACATTTAAGTCTTTGACCTATATGAGTTATTTTTTTTGTATATTGTGTGAACAGAAGTGTGACTTCATTTTTCTGCATGTGGCTATCAGTTTTCCCAACATGATTTGTTGAAAAGACTATCCTTTCCCCATTCAATGATTTTGGAATTGCATTAAAACCATGGATCAATTTGAGATTTTATAACAGTAATTATGTCCTTCCATTAACATAGGATATATTTCTATTTATTCAGGCTTTTTAAGATTTATTTAATTTATGTTTTATAATTTTCAGTGTACAAATCTTGTACTTTTTTCCTTTTGATGCTATTACAAATGGAACTATTTCCTTAATTTTATTTTTTTATCATTTTATTTTTTTAAATTAAACCTTTATTATTCAGATTATTACATTTGTTTCTCTTTTCTCCACTCCATAGCACCCCTCCACCCATCTCCCACCCTTCCCTCTGCCCTTACCTCCCTCCCATTGATCTCATCCATAGGTGTATGATTTTTGTCCAGTCTCTCCCTGTACACCCCTAACCCTTTCCCCCTGAAAATTATCAGTCCACTTCTTTTTTGTGCTCCTGATTCTATTATATTCAACAGTTTATTCTATTGATCAAATTTTTACTTCACTTAATTTTTAGATTCACTTGTTGATAGATATGTATTTGTTGTTCATAATTTTTTGTCTTTTACCTTTTTCTTCTTCCTCTTCCAAAAGAGTACCTTTCAGCATTTCATATAATACTGGTTTGGAGTTGATGAACTCCTTTAGCTTTTTCTTCTCTGTGAAGCTCTTTATCTGCCCTTCAATTCTGAATGATAGCTTTGCTGGATAGATTATTCTTGGTTGTAGGTTCTTGTTATTCATCACGATGAATATTTCTTGCCCCTTCCATCTGGCCTGCATCGTTTCTGTTGAGAAATCAGCTGACAGTCGTATGGGTGCTGCCTTGTAGGAAATGAACTATTTTTTTCTTGCTGCTTTTAATATTCTCTCTTTGTCTTTTGCTCTTGGTATTTTAATTATGATGTGTCTTGGTGTGGTCCTCTTTGGATTCCTTTTATACAGTGTACTGTGTGCTTCCTAAACTTGTAAGTCTATTTCTTTTACCAGATGTGGGAAGTTTTCAGTCATTATTTCTTTAAATAGGTTTTCAGTATCTTGCTCTCTCTCTTCTTCTGGCACCCCCACAATTCTGATGTTGGTACGCTTGAAGCTGTCCCAGAGTCTCCTTACATTATGTTCACATTTTTGGATTCTTTTCTCTTCTTGCTTTTCCAGCTGAATGTTTTCTGCTTCTTTATATTTCAAATTTTTACTTGATTCTTGCCTTTCTCTAATCTGCTGTTAGGACTCTGTATAATATTTTTTATTTCCATCAGTGTATGTTTAATTTCTAGTTGGTCCTTTATCATCTTTAGTTGGACCTTTTCCATCTCTAGTTGGCTCTTTTGCATCTCTAGTTGGTCCTTTTTTATCTCCTCTTGGCTCTTGCTAACTTTATCCAACTTTTCTAGCATATTCTTGAAAAACCTTATAAGCATGGTTTTGAACTCTCTATCCAGTCGTTTTTTTCCCTCCATTTCTTTTGTTTGTGATCCCTTCCCTTGTCTCGGCATTTTCACTATGCCGGGGAAACTTCTGTGTTGAATTCAGCCTTATGATACCAGACTTTCAAAACCGAAGAAGCCTCTGTTGAACTTGGGAGGGGTGGAGTCTCAGGGCTTAAGGGACCACCTTGCCTTCCAGTCAGTCCCACCCTCCACGGTTTCTGAGTCTCACGTGACTGAGTAATCACTGGAGCGGTCCTTGTGCGAGCACGCCTGCAGTGCCTCTAGACCGCTGCCTTTCCAGCTCCCCTGCTCACCAGGACCACAGGAGTCTAGGTCTCCAGGGTTTTGCCCGAAACAGGGGCTTAGTGGAGTCAGAAGTGGCACAGTTGGGAGAGTCTGTCACACTCGCAAAAGCTGGCAGCACAATCAGCAATCTGTCCTTTGCGCAGTGCCATGCCTGCCACCAGATCTGATCTTTCGCGACTCCCCTAAAATTTCCGTGCACCTCTCCCTTTTCACAGTCCAAATTCCCCCCGTAAGAGTTTTGGCAGGTTCTGGGGTTTAGTGTCGTAATATAAGGGGTTCAATGCCATTGGGAGTCTCTGTTTCCCTCCCGCCAGAGAAAGCCAGTCAGTTATTCCAGCACCCACTATCTCAGCGCGCGCGTCTCCATACCTCAGCTTTTTGCATCTCCTTTGGGTTTCTGTGAGCCCCTCTCTTTCCTTTTAGCTGTAGAACTGAAACTCAGCCAGCTTTCCTGTGGTTCTGGATGATGTTCATTCTGTCTTTTAGTTGTAGTTTTGAAATTGTTGTGCGAAGTATCAGTGTAGGTGTTTACCTATGCCGCCATCTTGGATTCTCTATTTCCTTAATTTTAATTTCTGATTATTTATTCCCAACAAATATAAATAAAATTGATTTTTGTATATTGAACTTGTATCTGTAATGTTGGTAAACCCATTGATTAGTTTTAGGGTTTTTTTTTCCTTTTTAAATGAATTTATTGGTGTTAAATTTGTTAATTGGGGTTATATAGATTTCAAGTGTACAATTTTACAATACATCATTTACATAGGTCTTTTGTGTGTTTATCACGCAAAATCTAGTCTCCTTCTGTTACTATTTATCATCCCTTTACACTCTTTACTTATCCCTACCCCCCCTTTACCCCTGGTAATCACCATACTGTTGCCTGTGTCTGTGAGGTATATTTTTTTATTAATCCTTCACCTATTCACTCTGTCCTTCAACCTGTCTCCCATCCAGAAGCTCTGTCTGTTCTCTTTATCTATGAGTCTATTGCTATTTTGTTTGTTAGTTTATTTTGTTCATTAGATTCCCATGTAAGTGATATCATATGATATTTGTATTTCTTTGATTGGCTTATTTCACTTAGCATAATGATCTCTAGGTCCATCCAAAGTTCACAGAAGGTAAGACTTTTTCCTTTTTATGGTCACGTAGTATTACATTGTATAAATGTACAACAGCTTTTTTTATCCAATCATCTACTGATGGGTATTTGAACCTCTTCCAAATCTTGGCTATTGTAAATAGTGCTGCAATGAACATAAGGGTTCAGATATTCTTTTGAATCAATATTCTGGGTTCTTCACATAAATTCCCAGGCTCATAAGGCAGTGCTATTTAAAAAAAAAATTGTTTTTTGAGGAAACTGCATACTGCTTTGCACAGTGGCTGCACCTCTCAGCATTCCCATCAACAGTGTATAAGGGTTCTCTTTGGTCCACATCCTCACCAGCTCTTGTTGTTTGTTGACTTATTGAGGATAGACATTCTGACAGGTGTGCGATAATATCTCATTGTGGTTTTAATTTTCTAGGAATATGTCCATTTCCTGCAGGTTGTCTAGTTTGTTGGAATGGAGTTGTTCATAATATTTTTTAACAATCCTTTGTATTTCTGTGGGGTCTGTTGTTATTTCGCCTCTATCATTTCTCATTTTGTTTATTTGAGTCTTCTCTTTGCTTCTTAGTGAGTTTGGCTAAAGGTTCAACCATCTTGTTTATCCTTTCAAAGAATAAGCTCTTGGTTTTGTTGATCTTTTGTATTGTTTTTTTTTTTTTTGGTCTGTATGTCATTTATTTCTGCTCTAATTTTTATTATCTCCTTCCTTCTGCTCACTGTGGGATTTTCTTGTTGCTCTCTTTCTAATTCTTTGAGTTGTAGTGTTAGATGATTTACTATTATTGTTTCTTGTTTCTTTTCAGTAGGCCTTTAGAGCTATAAACTTCTCTCTCAGGACTGCTTTCATTGTGTCCCATAGGTTTTGGATTTTGTGTTTTTATTGTCATTAGTTTCCAGAATGTTTTTAATTTCTTCTTTGATCTCATTAGTAACCCAATCAATATTTAATATGCTATTCAGCCTCCAAATGTTTTGGATTGTTTTTATTATAGTTTATTTCTAATATTATGCTATTGTGGTCTGAAAAGATGCTTGGTATGATTTCAATCTTTTTGAATTTGGGGAGACTTTGCTCATGACCCAGTATGTGGTCTATTTTTGAAAATGTCCCATGTGCACTTCAGAAGAAAATATATTCTGAAGCTTTTGGATGAAATGGTCTGAAAATGTCAATTAAGTCCATCTGATCTAGTGAATCATTTAGGATTATTTCTTTTCTGAATTTTTGTCGAGAGGATTTATCCAGTGATATCAGTGTGTATTAAAGTCCCCTACTATGGTTGTATTGTTGTTGAACTCTCTCTTGATATCTTCCAGGAGATTTTTTATGTATTTGGGTGCTCCTGCATTGGGTGCATATATGTTTCTCAGAGTTATATCTTCTTGTTGTATTGATCCCTTTAGTATTATGAAGTGGCCTTCCTTATCTCTTGTTATGGCCTTCACTTTGAGGTCTATTTTGTAAGATATAAATATTGCTACCTCAGCTTTTCTCATTTCCATTGGCTTGAAAAGTATTTTTCCACACCTTCACTTTTAGTGTGTGTGAGTCCCTTGTTCTAAAGTGGGTCTCTTGCAGACAGCATATATATTGGTCATGTTTTTTCATCCAGTCAGCCAACCAATGTCTTTTGATTGGAGCATTCAGTCCATTTATATTTAAAGTTATTATTGAAAGGTACTTGTTTGTAGCCATTTTTATTTTTTGAGGCTGTGTTCCTTATTACCTTTTTGTTTCTTCTTTTTACAGCATTCCCTTTAGCATTGATTGCATTGCTGGCTTGGTAGTGATAAACACCATTAGCCTTTTTTTTTTTTTACTACAAAGCTCCTGATTTCCCCTTCAATTTTGATTGATCGACTTCCTAGATAGAGTATTCTTGGATTCAGTCCTTTCCTTTGCATCACTTTGTATATATATCTTTCCATTCCCTTCTAGTTTGATGTGTTTCTGTTGAGAAATAATTTAATAATCTGATGGGGGATCCTTTGTAGGTAACTTTCTGTCTCTCCTTTGCAGTCTTTAAGATTCTCTCTTTGTCAATAACATTTGCCATTGTCATTATTGTGTGTCTTGGTGTGGGTCTTTTGGGATTCATCATTTTTGGGACTCTCTGTAATTGAGTAACTTTTTTCTTCCCCACATCAAGGAAGTTTTCTGTCCAGTAAATTTTCTAATCCTTGTGCTCTTCTTATCCTTCTGGGAGCCATATTATATGTATGTTATTTCATTTTATGTTATCCCCAAACTCCCCTAGGTTCTCCTGCTTTTTAATTTTTTTTCTCTAGTTGCTATCCAGATTGGGGTTGTTTCTGTACCTGATCTTCTAAATCACTAATTCAGTCCTCTGCTTCTTCTAGTCTACTGTTGAAGCCTTCCATGGTATTTTTTATTGTAGCTATATCATTTTTCATTTCTTCCTGATTTTTGCATAGGTTGTTGATTTTTTTTATCCATCTAGTGTATGAAATGTATGACCAATAATCTGAATTCTTTTTCTCTCATGTTCCATGCTTCTATTTCACTTTTCTTTCTTGGCAATTCCTCCTTTTCTTTCCTCTGAGGATTGCTTTGTTGTTTTCCCATTCTATCATCAGAAGGTTCAAATGTCAAGTTGTAGGGGTCTGGGCCATGTTAAGTGGGAGTTTTACACCTCCCAAGTGTCACTGAGAAGCTCTGACACCAAGATGTGTGGTTTCTGTGGGTTGGTGGGAGCCATACTTGCCCTGGGTCAAAATCACAGGCACTTAGTGTGGCCTTGTATGTGCACCTAGAACCAGGGATTTAGTATAACCTGCACCATGTTGAAATAGAAGACCTATTGGCATATGCCATAAATCAAAGTCCCCTATTGCATGTCAGGAGTCAGAGGCTCCCTGTGTTCATGCCAAGAATCGAGTATCAGAGACTCTGTACCTTGCACTGAGAATCAGGGTCCCTGTGTGCACACGTGCCAAAAATTAGAGCCACTGGCTCTTAATGTGAATGCACTGGGAATCAGGGATCCCAGGCACACACAATGAGGAATAGAGTCTAGTCATGGTGCTCATTGCTGCCTATTGCATGGAGACTCAGGGTCCCCAATCTGCTTGGGAGACTGGGTTGCTCAGTCACACTGTATTGGCAGGAAGTCCACTTCTGACCTGCAGTAAACAGCCTTCTGTGTGCACTTGCCCTGAATCAAAGTTAGGTGGCACTTCTATTTAGTGTGGGTGTGGAGTCTGGTCACACGGGCATGTAAAGTGGAAAAGAAGCTCCCTGTGTCCATACACCTGGGCTCAAATTTAATACTGTCTCCCTGTGTGAGCAGAGGGTCTGATCTTGGGAAAAACTTCCCAAGGGAGCTTTGGGACAATGTCCACAGATCCAGGTTCAAATGCAGCACAGTCTGTCTGCTAGGGTGCAGGGTCTGGTCATGGCAAAAAAACTCCCCAGGCTTGCACCCCTAGGCTCCAATTCAGTACTGTCTCCCTGCATGGGTGCAGGATCTGGTCACAGAAAACAATCTCCCCAAGCTCGTGCACCTATGCTCAAATTCAGGACTGCCTCCCTGCCTGGACATGCAGACTAGATGCGGGAAACAAATTTCCAGAGTTCGCAAGTTTGGGCTCAAGTTCAGCTCTGTCTTCCCTCCCCTACTTGAACATGGGATCTGGTCATAGAAAACTACCTCTCTAAGGATGAGCAGTTTGGCTCAGAAACAAACTTCCCATGTCCAACACCAAGGTTCAAAGTCAGGCAGAATCCCCACTGCTGTGTGTGTTCAGAAAGCCTTATTGTGTGGCTGGGGTCTGGTAGTTTCTATGTTGCTGCTGCAGGGGTGGTGGGGGAGGGGGATTGGCTTTGCGACTCACAGAAATCAGTGGCTGTGGTGCCTGGAGTCTTGGTGTCCCTGGGTCTGCAGTAATGATTGCAAGTCTTTTACCAGTGTGCCTGTAGAGTCCTGGTTTGCTTCTGAGACCAGACTGGGTATTGGCAAGGCTAGGATTCTAGTCTCAAACAGTTCTGTTCTTCAAGATAGCATGGTCTGTCTGCCACCAGTGTTCTCCCTGGAGTGTTTGTGGCAGCAGGATTTTGCCATCAAAGACTGCCCATATTGGCAGCCCCCTCAAAGAACTGCAGGGTGTAATTGTCCCTATTTCACTCACACACACACCCACACACATCCACACACACCTCTACTCTCATACTCTCCTTTGTTATCTTCCTGCCAGTCACCATCTTTCCTCTTATGTGTATCTTCTTTAATTTCTTTCTTCGGTGTCTTATAATTTTCTAAGTACAGGTCTTTTACCTACTTACATAAATTTATTTCTGGGTATTTCTTTTTTTAATTACATTTTTATTGATTTCAGAGAGGAAAGGAGAGGGAGAGAGAGAGAGAAATATCAACAATGAGAGAGAATCATGGGTTGGCCACCTCCTGCCACCCCACACTGGGGATCAAGCACAAAACCTGGAAATGTGCCCTGAGCGGGAATCAATGTGTGACCTCCTGGTTCATAGGTCAATGCTCAACCACTGAGCCACACTGTTGGGCTAATTTTTTGATACAATTATAAATGGACTGTTTTCTTAGTTTCTCTTTTTGATAGTTCATTTATGTACACTAATAAAAGAGAAACATGCAAATTGACCATCCCTCTGCTATGCCCACCAGCCAATCAGGAACAAGTATGTAAATTAACCCAACAAATATGGCAGTGGTCCCAGAGCTGGAGCGAGAGGGAGGCTTGGGTTGCCCCCTACTATAGAGGAAGCCAAGCTTCCATCCATCCAGCCCTGGCCTCTGTTCAAGGAGGGGCTGGAGGAAAAAAAAAAAAAGGAGGGGCTGGGAACCTGGGTCACTGGGGGTCATGGCCAGCCTGAAAATGGTTCTTAGCCCTTTACCCAGGCTAGCCACACCCTCATAGAGTGAGGGTTCTCACTGCAAGCATGGCCAGCCTGCACATAGCCATCAGCCCCTCACCCAGACTGGTCAGGCACCCCAGCAGGGATCCTCACCCCATGAAGTCATGGCTGGCCTGCAAGTCATGCCCAGTCTGCCCCATGCCCCAAGGGAAACCCCACCCTGATCCGGGATACCCTGCATGGCAAACTAGCTGGTCCCCACCCATGTACCAGGACTCTAATAAAAGGGTAATATGCTAATTAAACTGGGAGACCTTCCAGGAGATCTTCCAGATGTTCTTCTGGACAAAGCCATGGTGGCAAGGCCGAGATAGAGGCAGTTAGAGACCAAGAGGGGAAGGCATTTGTGGGTGATCAGGCCAGGATGGGATGGCAGTTGTGGGTGATCAGGCCAGCGGAGGGGGAGCCAGTTGGGCATGAGCAGTCCATCAGTGGGGGTCAGTTGGAAATGATTAGGACAGTGGGGAGGGAGTTTGGAGTGTGTAGGTCAGCAGGGTGCAGTTGGGAGTGAGTAGGCCAGTGGGGAAGGAAAATGGGGGTGAGCAGGCCAGCAGAGATGGGCTGTTGGGAGCAAGCACACTGGCATGGGGGTAGTTGGGGGTGATCAGGATGGTTGGGGGGGACATTTGGGGGTGAGCAGGCTGGCAACGTGGGGCAGTTGGGGTTGAGCATGCCAGCAGTCAGAGTGGTTAGGAGCAGTCAGACAGGCAGGCAGGTGAGCGGTTAGGAGCCAGTACTCCTGGATTGCAAGAGGGATATCTGCCGATTTAGGCCCATTCCCTGTAAACTGGCAGTAGGACATCTTTTGAGGGGGCTGATTGGAGAGGGACACTCCCTCTCCCCTAGTGCAGGCCAGGCTGAGGAACACCCTCCCTCCCCCATGCACAAATTTCGTGCTCTGGGCCACTAGTTGATATATAAAAATGCAGCCAATTCTTAAATATTTATTTTGAATCCTGCTACTTTATCTAGTTTTTTATTAGCTTCAGTAGTTTTATTTTTGGTGGAATAACTAGGATTCTATATATACAGTATCAGTATTATATCATCTGCAAATAATGACAGTTTTATTTCTTCTTTTCCAATTTGGATGCCTCTTATTTATTCTTTTCTGATTGCTGGGGCTAGGACTTCTGATATTGTGTTGAATAAGATTTGTGAAAGTGGACATCCCTGTTTTGTTGTTGAGGTATAATGTCTTTATTCCCACTTTGTTGAGAGTTTTTTTGTTTGTTTGTTTTTTTTATGTTGAGGTATAATGCCTATATTCCCACTTTGTTGAGAGCTTTTTTTTATCATAAATGGTTGCTGAATTTTGTCAAAAACTTTTTCTGCATCTACTGATATGATCATATGGTTTATGTAATGTATATGCTAATTGATTCATAGATATTTATAGATATTGTACCAACCTTGCATTTCCAGAATAAATCCCACTTATCATAATGGACGATTTTTTAAAAATGTATTGCTAAATTCAGTTTTATTAATACTTGGTTGATGATTTTTTACATTTATGTTCATCAGGGATATTGGCCCATAATTTTCTCTCTTTCTCATGTCTTTATTTGGTTTTGGAGTTAGCATAATACTGGCATTGTAAAGGTTTCCCTCCTCTTGAATTTTTTAGAATGGGTTGAAAAAGATAGGTTTTAGTTCTTCTTTGAATGTTTGGTAAAAGTCATTTGTGAAGCCTGGGTTCAGGACTTTGGTTTCTTGGAAGTGTTTTTGGTTATTGATTCAGTTTCATTAGGTGTAATTGATCTGTTCAGATATTAGGTTTCTTCTTGAGTTTTGAGAAATTTTATATTTGTAGGAATTTATCAATTTCTTCCAGATTGTTAAATTTGTTGGCAGATAGTTGTTCATAATATTTTTGTATAATCTTCTCTATTCCTGTGGTTCATTTGTTCCTTCTCCTCTTTCATTTCTGATTTAATTTATTTAGGTCCTCTTCCTTTTTTTCTTGATGAGTCTGGTTAAAGGTCAATTGATCTTGTTTATTTTATTAAAGAGCCAACTCCTGGTTTCATTGATCTTTTTTTATTGCTTTTTTGGACTAAGTCTATTTCTGATCTAAACTTCATTACTACTTTTTTTCCTATTCACTTTGGGCTTTGTTTGTTGTTCTTGTTTAGTTCCTATAAGTGTCTGTTTAGATTGTTTGCTATTTTTCTTGAGATAGGCCTGTAATGCTATGAATTTCCCTCCTAGGCCTGCTTTCATTGTGTGACAAAGATTTAGGGTTGTTGTGTTTGCATTGTCATTTGTGTCAAGGTATCATTTGAAATTTTTGCTTGATCTCATTGTTAATCCATTAATTGTTTAGTAACATATTATTTAGCTTCCTGTGTTTGTGTTTTATCAGGTTTTTTTCCCTTGAGATTTATTCCTAATTTCATACCATTATGGTCAAAGTAGATGCTTGCTATGATTTCAATCTTCTTACATTTATAGAGACACGTATTGTGTCCTAGCATATTTCCTATCTTAGAAAATGTTCCATGTGCACCTAAAAGGAATACTTTGCTGCTTTTGGTTAAAATACTTTGAAGATATCAATTAAATCCATCTGATCCAGTGTGTTGCTTAAGGCCACTGTTTCCTTGTTGATTTTATGTCTGAAAGATCTATCCATTGATGTCAATGGGATGTTAAAATTCCTTATGATGACTTGTTACTATTATTCCCTTTCTTTATGCCCATCAAGATTTACTTTATATATTTAGGTGCTCCTATGTTGGTACATAAATGTTTCAAATGGTTATATCTTCTTATTGGATTGATATCTTTATGATTATATAGTATTCTTTTTTGTCTCTTATTTTAAAGTATATTTTATCACAAATAAGTATTGCTACCCCATTTCTTTTTGCATGAAATATCTATTTGTGTCTTTCTTTTTGGGGTAGGTCTCTTGTAGACAGCATATATATGGGTCTTATTTTCTAATCCATTCAGCTGCCTTATGTCTTTTGATTGTAGCATTTAAACTATCTGCATTTAAAGTGATTGGTGATAGGCATGCATTTATTGTCATTTTATTCTTTATAATTATGTTCCTCTTCCTTTTCTTTTTCTTCTTATAGAAGACCATTTAACATTTCTTATAATACTGGTACTGTGGTAATGAACTCTTAGCATTTTCTTCTCTCAGAAACTCTTTATTTCTCCTTCAATAAATTATAACTTTACTGGGTAAGTCTTGGTTGTAGGTCCTGCTTTTCTGTATGTTGTCTGAAGCTCTCCACTAGAAGTATTTGTTGTGGGCCCTTTGAGAGGGACTCTGGTGCATCTCAGTATCAGATGTTGCCTGTGACTAGTCCTGAGCAACTGTTTGGAGCTGCCAAGTGATACACAGTTTGTGGCTTCCTCACTGGTCCTGAATGTGTGTGGAAAGGACCTTTGTGGTCATCAAGACTGACTTCCACCAGCACTGAGCCGTGGGGAAAATCAGCAAGAAGCTCTGGCCCAGAGATCTGTCTTATTGTGCCTCTACCTGCTGGCTGCCTGTTAAACTCAATGACTGAAAGAGACTCTGCTGGCACTTGAGAATATGAAATATAGTTTCATAGTGAATCACTTGACAGGGGTAAGTAGTACTCACCAAATTGATACAGGTTCAAATTTGATGCCCGTGCTTTGTGTGAGGCCACACAGCAAAAATTCCAAGGCTAGTTGCCACCCACTGGGTGCCCACTAACCTTTGTGGTAGAGTCTCAGGGAATTGCCAAGGTAAGATCAGCAGAATCTATCAGGCCCAAACAGACCAAGATTTGGCCATGCAAAGGGAAAGACCATTGGGATATGCAAGGGAAAAAATAGCTCCTATTCTAGAGCCATACAACTCAGTCTGTCACAAAATCTGCCTGGACCTTTTGGATAGCCAGAGTTCAACAGGGCAGGCCCACTGGGAATCTGGAGGGTGGTGCTAGTGGATCTCTTGTGAGGAAGACTCCCTGACCAGGCTCATGAAAATGTTGGGGGAGTGGCCCCTGCCCCAGAACCATACAACTTAATCACTGGCACCTTTTGAGTCTGCCAAGACTTTTAAATTCATGGCTCATGCAGCTGACTTCTTTGAAGGCCATAAGCTCCACAGGATGAGTGATAGGGAGTCTGGAGGGTGGGACAGTTGCATTCCCCAAGGCTGATGCCATAAAAAGGGGAATGCTCCACCAAAAATAGATGATGTCTATGGTGTGAAAGAGGGATTCAATACAGGAACACTGGCTGTCCCTTCAACCTTCTCCCCAGGGACATAAATCTTCATCAGTCCTCACACAACTCTAATCTGTGCTCCATCCTCTCTCTGCCCAGCCAATTGTTGGTGGGTTCAAATGAGTTTTTTATGCTAATCCTTTAAGATGGCTCTTGTTCTCTATCTGACCCCATATTTTCTTGGAGGACAGAATCCCCACTGATTTTCACAAACACATATTATATGGACACCTCTTTCTGGCTCTGGTGCTCTGGGCTAGGGAGTCTAGAATAGATTTGAAACCCCACCCCAGGAGGCCATTGCACCTCAGATATTCCTCTGGAATCTCAACCGCTGCCCACTGGAGTGGGGCCAGCCCTGTCAGTCTCAATATGGCTTCTTCTGTAAATTTTTGGTTATAAGACTTTTGTTCACCTAGTCTTTAGTTAGATATTCAGGTTGATTGTCCTAGGTTTTAATTTTAATTCATGTTTGGTCCTGAGAGAAGGTGAGTGTAAGTTCTACTTATTCTGCAGACATCTTGGATTAGTCCTAATTGTGTTTGTTTTCTTTATTTCTTTTTGTATTTATTTTTTAGGATTTTCTGAATAGAGAATCATGTCATCAAGGTAAGCAATAGATTTACTTATTTTTAATCTGTTTTTTTTCTACCTATCTTTTTCTTTTTGCTTTCCCCTCAAATGACCTGTTTATAACTTCTTAGTACAATGTTGAATAGAAGTGGCAAGAATGGACCTCCTTGTGTTGTTCCTGATCTCGGGGAGTACTTTCTTCATTAGGCATGATATTAGCGATGAGTATATTATTCATAATAGTCAAAAGTAAAAACAATTTTAATGTCTATCAACCAATAGATTATCAAAAACTGGTGTATCCATTCAATAGAATATTACCTACACTAATAAAAGAGTAAGATGGAAATTGATCATACTTTCACAATGCCCATCAGCCAATCAGGAGTTAGTATGCAAACTAATCCAACAAAAATGGCAGGTTAATTTGCATATGCAGATTGCTGAGTGGTCAGAGGTGGAGCGGGACGCTTGCATCATTGCCATGGTGACAGTTCAGGCATTTCATACCATTCCAGCCACTCCAGGCCTCTGCGAAGTGTGTGAAGGCAGAAAGGCACTCTGGGCCAGAATGAAAAGGTGGTGCTGGCATCCAGGGGGAGGAAGTCCCATTCTTGCATGAATCTTCATGAATGGGGCCTCTAGGTAAGTCATAAAAAGGAATAAAGTGAAGAGAGAAAATGGCGGCGGAGTAGACAGATGCATCTGGAGCTTTGTCGCTGGGCAGAGGGAGAGAGAGCAGCTGAGAGTCGCACTGGGAGTGTTTGTTGGCAAGTTAAGAGTCAGTTATCCTCCAGGAGAAGGTGGGGGTCTGCTGGACGAGGCAGCCCCACTGCCAAGGGGTTTTTGTCCGCCGGAGCCACCAGCGCGAACACGGAGACCGAGCTATCTTGCAGTGGGAGGTGGATGTCTGCGGTGGTCTGAAGCCTTCGACTGGGCACCCATCGAGCAGCCGGGGACACGGTGACCCAGAACTCTGCTCTCTAATCGGCGCAGACACGCGGCAGAATCAGAGATCGACAGAGCACACAGAAAGGTCAGATTGCGCCTGGGATAAGAGGGAGGTGGATGTCTGCGGAGGTCTGAAAGCTGCGGCTGATGGAGGCACCCACAGAGCAGCCAGAGACCCAGAGCACAACTTTCCAGGCGGCGCGGATGCGCAGAGGCAGATTCGGAGATCCACGTGGCCCGCAGAAGGGTCAGATTTTGCCTGGGTCAGGGTGAGGTCTCCTACCCCCGCACAACAAAGACGTGCACACTGTGGGAACCGGGCTGCGGGAAAGCTGCCTCTGGAAAGGTCCGCAGAGGTGATCAGGGTGTGATCCCTAAGTGTGAAGGCAAACCCTCTGAGCTGTTGACAGAGGAGAGCTCTGGAAAACGACTCCTTTTTTTTCTGGGGCAGAGGGACAGCCTGGGAGTTATTACAGTGTCCTGGCTGCAAAACCCCCACAAACTGGCTTTGAGAACCACAGAGTAGCAGGATCTGAGCACAGCCTAGAAAGGTCCTGTGCTTTGTCTCAGAGATCAATTCTGAAACACTGCCACCTAGTGGATGCCATACAAATTGACTCTGGCATAACCACAAAAGAATAAAGAGATTAAAACACCAAGAGGGGAACACAGGAAACTGCAATACCTTCCCTACTGTGAAACAGGAGTGCCAAGCAGAATAATAGTGGAAGTGAAGGACCATTCTATTTTTTTCCTTTTTTTTCTTTTTCCTTTTTTCTTTTCCTTTTTTCTTTTTTTTTTATTTTTCATTTTCACATATTTTAATTAAAAGTCTATTTTTTTTCTTTCCACCTCAATTGATTTTACCTTTTTAATTATTACATTTTTGTTTTAAACTAGTATTATTAATTACTACTAGTACTTTACCTTTTTGGAAAAAAAAGTGTCATTTTGTTTTCTCTTTATTTTATTTTGGGATTAGAGTTCTAATAAGAAAATAAAAAGGAGGAGAAGGAAAGAAGAAGAGAAAAATTTTGTTCCTCTTTTCTCTCTTATACACTTTCTTTTCTCTCTGACTTTTTTCTCTTCCTCTTTTCTTCTCCTTCTCCTTTTTATTTTCTTATTTTATTTTATTTTCATTTCTATATCTTTTTTTTCTCACTCTCCCAATTTGATTTTGGCATTTCTTTCTTTTCTTTTTTCTTCATTTTCCTCTTCTTCTTTCTCTATTTACCCCTAATTTGTCCTTCATTGGTGGTCACCTTATTTGTGATTATTAACATCTTGAATACATTTCTACTCAGTGCCTTGTGTATTGTACCTGGTCCTGTTGTAGTTTGTGCCTTTCAATCAACATAGGAGAGAGAACTACATAACCAGACACCCGGAGAAGAAAGACCATGGGCAGAAAATGAAACAGCCCACCTAAGACAGAAAGGCAGGTTTCACCAGAAAAGGAAGTAAACGAAATAGAAGCAGAAATAAGTGCCAGAGAAAGAGTTCAGAGAAATGATCATAAGATGGATGAAAAGAATGGAAGACAAATTCGACAATATGAGTAAGAGCCAAGAGGAAATGAAGAAGAAGCAAGAAGAAATGCACAAAGAAATAAAAAATGACATCACTACTTTAAAGAAATCAATAGAAAGCATCAAAAGTAGACTAGAAGAAGCAGAGGACCGCATCAGTCAGCTAGAAGAACGGTAGGAAAAAATACCCAAGTACAGCAGCTTCTAGAAAAAAAAGATAAAAAGCAAGAGGAGAGTCTAAGGGAACTTTGGGATAACATGAAACAAAACAACATCCACATAATTGGTATTCCAGAAAGAGTGGAAACTGAACAAGGATTAGAGAACCTGTTTGAAGAAATACTGACAGAAAATTTCCCCAATATAGGAAAGAAAAAACCCACACAAATCCAAGAAGCTCACAGAGTCCCAAGCAAAATGAACCCCAACAGAACGAAACCAAGGCACATTATAATTAAATTGGCAAACACCGACGACAAAGTAAGAATCTTAAAAGCAGCCAGAGAGAAACAGAAAGTTACGTACAAAGGAACCCCATAAGACTAGCTACTGACTTCTCAACAGAAACTTGTCAGGCCAGAAGGGAATGGAATGAAATATACAAAGTCATGCAAAGGAAGGGTCTGAATCCAAGAATACTGTACCCTGCAAGACTCTCAATCAAAATTGAAGGTGAAATCAGAAGCTTCACAGACAAAAAAGGACTAAGGGAATATATTACCACCAAACCAGCAATGCAAGATATGTTAAAAGGTCTGCTGTAATAAAAAGAAAGAGGAAGCGAAGAAGGAACTCAGGGGTGGGGACTAAAAATGGCAACAAATAAGTACTTATCAATAATTTTAAATGTAAACGGATTAAATGCTCCAATCAAAAGACATAGGGTAACCAATTGGATAAGAAAACATGATCCATATATTTGCGGTCCGCAAGAAACTCACCTTAGGAAAAGAGATGCACATAGATTGAGGGTGAAGGGATGGAACATGGTATTTCAGGCAAATGGAAATGAAAAAAAAGCTGGGGTTGCAATACTTATATCTGACAAATTAGATTTCAAAGTAAAGGATATAACAAGAGATAAAGAAGGCCACTTCATAATACTAACGGGAACTATCCAACAAGAAATAACTCTGGTAAACATATATGCACCCAATATAGGAGCACCTAAATACTTAAAAAAAAACTCCTGGAGGATATTAAGTGAGAGATTGACAACAATACAATCATAGCAGGAGACTTTAATACCCCACTGTCACCATAGGACAAATCCTCTAAACAAAAAATCAGGAAAGAAACATCAAATGTTTCTAAACTAGACCAGATGGAATTAATTGACATCTTCAGAATATTTCACCCCAAAGCCACAAAATATACATTCTCCTCTAGTGTACATGGCTCATTTTCAAAGATAGATCATATGTTGGGTCATAAGAAAAGTCTCTTCAAATTCAAGAAGATAGAAATCATATCAAGCATCTTTTGAGACCACAGTGGCATAAAACTGGAAATCAACTATAATAAAAACAATAGAAAGAAATCAAATACATGGAGACTAAACAGCATGCTATTAAACAAATACTGGGTAACCAGAGAGATCAGGGAAGAAATAAAAAACATCATGGAAACAAATGACAATGACAACACAACAATACAAAATTTATAGGACACAGTGAAAGCAGTCTTGAGAGGGAAGTTCATAGCCCTACAAGCCTACTGCAAAAAACAGGAAACAATGGTAATAAATTACTTAAACCTACAACTCAAAGAACTAGAAGGAGAGCAACAAGAAAAGTCCAGTGTACTCAGAAGGAAGGAAATAGTGAAGATCAGAGCGGAGATAAACAACTTGGAAACCAAAGAAACAATTCAAAAGATCAACAAAACCAAGAGCTGGTTCTTTGAAAGGATAAACAGGATTGATGGACCTCTAGTCAGGCTCACCAAGAAGGAAAGAGAGAAGACACAAATAAACAAAATCAGAAATGAAAGAGGAAAAATAACAACAGACCCTGTGGAAATACAAAGGATTGTTAAAAAATACTATGAACAACTCTATTCCAACAAATTGGACAACCTGCAAGAAATGGACATTTTCCTAGAAAAATATAACCTCCCAAAACTCAATGAGGAGGAACCCAAACATCTCAATAGTCCAATAACTATGGAAGAAATTGAAGCAGTCATCAAAAAGCTTGCAGCAAATAAAAGCCCAGGAACAAACGGCTACACAGGAGAGTTTTACCAAACATTCAAGGAAGAATTAAAACCTATCCCCCTGAGACTATTCAAAAACATTCAAGAAGAAGAAACACTTCCAAACACCTTCTATGAAGCCAGCATCACCCTAATACCAAAACCAGATAAAGACAACACAATGAAAGAGAATTATAGGCCAATATCTCTCATGAACATAGATGCCAAAATGCTCAACAAAATTCTAGCAAATCGGATCCAGCAGTACATCAAAATGATCATACACCATGACCAAGTAGGATTCATCCCAGGAATGCAGGGATGGTACAATATCAGCAAATCAATAAACATGGTACATCACATAAACAAATTGAGAGAGAAAAATCACATATTCACATCAATTCATGCAGAAAAAGCATCTGACAAAATCCAACACTCTTTCTTGATAAAAACTCTCAGCAAAGTGGGAATATAAGGATCAAACCTCAACATCATAAAAACCATATATGATAAACCCACAGCTAACATC
>JAAGEH010000286.1:9681415-9736189 GCA_011751065.1 Lasiurus cinereus | reverse complement strand
TTCTGAGAAAGAAGAATAAAGTAGGTGGGATCTCAATATCAGATTTCAAGCTATATTACAAAGCAACTGTTCTTAAAACAGCTTGGTACTGGCACAAGAACAGACATATAGACCAATCGAATAGAATAGAGAATACAGATATCCACCTAAACCACTATGCTCAACTAATATTTGACAAAGGAGGCATGAACATACAATGGAGCCAAAATAGCCTCTTCAACAAATGGTGTTGGGGAAATTGGACAGATGCATGCAAAAAAATGAAACTGGACCACCAACTTACACCAAATACAAAAATAAACTCAAAATGGATACAGGACTTAAACATTAGAAGAGAAACCATAAAAATATTAGAGGAATCCACAGGCAGCACAATCTCAGACATATGCCGAAAGAACTTCTTCACTGATACTGCTCCAAAGGCAATGGAAGCCAAAGAAAAAATAAACAAATGGGACTACATCAAAATAAAAAGCTTTTGTACAGCAAAGGAAACCATCAACAAAACAACAAGAAAGACCACTGTATGAGAGAACATATTTGCAAATGTTATCACTGATAAAGGTTTAATCTCCAACATCTACAGCCAACTTATACAACTTAATAAAAGGAAGATGAACGATCCAATAAAAAAATGGGCAACGGACCTAAATAAAACCTTTTCAAAAGACGACAGAAGGAAGGCCAAGAGACACATGAAAACATGTTCAAAGTCATTAATCATCAGAGAGATGCAAATCAAAACAACAATGCGATACCATCTTACACCTGTCAGAATGGCAATCATCAACAAATCAACAAACGACAAGTGTTGGTGAGAATGCGGAGAAAAAGGAACCCTTGTGCACTGTTGGTGGGAATTCATACTGTGGAGAACAGTATGGAGTTTCCTCAAAAAACTAAAAATGGATCTGCCATTTGACCCTGGAATCCCACTCTTAGGAATTTATCCTAAGAAATTACAAACACCAATCAGAAAGGATTTATGCACCCCTATGTTTATAGCAGCACAATTTACAATAGCTACAATTTGGAAACAGCCTAGGTGCCTGTCAGCAGATGAGTGGATCAGAAACCTGGGGTACATCTACACAATGGAATACTATGCTGCCATTAAAAAGAAGGAATTCTTACCATTTACAGCAACCTGGTTGGAACTGGAGAGCCTTATGCTTAGTGAAATAAGCCAGTCAATGAAGGAGAAGCATCACATGATTGCACTCATTGGTGGATAATAAAAAACATTATAAACTGATGCACAAAAGGATAGATACAGAGACAGTAAAGCTTCAAACAGACTGTGAAATTACAGCAGGAAGATTAAAGTTAGGTGAGGTAGATAAGAGATCAATTCAAGGACTTGTATGCATGCATATAAGCATAACCAATGAACATAGACATGGTGGAGTTGGGGTATGCCTGGTCGGGCGGGGGCCCAATGGGGAGATATGTATAAAAAATTTTTTTAAAAAGCAATAAAGTACTATCATTTGCTATGATTGGATAACTCTTGAAAACATTATGCTAAATGAAATAAGCCAGACATCCAATATCACATAATGGATGATCTATTTATATGAAAATATCCTGAATAGTCATATAAAAAGAGACAGAAAGTAGATAATGGTTGTCAGGTGAGAGAAGCATTGGAGAGTGACTCTTAATGGGTATACATTTCTTTATAGTGGTCATCAAAATGTTCTGGATTGAATAATGGAATTAAAAAATGGTTGTATAGCTTAAAGTGCTGCTAAATTTTATACTATAAAAGGATGGCCTTTATAGTATGTGAATTATATTTTAATAAAAATTTCTACCTATTCTTTAAGCTTTATTGATCGACCTCAGCTTCCACACCAATGTGATGTGTTCAATTTTTCCTTTGAATTTTTTTAGACATATCTCTTTTATAGGAATTTCTATAATTTTCAAATGTTTAAAGGTGGTATTATTGAAACGGTTAATATCTACAAAGGCTGGTTGGTTATCTACATAGTTACGGTATGGGTAGCATTGTAGTAGAGAATTTGCTGTGGTCCAGTAAATATTGCAGCCTCATTACCTAGAAATTCTATCTTGTCAATATTCCAAAGTCAATCAAACCCTCTCAGTTTCTAAACTCTCAAGAGTATAAACATGATCCCAGAATGCCATTATGTTGATTTTGATTGAGATCAACTGTCCAGTGAACTGGTCAGATCGGTGTATATTCTTCCTCTAAGTATATACCAACAGGCATAGCAAAAAACAAAAATTTGCTTGGTGGGCATGTAATCATAGCAATGCTATTATTCAAACAGTTGATACAAAACGCACTTGTGTAAAAATAGCTTCACAGCAGAGATAAATCAGACAACAGAATTGAATAGTGTTTATCGCTATGGCTCTCCTTTATCAAGAATCAAGTAATTCTTGTCCATCTTTCTTTAAGTCCAGGAAACATTTCATCTCTCCGCTGCCATTTTAGAACCCTCTGATAATTTTGTGTTGATTTTATAGTTTAAATCCTGGAGAGCAGCTCTGCAGTAGCCCCAGCCAACTTTTAATGAAACTATAACTTCCAAAAACTGACTTATTTTGTCCCTCTTTCAGCATTTAGCACAGTCTTGCATGTTAGTATAAGTATGATGGAAATAAGCTATAACTTTAGATAATTTATTTATCTTAAAAACACATTGGTTGGTATTTAGCCAGCATGATTCAGTGGTTGAGCGATATCCTATGAACCAGGAGATCACAGTTTGATTACTAGTCAGGGCACATACATGGGTTGCGAACTCGATCCCCAGTGGGGGTTGTGCCGGAAGCAGCCAATCAATGACTCTCTCTCATCATTGATGTTTCTATCTATTTCTTCCTCTCCCTCTCCTCTCTGAAATCAATAAAAATAAATTTAAAAAACAATCCAAATAACACATTGATTGGTAATGTTCTTTTCCTTCATAGTGTTATGTATAAAAACAGCAGAAACTCAAAATTCTGTCAATGTGCTAATGACCATTTCCAAAATAATATAGCTACTCTATTGAGTAGACGTATTCTGAGTATTATTTGAGTAATAATATCTCAAAAATAGTTATTGCAAGTACATGATCTTCTAGTTCAGTAATTCTCAAATTTATTGCTAAGCTCCAACTCCAGATCTTCTGATTCAATAGGCCTTGGATGGGGACCCATCATTTGCATTTTTAACAGGCTTGTTCTCAGGTGTTATTGATGTTGCTAGTCTAGGACTAACAACATTTTGAGAATCATAGCTCTCCTCCATAATTCTTAGTCTTCAGGGTTTAAATTAGAGCCCCAAAGTGTAGTCTGTGGACCAGAGTACTGTCAATACCTGAGAGCTTTCTAGAAATCAAGGATTTCAGACCCACCCTGTGACTTGAGTCAGAATCTGCATTGTAACAAAATCTCCTAGGTGGTTAGTCTGTAGTCATTCTAATTAGAGAAACACTGACTCAGAGCACTCAGTCACTTGCAAAAGAGGCCAGAGAGGTGATATGTGAGAGAAGTTCTGATGAAAGTAACAGGAAACTATAAGTGTGCTAACTTGTGCTTCTTTGAACTAAGCTGAGAAATCAGAGAAAACACTGTGACAAAATTAGTCAGAGTCTCAGCAGGACACAGATGGGAAGAACTGAGGAAACTTTAATGAAGTCATCATTTGCAAAGGCGTGTGCAGAATCATGTTAACCTGTAATGCATGTTGAAACATTTAGAGACTAGTAATAGTACAAACCTATTTCTATCCTCAGGGCTAAATGGGCAAAGGGAGGAGCTCTAGGGGACAGAGAATATAAATACGCAGGTCTCTTTTTCTTCTCATCCTTTTGGGGTCCTTAGTGCGCCATTAATTGGCCAAATTCACCTAGAAAGTAGAAGGCAAGGAAGCCTAGCTAATACAATACCTAGAAGTCAGCCTCCAAGGGGCACAATGGAGAGTGCAGAAGGCTGGAGATCTCCCTTAAAAGGATAATTTTTGTTCATGTACTAGTCAGGACAGGACAGACCAAAAGGTATTTTCTTCATTCTTTTTCCTCCAAATGAAAGTGTCAATTATCTTGACATAGAATTAAAATATTCCCCTTTTGCCTGCAATCAATGAACACTGAATGACTGCCACAGAAAGAGAAACATATAAGGCAATATGTAGTGCTAAGTTAATGAACAGTGAGTAAGATTTCTGACCAAGTTTGTCTTCAGAGTGTATGTATTGAGACCCTGCAATGGGAAAGTATATAGGCAATCAACCAATCATTTCTGGATTCCAGGAACTGTGTAAAGGCTGTGGAGGGGAGGGAGATCTTTATTGGTATGAGCATAATTGTTATCAGTGGAAGTGGAATTTTTAGGCTGCTGTGAGGAAAATAATTTTTTGAGGTTCCCAAGGATGGATGGGGTTTCATGGAAAGCTTTATTGATGATGCAAAATTAAGAGGGTTCCCTTGCAAGGTCCTATTGCTGTGTTTCCTACCATGGAAGAAGTCCAATATTATTATCAGCAGGGCTAGAATAAAGTACACTGCCCATAGTTTTTGCTCCATATTCAAGTCCAGTCCAGTCCAGCATTTGGCTAGCTTAGCTTGTGTTCCCAGCTGCAGTCCATTACATGTAGCCAGATGGCCATGGAGTAAAATGGGCGAACGCATGAGTAAATGTGTGTCAGGGAGCAAGAGAGAAAAAGCTCAAGGGAACTCTTTGTCTAGGGAATTTTAACCAGGAGCATTTTCAAACCAACCAATCACCCTTCCAAGATTTCACATGATTGCAGTAGGGTCCACTCCTTAGCCAATCCATTGTTCCTCAGTCCCACCCCTGTACCACTCCAACTTCCACATGCACATGTGCCTGTCTTCCCCTTCTCCCTTCAACAAACCTATACCAGATGGGGGAGGAGAGGGGTATTAATCCCCTGGGAGGAAAAATGCTGCAATGCCCTGGGGTGTGAAGCTGTAGTTTTCTGGGTAAGCTTCCCAGGTAACCATGCTTATAATTCATGACTTCCCTTTGTTTTCTGTTCTTTTACTAATATTAACTAGCTAATTGCAATGATAATGTGATGATAGAGGGTTCAAGCCAGAACTCCTGTGGGAAAACCAGTGAATGGGAACCATTATTCTCCTCAATAGTTTTAAAATGTCTGAGTGTGAATTCTTTCTGTCTTTGAACAGCTTTATTGAAATACTAGTTAGCCTTGCACATGAATCCATGCACCATTAGCTCTCTGCAGGGCCTGCGTCCACTTCCCAGAGGCTTTCTGCTCCATGTCCACTACCTAGAGGCTCTCCGCAGCTGGGGTGGAATGCTTGCCTTGTCGCCATGGGGACGAGGCAAGCATTCAGCCATGATGCTCACACTGCCCGCTCTCAGTGGCCAACCCGACCCCTGGTACTGGGGGTCTCTAGTGGGGCTGAGAGGACTGGGGGACACCATCTTGTGGCTATGGGTGTCACCATCTTTGTGATGGAGTGATGGTTAATTTACATATTACCCTTTTATTAAATAGTATATTTGATATACAAAATACTGTACATATTTAATGTGTATACTGAGATGAATTGGACACATGAAACACCCATGATACCATTACCAAAATAAAGATAATTGACATATTTAACACCTCCACAAGTTTGCTTATGTCACTTTTTTGTTGTTGTGTGTGAGGGTGTTAGGAACATAACATGAGATTTACCTTCTTAACAAAATTTGAGGTGCATCATACTGTATTGTTAACTATAAACATATGTTGCATAGCAGATTTCTAGAACTTATTCACCTAGCATAACTGAAACTTTATATCCATTGAACAACCATTTCCCATTTCCCCTACTCCCAGTCCTGGTAACCACTATTGTATTCTCTGCTTCTGTGAGTTTGATTATTTGAAATATTTCATATAAATAAAATCATGTAGTATTTGTCCTTTGTGACTAACTTATTTCATTTAATATAGTCTACTGGTTCATTCATGTTGTTATAAATGGCAGAATTTTCTTATTTTTTTAATTTTTATTTTATTGTATTTATATATCGCATTTTCTTTATCCATCCATCTGTCTGTTGGGTTGTTTCCATATCTTGGCTGTTGCAAATTAGTGTGCATTCTCTTGAAAGCTAATACTCCATGTGTTGCTTACTCTATGACAGAGGTTCTCAAAATTTAATAATTGCATACACCTTGCCTGAGGATCTTGTTAAAATACAGATGCTTATTTAGTAGGCCTGGGATGGGACCTGAGATTTTGCATCAAGCTCCCAGGTGATGCCAATGCTATTAGCCTTAGGAACACACTTCAAGTAGCAAGGTCCTAAGGTATAGAAAAATCAAGAGAAATCCTGATTTCACTAAATTGGAATTTTGCTGTCTTTGGCCTTTGGAAAATAGGTGGTAAATTATGTAAGAAACATGTCGCTGATTCAACTTCATAGAAAAGAAATAGCATGTGTCCAGGTGGTTATTGAATTTCCCCAGAGCAAGCTGGATGTGGGGGATGAACATTGGGTATGAGATCTGTGCGCATGGGTGATAGCACATTTTCCAGGAAGACTCCCTTAAACAAAGGGAGGTGGAGACAACTAAAAAGGTCTCAGCCGAATATTTTAAATGGCCCAATGGGAGACAGCAAAACCTAGGAGACATATTAAGAAACTGGTGCTATCATAGGACTCAGCCAAAGAGGAATCGAAGGAAGGACTAAAAAATACACTATGCTCCCTGCCCCATGTGTGTTCCTGTACAATGAACGCCTGCTCTCAAGAGTGTTATTAAAGGAATAATTTTCCCCATGCTTCTGTTTGCCAGTCCATCATTTGAAATTTGGACAGATGAGCCATTTCCCACAAATTAGAAAAAATCCCTGAGAGGAGTTGAGGATGGCTCATGGAGGCAATAAAACATTGTGTTTCTCAGAGCTCATAACTCATTCTCCTTTCTCCCACCAGAACAAAGTTTAGAATTTGTTCTCTTTAATTTCAACTTCCCATGTCTTACTTAGCCTTACTATTAATTTATACATATTTACCCTAGCAATAATTTCTTCAGTCTTTAAGTGAACTTTGTTTCATCCTATTTCCGATGTTGAAGCAGGAATCACAGTTCTATTTAGTTTGTGTCCCATACTTCCTTGGAATTGGCTTTTCATGTACTGGTACATCAGTCTTATTTAAGGCAGGAAAAGAGGTAAATTTGATTCAATATTTTTTTATGATAAAGCATTTTTCTATCCCTTGGAGAAGAAGGCATAATGACAGTCTGTGAAATGGCATTCCCAACATTCCCATTGCCATATGATCCTTGGGCATCAATCATCGCCACCACCTGATGACATAGGTAAAAAAATAAACCTATCCTTAAAGAACAAGTCAGAAACCTACACTGCCAATTGAAAAAGTTGCAGACCCATTGGCAGTAAATCAACAAACACTGAATACCTACTACATATCTTGAATTATGGTAGATATTGTGACAATAGGGGGGTGGGGGAAGGACTTTTGGGCTAGATGATGACAACTTCAGAGGGAAGACAGACTCAATATGTGAAACAACAAATTGTGATTGGTCGAGCAGGACCTTGCCATCTCCTGTTGGCTCTATACCATATACCATATACAATCAGTCAACCCTCAAAACTCATTCCATCTGCTCTTAGCTATCAATTTTACAACTTAATCTGTTCTTCCTTTGCTATTTGACACAGTGGTGTTATCCATCTCTCCAATGCCAACTTTAAATTATTTTGGGTTCCTTTTAACCCTTTTGATTTTCTACCCAAATATACTGCCCCATACAATACACATCCCTAAGACCAGCCCATCTTCTGGCCAGAGTTACTATAGCCTGGACCCAAGGCCCATGGGTACACTAAAAAGAAGTGATATTTGATCTGGGATCTGGGCCTTGAGAAAATGAGTTTGTCTAGTAAAAAAGTCAGGGAAAATGTTTATGGTGCTGGTAGGTTATGATTTCTATGCAGTGGCAATGATAAAGAATATGGTACAAAGGCATGCAGTAATATCAGATATATGCCAGGGAACAGTGGGAAATAAGGTTAAAAAGTTCATTCACAAAAGGCCATGTTGTGATCCTCCTGCAGTGGAATGACGCCAATTACTCTTCCACATATTTTGAAGCCATTGAGTATAATTCAGCTTTCAGTGAGACTCAATACAGGAGGAAGCCTCAATAATATTGGCACCAGATTCTGCTTTGAATCAGATGTGACCCTAACTTCATGTTTTGAGGAATCTCAATAATTTAATAATTTCATACACCTTGCCTGAAGATCTTGTTAAAATACAGATGCTTATTTAATAGGCCTGGAATGGGACCTGGGATTTTGCATCAAGCTCCCAGGTAATGCCAATGCTATTAGCCTTAGGAATACACTTCAAGTAGCAAGGTCCTAAGGTATAGAAAAATCAAGAGAAATCCTGATTTCACTAAATTGGAATATTGCTGTCTTTGGCCTTTGGAAAACAGGCGGTATATTATGTAAGGAACATGTCACTGACTCAACTTCATAGAAAAGAAATAGTATGTGGCCAAGTGGTTACTAAATTCCCCCAGAGCAAGCCGGATGTGGGGGGAGGACATTGGGTATGAGAGCTGTGCACATGGGTGATAGCACATTTTCCAGGAAGATTCCCTTAAACAAAGGGAGGTGGAGTCAATAGTTTTAAAATGTCTAAGTGTGGATTCTTTCTGTCTTTGAACAGCTTTATTGAAATACTAGTAGCTTTACGCATGAATCCATGCACCATTAGCTCTCTGCAGGGCCTGACTGCTCCATGCCCACTTCCCAGAGGCTCTCTGTCCATGTCCATTGCCCAGAAGCTCTCCACAGCTGGGGTGGAATGCTTGCCTTTGTCGCCATGGTGATGAGGCAAGCATTCAGCCAGGATGCTCATACTGCCCACTCTCAGTGGCTTACCCCCTGGTACTGGGGCACTCTGGTTTCAAACATGTGGAAGAGCAATTGGCATTATTCCACTGCAGGAGGATTGCATCATGGCCTTTTGTGAATAGCTTTTTAACCTTATTTCCCACTGTTCCCTAGCATATACCTGATATTACTGCATGCCTTTGCACCATATTCTTTATCATTGTCACTGCATAGAAATCATACCTACCAGCATCATAAACATTTTGCCTGACTTTTTTACTAGACAAACTCATTTTCTCAAGGCCCAGATCAAATATCACTTCTTTTTATTTTACCCATGGGCCTTGGGTCCAGGCTATAGTAACTTTGGCCAGAAGATGGGCTGGTCTTAGGGACATGTATTGTATGGGGCAATATAGATGGGTTAAAAATGTTTCTTGGCAACCTGCAATATACACTGAGTGGCCAGATTATTATGATAATCTGATGCATGAATTTGTGCATGGATAGGGTTCGGCCATAATATTCTCATCAGGGGGAGGGAACATGGGTGGTTGGCCAGCCTTCCTGTTGGTCAAACTCCTGGTCAAGGAGACAATTTGCATATTAGCCTTTTATTATATAGGATACACACTGAGTGGCCAGATTATTATGCATTCAGAGATCATATTAACCTGGCCACTAAGTGTACATTGGCCTTAAAATGGTATTAATCATATCTGGAACAATCAATCTGATACTGAAAAAAAATTAGACTAAACAATGTCACAAATATTTCTTTATTAAAGTATTCTAATTTTTGTCACTGGACCTTTCCTATGCTTTTTGACCTTCGTTTGTTTTCTCAAAACACCACTAAGACCACCCCCCTGTCAGCGAAAAGGATTAATAGTTCAGCAATACAATTCAAATTTAGAGTGAAATACCACTAAAAGGTCGTGTTCCCCAATGCACTAGAGCAAAGTAAACCCAGACTGTTTGGTTCATATGGAAACCAAACACCAGAGAGACATCCATGCAATGACCTGTGGAGAGTTGACACATGTGCCAAAGTTGCACATCCATCATTTGGAGAACTCCCAGGATGATCCTATACATAGTTCCTCAGAAGCTACATCTGTTCCCTTTAACCAAGATATGATGGTGCTCCAGATTGATCAGCTGTCTTAAGATTTTAAGGCCCTTTTGTCCTTTCCATATATAAATAGCAAGGAAAGGCCTTTTGGCTTCACTTTGGAACACTATCAAAACTCAACAGGTGTCAGCCTTTGCTGACCCTTGGGGGCCTTTCTCCTTTCAGGGAGGGGACTGTCTACTCTTCCCACAACCTGACACCACAGGATGACAGCTGGTCTCCCCTCACAACACATGCCAGCAAGGAGGAAAACTCTGAAGCAGCAGCCACTCCTCATAAACAACCCATTAGGATAAAAAAGAGATAAACAGAACTGATGAGAATATTATGTTTCCTACAAATGCCATTATCACAAATATAAAAGATCTGAGGAGTTACAAGTTGCCATCAAAAGACCCAATTACTTAGAAGTAAAAGTAATGTCTTTGGGACATGGTAAATAAAAATGCAAAATGAAATTGTTAAAAATGTTTCTTATAACAAATGACTGAAAATGGTGATGCTGCATGGATTTCTTTTTTTCTTTTATTCTTTTCTGTGAGATATTTGCATCCAAATTGGAGTTACAAGATTATGTAAATAAAAATAGAGGATGCCTTGTTAAATTTAATTTCAGGTGTTTTTGTATAAACATGTTCCAGACAATATTTGGGACATACTTCTACTAAAAATTTACTTATTGTTAACCTGAAATGTAAATTTAATTGGGTGTTTTGTATTTTTTCTGATCAATTGACTACAAATCCAACAATGCTTTTCTTTCTTTTTTTTATCTTATTTTTGTCAGTATTTTTTTATTAATGTATTACATGTGTACATATCTTCCCACTGCCTACCCCACCCCACACCCATACATCCCCTACCCCCCCCCAGTGTTTTCAATCCATTGGTTATGCTTATATGCATGCATACAAGTCCTTCGATTGATCTCTTATCTACCTCAGCTCTCCCTAACCTTCCCACTGTAAAGTGACAGGCTGTTTGATGCTTTACTGCCTCTGTGTCTATCTTTTTATTCATCCGTTTATAATGTTCTTTATTATCCATAAATGAGTGAGATCATGTGGTATTTTTCTTTCATTGACTGGCTTATTTCACTTAACATAATGTTCTCCAGTTCCATCCAGGTTCCTTCTTTTTATGGCAGCATAGTATTCCATTGTATAGTTGTACCACATTTTTCTGATCCAGATATCTGCTGACATGCATCTAGGCTGTTTCCAAATCTTAGCTATTTTAAATTGTGCTGCTATGAACATAGGGGTGTATATATTCTTTATGATTGGTGTTTCTAGTCTCTTAGGATATATTGCTAGGAGTGGGATTACTGGGTCAAATGGGAGTTCCATTTTTAGTTTTTTGAGGAAACTCCATACTGTTCTCCACAGTGGCTGCACCAGCCTGCGTTCACACCAGCAGTGCAGCAGGGATCCTTTTTCTCCACATCCTTGCCAACACTTGCCATTTGTTGATTTGTTGATGATACTCATTCTGACAGGAGTGAAATGGTACCACATTATTGTTTTGATTTGCATCTCTTGGATAATTAGTGACTTTGAGCATGTTTTTTATGTGTCTCTTGGCCTTCCTTCTGTCCTCTGGAAAAAATTCTATTTAGGTCCGTTGCCCCCCCTTTTTTTTAAATTGGATTGTTTATCTTTCTTTTATTAAGTTGTATAAGTTACCTGTGAGTATTGGAGATTATACCTGTATCAGTGATAACATTTGCAAATATGTTCTCCCATACAGTGGGCTTTCTTGTTTTGTTGATGGTTTCTTTTGCTATAAAAAGGCTTTTTATTTTGATGTAGTCCCATTTATTTATTTTCTCTTTAGCTTGTATTGCCCTAGGAGCAGTATTAATGAAGAAGTTCCTTCACTGAGATTTTGATGCCTGTGGATTCCACTAGTATTTTTATGGTTTTCCATCTTATGTTTCAGTCCTTTATCCATTTTGAGTTTATTTTTGTGTATGGTGTAAGTTGGTGGTTTCATTTTGTTGTATGCATCTGTCCAATTTTCCCAACACCATTTAATGAAGAGACTGTCTTGACTCTATTGTATGTTCATGCCTCCTTTGTCAAATATTAATTGACATTACTGGTTTGGGTTGATATCTGGATTCCCTATTCTATTCCATTGGTCTATATGTCTGTTCTTGTGCCAGTACCAGGCTGTTTTGAGAATGGTGGCTTTGTAATACAGCTTGAAAATTGGTATTGAAATCCCACCTACTTTACTCTTCTTTCTCTAGATTGCTGCAGCAATTCTGGGTCTTTTTTTGTTCCAGATGAATCTTTGAAGAGTTCTTTCTAGGTCAGTGAAATATGCCATTGATAACTTAATGGGTAGTACATTGAATCTATAGATTGCTTTGGATAGTATGGACATTTTAGTGATGTTGATTCTCCCAATCCATGAGCATTGTATGCTCTTCCATCTGTTTATGTTTTCCTCTATCTCTTTTTTCAGTGTCCTATAGTTTTCTGTATATAGTTCTTTTATCTTCTTAGTTAAGTTTATTCCTACGTATCTTAATTTTTTTTTTTGGTGCGATGGTAAATGGGATTGCTTTTTTAGTCTCTCTTTCTCTAAGTTTGCTATTAGTGTATAGAAATGCCATAGATTTATGGGCATTGATTTTTGTATCCTGCTACAATTCAGAATTCATTTATTAAGTCTATTAGTTTTTTATGGAGTCTTTTCGGTTTTGTATGTACAGAATCATGTCACTGCAAATAAGGACAGCTTTACTTCTTCTTTTCCAATTTGGAGGCCTTTTATTTCTTCTTGTCTTAATTTCAATGGCTAAAACTTTCAGTCCTATGTCGAACAGGAGTGGTGAGAGTGGGCATCCTTGTCTTATTCCTGTTCTTAGGGGAAATGGTTTTAGTTTTTGCCCACTGAGTGTGATGTTAGCTCTGGGTTTATCATATATGGCATTTATTATGTTGAGGTATGATCCCTCTATTCCTACCTTGATGAGAGTTTTTATCAAGAAAGGGTGTTGGATTTTGTCAAATGCATTTTTTCTGCATCAATTGATATGACTATGTGATTTTTATCTCTTAATTTGTTTATGTGATGTATCACATTTATTGATTTGTGGGTATTGTACAATCCTTGCATTCCTAGGATAAATTTTATTTGGTCATGGTGTATGATATTTCTGATGCACTGCTGAATCCGATTTGCTAGAATTTTGTTGAGGATTTTGGCATCTATGTTCATGAGGGATATTGACATATAATCCTCTTTCATTGTGTTACCATTATCTGGTTTTGATATGAGGGTAATGCTGGTTTCATAGAAGGAGCTTGGAAATGTTCCTTCTTTTTGAATTTTTTGGAATAGTCTGAGGAGGAAAGGTTTCAATCCTTCCTTGAACGTTTGGTAAAACTCTCCTGTGTAGCCATCTGGCCATGGGCTTTTGTTTGCTGGAAGCTTTTTGATGGCTCCTTTAATTTGTTCCATAGTTATTGGACTATTGAGCTGTTTAGATTCTTCCTGATTGAGTTTGGAAGCTTATATTTTTCTAGGAATATGTCCATTTTATCCAGGTTGTCCAATTTGTTGGAATACACAATAGTATTTTTTAATAATCCTTTGTATTTAGATGTGGTCTGCTGTTATTTCTCCTCTTTCATTTCTGATTTTGTTTATTTGGGTCCTTTCTCTTTGCTTCTTGGTAAGCCTAGCTAGAGGTCCATCAATCTTGTTTATCCTTTCAAAGAACCAGCTCTTGTATTTGTTGATCTTTTGTATTTTTTCTTTGGTATCTATGTCATTTATCTCTGCTCTGATCTTTACTATTTCCTTCCTTTTACTTACATTGGGCTTTTCTTGTTGCTCTCTTTCTAGCTCTTTGAGTTGTAGAGTTAGGTAATTTATTACCATTGTTTCTTTTTTTTTTTTTTTGCAGTTGGCTTGTAGAGCTATGAACTTCCCTCTCAAGACTGCTTTCACTGGGTCCCATAGAGTTTAGATAGTTGTGTTTTCATTGTCATTTGTTGCCATGATGTTGTTGTTTTTTTCCTTGATCTCTCAGGCTACCTACTCATTGTTTAATAGCATGCTGATTAGTCTCCATGGGTTTGATTTCTTTGTATTGTTTTTATGGTAGTTGATTTCCAGTTTTATGCCACTGTGATCTGAGAAGATGCTTGATATGATTTCTATCTTTTTGAATTTGAAGAGATTTTTCCTGTAACCCAACATATGGTCTATCTTTGAAAATGATCCATATGCACTTGAGAAGAATGTGTATTCTGTGGCTTTGGGGTGAAATGTTCTGAAGAAGTTAATTAATTCCATATGGTCTAGTAAGTCATTTAGGATTGATATTTCTTTGCTGATATTTTATTTAGAGGATTTTTCTAATGGTGATTGTGGGGTATTAAAGTCTCCTACTATGATTGTATTACTGTCAGTCTCTTCCTTGATATCCTCTGGAATTTTTATGTATTTGCATGCTCCTGTATTGGGTGCATATATGTTTACCAGAGTTATTTCTTCTTGTTGGATTGCTCCCTTTATTATTATGAAGTGGTCTTCTTTATCTCTTGTTATATCCTTTACTTTGAGATCTAATTTGTCAGATATAAGTATTGCAACCCCAGCTTTTTTTTCATTTCCATTTGCCTGAAATACCATCTTCCATCTCTTCACCCTCAATCTGTGTGCATCTATTTTCCTGAGGTGGGTTTCTTGTAGACAGCAGATATATGGATCATGTTTTCTTATCCAATCGGTTATCCTATGCCTTTTGATTGGAGTATTTAATCCTTTTACTTTTAAAATTATTATTGATAGGTATTTATTTGTCGCCATTTTTATTCTTTACCCCTGTGTTCCTTCTTTGCTTCATATATATATACAACAGACCCTTTAGCATTTCTTGCATTGCTGGTTTGGTGGTAATAAATTCCCTTAGTCCTCTTTTGTCTGTAAATCTCCTGATTTCACCTTCAATTTTGATTGATAGCCTTGCTGGGTACAGTATTCTTGGATTTAGACCCTTCCTTTGCATGACTTTGTATATTTCATTACATTCCCTTCTGGCTTGATGTTTTTCCTTTGAGAAATCAGTCACAAGTCTGATGGGGGATCCTTTGTAGGTAACTTTCTGTCTCTCTCTGACTGCTTTTAAGATTCTTACTTTGTCATTGATGTTTGCCAGTTTAATTATAATGTGCCTTGGTGTCATTCCTTTGAGGTTCATTTTGTTTGCGACTCTGTGCGCTTCTTGGATATGTGTGGTTTTGTCTTCCTTACATCAGGGAAGTTTTCGGTCATTATTTCTTCAAACAGGTTTTCTACTCCTTGCTCACTTTCCTCTCCTTTTGGAACTGTTATTATGCAGATGTTGTTTTGTTTCGTGTTGTCCCAAAGTTCCCTTAGGCTCTCCTGCTTTTTTATTTATTTTTATGGAAGCTGCTTCCTACCTTGTCTAATAGCTCACTGAGTCAGTTCTCTTCTTCTTCTAGTCTACTTTTGATGCTTTCTATTGAGTTCTTTATAGCAGTGATGTCATTTTTCTTGGTTCTTCTTCATTTCCTCTTGGTTCTTACTCATATTGTTAAATTTTTCTTCCATTCCTTTCAGCCACCTTATGACCATTTCTCTGAATTCTTTCTTTGGCAGATTGCTTGCTTGTTTCCATTTTTTTAAAAACACATTTTATTGATTTTTTACAAAGAGGAAAGGAGATGGATAGAGAGTTAGAAACATTGCTGAGAGAGAAACATCTATCAGCTGCCTCCTGCATGCCCTGTACTGGGGGATGTGCCTGCAACCAAAGTACATGCCCTTGAGTGGGATCGAACTTGGGACCTTTCAGTCCACAGGCTGATGCTCTATCCACCGAGCCAAACCAGTTCTGGCTCCATTTCTTTTATTTCCTTTTCTGATGATGCCTTCTCTCTTTCATATGTGGGCTGTTTCTTTGTCTCCCCATGGTCTCTCTTCTCTGTGTATCTGGTTATATACTTCTGAATCTCCTTATCCCAGGTGAAATCTGACCTTTCCATGTGGAGTATAGAGCTCCTCTGATTCCTAGTGTTTGTGCCAATTGGGGACCAGTGTTCTGGGGCTCACAGTTGTTTTGTGGGTGCTGCAGGTGTAGATTTTCAGGCTTCCATAAACATCCACTTTCTCTTTCAAGATGGTACAGTCTCTGCATCTGGATGGTTGTTCTGCTGTTCAGTCTAATTAGCATATTAGTTCTTTATTATATAGGATACTTGTAAATATCAACTTGTGAAACCAAGACTTAAAAAAATTCAGAGCATGCCCACCAAATACTCTCAATTCTACTTTTTTTTTCTACTTGTAATTCTTTTAAATTTTCTTCATAATTTGTTTCTAAGTGGATAATATTTATTGATGACTATTTCATTATTACAACAACCATATGAGACATAGTTTATTTAATTCTCACATTACACATGCTGATTCTGAGACCATAAGTTAATTTACTTACCAATGACTAGAGAGCTAGAAAGTTCATCTTGGGTACTAGTTGTCAAAAGACGATTGAAGAAGGTGCATATGCAAGGAAGTGGAGGGAGGCTGTACTGAGCAGCTGAGGAGAATTGTGCTGCATTTGATGATGCCACTTACCTCCTCTCTGTATTTATAGGCTTTTTAAAGAGTCCACAATTATCTCAGGAGATACTTACTGGAAATTTGCTACTTTTAGTTCTTTTTATTTTACATAAAAAAATGTTCCTGAATATAGATGCTATAAATAAACAGAATATAAATTTATGCACAATGCAATAATGGAACATATTATCATGGCATTTCCTGAGCTTTATATCTTTAATAAGATAATTGCTCTATAGAGCCAACTAAGTAAAAGAGGTGTGATTCTATTCTGGTGTAAATTCAAATAAAATTAACAAAGATAAAATGAAGCATATATCCAGTAAGCACTGAAATGTATTAGTTTATTAGAGTCCAATATTAGATCTTTGTGCAGAGCTCAGTAATATCACCAATTTCATGTGCTCCTCTGCACTTCCCAGCTTCCTTTGCAGTTAAATTGAGCCTATATGCTGGGCAAATATCATGTGTTGCTTCCAAATTGAGACGTTTAAAAGCTATGGTGCCACTTCCATCTTATTCATCTCCTATTCTGGTAACATTGGAGCCAAAATTTCTAGATGACATGGCTATGAGATAGAGGAGGGCTATCCAATTCATGTTGGGCTTTCCATGAATGAGAAGTAGACATTTAGCCATTGAGATTTTGGGGGTTAGTCTATTGCAGGTCCCCAAAATTGTATTTATAGATCAGCAGTGCCAGCTCCCCCTGAAAGCTTGTTAGAAATGTAGAATCGTTTTCTAAACCAGTGGTACTAACAAGAATCTACATCCCATCTAGTAAAAGAGTAATATGCAAATTAACCATCACTCTGCTACAGCCACAAGCCACATGTACCAGCCAATAAGGAGCAAGTATGCAAATAAACCCACCGAAGATGGCTGTGGCCACAGAGTGAGCAGGAGGCTTGGGTTTCCCCAGCAATGAATTAAGCCAGACTTTCTGTACACTATGGCTGACCCAGGCCTCCACTCAATGCTACAAAGTTTCAATGATAGAAGATAAATAAATCCCAACAAAAATGTCTGTGGCCACGGAGCAAGCAGGAGACTTGGCTCCGCTGAAGGCTAAAGTTTCAATTATAGAAGATAAATAAATCTCAGATACCAGGGCCTCTACTTGGGTTGCCGAGGGGCATAGCCAGTCTGAGAACCACCACAGTCCCTCATCCAGGCTGACCCATACCCCAAGGGAACCCGCACCCTGATCCAGGACATCCTTCAGGGCAAACCAGCTAGCCCCCACCTATGCACCAGGCATTTTTCCTGTCTAATAAAAGAGTAATATGCAAATTGACCATAACTCTAACACACAAGATGGCTGCCCCTATGTGGACACAAGATGGCCACCACAAGATGGTCAGCAGGGGAAGGCAGTTGGAAGGGTCCAGGCCTGCAAGGGAGGGCAGTTGTGGGTTATCGGCCAGCAGGAGAGGGCAGTTGGGAGAGACCAGAACTGCAATGGAGGGCATTTGGGTGTGACTTGGCCTGCAGGGGAGGGCAATTAGGGGAAAAAAGGCAGGCAGGAGAGCAGTTAGGTATCAATCAGGCTGGCAAGGGAGTGGTTAGGGGATAATCACACTGGCAGGCAGAAGCAGTTAGGGCAATCAGGAAGGCATGCAGGCAAGCAGTTGGGAGCCAACAGTCCTAGATTGTGAGAGGGATGTCCGACTGCCTATTTAGGCCCAATACTATCTGGATCCTATCAGGCCTAAATGGGCAGTCGGACATCCCTCTAGGGGTCCCAGATTGGAGAAGCTGCAGGCTGGGTAGAGGGAACCAACTCCTCTTCCCCGTGCACAAATTTCATGCACCAGGCCTCTAGTTTTAATAATATCTCTACATGATATATATATATGTTTGAGAAATGCTGTTATAAACTACTAGAGGCCTCGGTCATGAAAATTCGTGCACTTGGGGGGGTCCTCAGCCCAGCTTGCACCCTCTTGCAGTCCAGGAGCCTTTGTAGGATATCCACCTGCTAGCTTAGATGTTAGTCAGACATTCTTAGCTGGCCATGGAAGTGGGAGAATTTCCTGCCACCGCTGCTGCTCTGGTCAGCCATGAGCTGGTTTCTGGCTGAGTGGTGCTCCCCCTGTGGAAGCGCACTGACCACCAGGGGGCAGCTCCTGTGTTGAGCATCTGCCCCCTGGTTGTCAGTGCATGTCATAACAACCAGTCATTGCAAGTAGTTTGCATATTACCCTTTTATTATATAGGATACCTGAAATTCTGGTAATTTGGATTACTAGTAGTGATATTCAGGTCTGGGAATTCCAAACCTGATTTAACACCGAAGTCAATAGTTTGGATTTTTAAAAACACAAAGATATGAAACCTATTGGATAACAATCTCTAGCCCAGGAATCTCTGTTTGTTACAACCTTCTGGTGACTCTGATAATCAGTTAGGCTTAGAATTTTGTCAGTTCTAATTGGGAATATAAATAAACACACTGCCAGCTTAAATTTTGCTATTTCATAGTATTTCTAAGTTATGTAAATCTTCAAAATTCAGTAATCAGATATTTTATGAGGAGGCCCTAGTACTTATATGCAGTTGATGTAATTAATATTTTTTTTCACTTGTTATCTGATCCTGCATTGCAAAATGATTCCTCTTTCCTCAGCTTCAGAAACTCTGGTGAGAGTGCAGAATGCCTGACCCCAACTGGCAAAGCCTTTTCCAACTAACTACTGTGCTTTAGCCCTTTTTGGGCTAACTCTGTCTCTCAGTTTAAAAAGACCCTGTAGCTATCTTCATTTAGCAGCTTCCTTATCAGAATGAGACAGCTCTAGTTCCCTTTGTATATAGACACCAAAACATTGGCTCTTCCCTTCTTTATTGTCTCTCTTCTTCAAAACTGCACTAAAAAGAAGCATTGTAACTCAGTAAGCTCACTACCAAAGAACAGGAGAAATCCTGCCTGATTTATGATACAACAGCTAGAGTCCCCCTTTTACACTTCTCACCGGATAGTGATTATATGGCATTTCATTTCTATAGACTCCTCCCTTGGAACTAGTTCAGCCACCTTCGGCTCCTTTCATACCCCCTCTTGACTGCTAGCATTTTATCTCTGGATGCTATTCCAGCATGCAATACAAAAGGAAAATCTTTAAACATGGTTTTGAATAGTTGCTTTCTCATGACATCACCAATTTTAAATTACAAAAGAATCCCTTATGTTTTCATATCATGATATGTCAAAGACAGTCATCCTAGAAGGGTCATACCATTCAGTGGGCAGGAGACAGCTGATTGATGTTTCTCTTTCATTGATGTTTTTAACTCTCTATCCCTCTCCCTTCCTCTCTGTAAAAAATCAATAAAATATATTTTAAAATAAAAAATAAAATAAAATAAAAGCCTAAGCAACTGGCCAACTGTACAGTAGCTATGATGCACAATGATCACCAGGGGGCAGACGCACAATGCAGGAGCTTCTTAGCAACCAAAACTTTGCAGAGTGCCCTCTTGCACTCAGGAACCCCTCAGAGGATGTCAGATTGCTCGTTTGGGTACAATCCCCACAGGCCAGGCTGAGGGACTCCGCCTGCTATAGGGACCCTGCTCACTCCATAGACACCATTCGAGCTCCAGCAGCACCCCAGGTGCTGCTGGCTGGGGAGGGACTGTGGGAGGTTGGCTCCAGGATATGTCCAACCTGTCTCACCTAGTCCCGCCCTGTTGGCCACCTTCTAATTAATTTACTTTCAATGTGCACAAATCCATGCACTGGCCCTCTATTCTATATATATAAAAGCCTAAGAGACCATTACAACAGAACAACTGGAATGACTGGTCAACCAGTTGCTATGATGTGCACTGACCACCAGAGGGCAGATGCTCAATGCAGAAGCTGCCCCCTGGTGGTCAATATGCTCCCACAGCAGGAGCACTGCTCAGCCAGAAGCCTGGCACATGGCTGGCAAGTGCAGCTGCGATGGCAGGAGCCTCTTTTGCCTCCTCAGGAGCGCTACCCAAGCAGCTGCAGCAGCAGCGGTGGCAGGCACAGTGGGGCCAGGATGAGTGGCAGCAGAGCTGCGCCTGGTTCTGGCTGGGGCTTCTCCCTGGCTACCTGCCACTTTGGCACTGCTATATCCCCTATGAGGAGTCCTGGATTGCGAGAGGGCACAGGCCAAGCTGAGGGACTCCAACCATGCACAAATCTGTGCCATGGGCCTCTAGTCCTATCTAATAAAAGAGTAATATGCAAATTGACCATACCTCTGCTATACCCCAAGCCACACCCACCAGCCATCTCCACCAGCAAATCAGAGTGAGTATTCAAATTAACCCAACCAAGATGGCTACAGCCACAGAGAAGCAGGAAGGAGGCTTGGGTTGCCCCTGTCAATGGAGAAAGCCAAGCTTTCTGCACACCCTGTGGGGCCCAGGCCTCCACTTAAGGCAACAAAGTATTAATGCCTGTGTGAGAAGAAGGCTTGGCTCTGCTCCAGATTACAAAATTTCAATTGTAGAAGATTAATAAATCCCAAATACCAGGGCTTCCTCTTGGGTCACTGGAGGGCATGCAAACCATGACTGGCTCCTCACCCAGGCCACACCACCCCCCAAAAGAACACCCACCCTGATTCAGGATACCCTTCAGGGCAAACCAGCTGCCCCCCTCTCATGAACCAGGCCTCTGTCCTATCTAATAAAAGAGTAATATGCAGATTGGCCATCATTCTAATACATAAGATGACTGCCCCAATTTGGTCAAAAGATCCTGCCCCCATGTAGACATAAGATGGCCACCACAAGATGGCCAGCAGGGGAGGGCAGTAGGCAGAGGCCAAGCCTGCAAGGGAGGGCAGTTGGGGGTGACCCAGGCCTGCAGGGGAGGGCAGTTAGGGGTGACCAGGCCCATAGGGGAGTGCAGTTAGGGGCAAACCACCTGGTAGGGGAACAGTTAGGCATCAATTAGGCTGGCAGGGAAGTGGTTAGGGGGTAATCAGACTGGCAGGCAGAAGCAGTTAGGGGGAATCAGGAAGGTAGACAGGTGAGCAGTTGGGAGCCAGCAGTCCTGGATTGTGAAAGGGATGTCTGACTGCCTGTTTAGGTTCAATCCTACCTGAAGAGGGAGCAGGCTGGGCTGAAGGACACCGTCCCCCTTCCCCTTTGCATGAATGTTGTGTACCAGGCCTCTAGTAATTAATAAAGGCAGAGTGATAAAGAAATGTTGGAATGTTTTTATTGCCTCCTCAAAGTATAGTTTGCCATAAGGTATCTCTCCTCACTCCTGCATCTCTCATGACTTTTGGATTTTATCACCATTTCAACTCTGACTGTTCTATGACTTGAGATCACTAAACCAAGACTGCCTTTGGGCACTCTCTTTTTTTCTCTATCTCTCTCTTTCTGTAAACTGATTTATGGTTCTTCCTTGCCCTCTAGTCTGCATGTTCCCTTCATATCATGTGCTCTGCACTGGAGGCAATGTTTCTTGCCTTCTTTGAATGTGTTTTAAGCAGCTAATTCAGAGCTGCCACCTGGTGATCCTGTCTAAGGCCTCATGGCTCTGCAAGAGAAAATGTGCAGCTGGATTCCCTCCGTGAGCAATGCTCAAGTCCTCAGAGCTCTTTGTGGAGTGCACAGTGAGTCCTATGAGCTGTCAAAAGCAGATACAAGGGATACCTGGATGAGAAGCTCCACAACAGGATTGCTAGAGCCTGGAGGCTGCCATTAGGAAAGAAAGCATGAGGTTAAGACCTCACAGAGCTCGATTCTTAGAATGAAGGATGACAAGGCAGTTGTAAGAAAGCCAATGAGTTAACCAGGAGATAAAAATGGACATACATTACTGACCATCCTGATGGCATTAGCTAAAATGGATTACTGGAGTCTTGATTTTCAGTTCTCTGAAAAGAAGGAGGGAAAGAAGGATGGAGAGAAAATAAATAAAATGAAAGACACAACCATTCTAACCTGTACAGAAAAGAGTTAGCACAACAGGCCTGAGACAGCTGTCCCATAAAAGGCCTGATGACCAGGTTGGCCCTCAGATAGAACCTGGGAACTTAGATTTTGGAAGATTTTTTATAAGACAGCTTTATTATGGCTAAACTGGGGAATGATATGGTTTATACTGAATGCCCATGTGCCTTTTAGGAGTTGGCATTTTGCCTATGTGACCAGCTCCTGATAAAAATTCTTGGCACTGAGACTAATGAACTTCCCTGATAGGCAGCATTTCAGATGTGTTGTCAGAATCTGTTGCTGGGGAATGTATAACACTACAGCAGGAGAGAATTCTTAGAAGTTTGCACTTGTTTTTCTTTTTTTTTGGGGGGGGGTGTCTAGCTTCACCCTATGTACCTTTTCTCTTTTCTAATTTTTGTTTTAATCCTTTCCTACAATAAATCATAGCTGCAAATACAACTATATGCTGAATCCTGTGAGTCCTAGCAAATTATTGGATTTGGCAGTGGTCTCAGGAACCCATAACATATCACCTTTCTTCCATCATTTAATTACTTCAGTTTTCAAAACTGTGTATTGACTTTATAAACTGCCTGAGAGAAATTTTAATTCATCTTTTTGTACTCACTAATTTTGAATTCTTTTGAAAATGAGATCAAAATGAATAGTCTTTTGAAATGTTTGGAAGGTGAGACCAATTGGGAATGTTAATGTTCTTTAGATTATATTCAACTAATTAAACAGTTCACAACAAAAATGTTAGCAACTTAGTGCCAAGCAAGAAACAGATCAGAGCAGAGTCAAAAATTTGTGTGAGGTTTGCTTCCATTCCTTAATTGCTCTATGACTTTGTACAAGGTAACTTTTCTGAGTATGAGTTTTTTAAAAACCTGTAAAAAAGGAACATTAATATCCACCTCTGGGTGTAGTTTTGGAACTGATGTGAGATAATTTATGTAATACATTTAACATAGTGCCTGGCACATTCTAAGTGCTCTGTCAGTAGTATGTGGGGATGTTAATGAACAATACAACAGAAACAAGTTGAGGATGCTGTCAGATCACTTCTCTGGCAATCTGAGAAGCAGGCACCTACTGCCAGTAGGGCCTTGGAGGCTTCAGTCCTATCTAGAACAGCTCCATGAGGGGTGAAGAACAATATGGAAGGAACCTATATATTATAGACTTTGCTAAGTGCTCCCTGCACCCACATCCAATTTCGCACTCATGACCTCAGTATTTTGCAGCTACTGGACTTTAGGTATTTCCTTAACTCCTTTGCTCTTAACTTCAGCAGCAGTTACCCAGTCAAGACAGTGATTGAAGTAGAAAGACACAATGCCCTATCTCTGCTTGTTTCACCCCCATAGGACCATGGGAAAGTCACTTCTCTGAAGCTTAGTATGTCTCACTGTAAGATAGGTTAATGAAAAAATATCTATTTTCTGCCAGCTCACTGTATACTAGTTGAGGAAGAAAACTTCAGATGTTGGAAAAAGTTCTCTGGCAATTGTGAAATACTGAACAGAGAACTATGTAAGGACTGCTAGGATGGCCATAAAAGCCACTCTCCATGTTGTTTGGGTGTTTTGCAGAGGACAGTGATAAGACCTAGTGCTTAATGACAAGGGAACTATCCTGCTATGACCTGACTCTTCATATAGAAATTTCAGTCCTAGGGATTTGTTTAGATGCCACAAAGCCTGACAAGAATCAGCTCACTCTCCAGCTCGAGCTGAATAATTAAATACCACTGTGTTGTTGCTTAATTGAAGTCACTGGTATCATACCACTGGTTGGGGTACAATGATACAGCACAATTATTTGGGATTGATTTATTGCTTTGTTGTGAAAACTTGTTTTTCATTGATTTTTTTTCCTCCTCAGCGCTCTTCTTCACTAATTGATGGATTTGGGTTTTAGAGCTTTGCCTCCATCTCTAAAGATGGATTGGAATAATTATTGCAGCCTGCTGTTTAATCATTCTGCCACACAATTACTGCTGCTATTGTGCTTGGCACCAGCACTTTATTAGCTGTAGTAATTGTAGTGAAGATTAATAATTTAATACACTCAGAGATGAGAACTTGGTCATTATTCAGGGGCACTTCTGTGGAATCTGCAGCCTGCTGGGCAAGTGAGAGACTCAGTACCTATTTCTGCTCTTTGGTGACCTTTTAAGGAGCACTGAACATTCTCCCTTCCAGACAGCTATGGCCACACATGCCCAACCTGGAGAGGTAGAATGTGGCGTTTCCATAGCTCAGGGAATACCAGACATTAAGGAGCCTGAGCCTTCAGGTTGTGGCACTGTTCCTCCTCGAGTGCCACCATCCCCAAGCTTTGGGATATTCTGCGAACATGCTACACAGGAAGAAGATACTATTGTTCTTTGTTAATTGTGCCCATAAAGCCTCTTCTCCCAAGGTTCTTTCCTCTCTGAAATCGGAATAAGTAGTGCAGGGTAATCTTCAGAGGTAAAATCCTAGCAGTTCAACAGAGTGAGCTGAAGCATCTCCTTGTACTACCCTCACCTTTTTGCATGACTTTTTGGATGAATTCTCTCTACCTCTCCCATGACCCTGTACCAAGCTCACGCTGCCCACCTCCCTGGGAAAAGAGACCAGGAAAAAGGCCAGATGCTGCTCTGGATTGATCTAACTTTATTTCAAATATCAAGATGGAAACCCGGTCCTAATTCACCTGCATGTAAACCATGGACTAAATTATTCACTCAGTGTTTTACTTCCTACATAATGAAGAAAGCCTCACTTTGCCTGTGAAGATATTTGAGATTCTCATAAATGAGCATTGTTTAATGTTAAGCTGTATTAATAGTCTGCTATACCAGTGGTGCCCAGATTGGAAACAAAGCACTTCGGAAGCTAATGCTAATTTCCTTTTTTATTTTCTACTTTAATCACATATAGTATTCACTAAATCATTTGGGAATAAAACTGTTTTTTAAATATATTTGCAGTTTAATAAGCCACAATTCTTTCTCTTCCAAATCTCTCCCCACTCCTGTCTCTCTTACACACACACTCGAGTGACTATTATTCTGATTATCTCTCATGCTGATATTCCCCAAGTTATAAGTTAGGCAAGTGATGCTCTACACACCCTAAGAAAGTCATCAACCTGGACTTGCTTTGACATTCAGAACTAGACAGTATTTTATTTTATTTTCTGACATTGAGATATAAAACAAAAATTAAAATATAAGAATCTTTATGTAAAATCTACTTGCATGCTTAGATGAAATTCACTTTGCAGAATTTTTTTCAGTTCTAGTTGCATTTATTGATTTTTGTTAAGGTTAAAAATTCTTTCTCCAACAGTACCTCTATCAAGGAAGGCATGTTGGCTGGAGAACAAATCATTATATTTGCAAATAAATACCATACACAGAGAGCTGGAAATAATACCTAATCTAACAGCAGGACTTTCATGTTTTCTCTATAGAGCATGTTGACAAATTAAGAAGAGACACCTAGATCTGAAAGTAATCTAAAGTTTCCCCCACACACACCCTCTCTTCCCGAATGGAAACTTCAGGTACACATAGATTTTGCTGTGACTTTGCAAGTTGCAAGGGAGAGGATGCAACCCTGCCTGACCATGTCAGATAGAGAATGAGTAATAACAGTTAACTTCTGTAAGGTGAGCTACCATGTTTTGCTGACTTGGGCACTCCTGCTATTCTTTAGAAAATATATCTGCCTCAACTAGTTTCGAGGAAAGCATAACAGAATCTTTCTCTTATGAGTTGAGTAAGAGAAAGCTAGGATTCTGTAGCCATTTTTTTTTTCATCAAGAGTATAACTTTAGTAGATGCTTAAGACGTAAGGACTTCTCTATCTGTTACAATAGATTGGAATTACTATGCATTTTGCATGGATACCATATACTTTGATTCGATATTTAGTTTGTATAGAATTACCATTTATCCATACCGCTTCATCTATTCCAATAATAGTGTTGTGATAGGGTGAATAATGGCTCCCCAATTATCCAGGTCCTGATCTCCAAAATTGTGAATGTTATCTTATATGGCAAAAGTGACTTTTTGAGTGCGATAAAATTAAGGGTCTTGAGATTAGAAAACTATGTTGGTTTATTGAGGTGGACCTCAAAAGCCATCACAAATGTTCTTGTAAGAAGCAGACAGAGGAAAATTTGACACAAAAGAGAAGGCCATGTGAAGGAAGCAGAGAAAAATTAATGATTCCCAAACAAAGCTCAGTGAGTAAAGGAACATTTGTAAAAAGCTTCTGTTGCTGTATAATCTTAATAAGTACAATTGGAAATGAACTTAAACAGATAACTTTAAACTACTAATCCTCAAATCTCTGTCTATCAAATTCCCATTTTGAATTATCATATGTGCAGAATGACTTCCTGCCTTTCTCATATCTAGCTAGTGGGGTTAGATCAGCTTGCTGACCCAGATCTTAGTATACATGTTTATACCTTTTAATAAATGTCAATATAAAGATGTTTTCTTCTAGGCAGTAAGAAAGATATAGTGACATTAGATGCCAAGGACTAATTATAGAATAGATACATATTAGATGTAAGATTAGATCCATCAGAATGAAGGGAGAGGCTGAAAATTTTCTCTTTATCTCTTTATTAGATTCCTCCTACCCCCTCAGCACTCTAGCCATAGGGACCGAGGTAATTATAGAAATGAGTTGGAAAATGAGATAGACTTCTGAGAATGACTTAAGAACTTACAGTAAATTTTAGAGCTCATTAAATTTTGTTTAAGCCTCTCTCAGTTTAGATTCAATTGGATCAGTCTTTTATATACCTCCCAGAAAAGCAGTTTTTATATTAACAATAAAAACTCCTAAGATCCTACATCCTAGTAGTCCTTCTTTTAATGCGTGATACTCCAAAATAAGATGAAACATAGCAACAGGGGACATGCATTGTCTCTGAAACAGGCATGCCTTTTAAAGGACAGTTTGGGTGAGTTTAAAAGCTCTTCTTAAGCTTGGTTTGTCTAGATATCCTTTACCATTATAGCATCTAATGAAGATTTATTTATAAAAGGAATTGTAAAAATTGTTATCAAATGGTATGAGGGACAATACCCTGAAATAAAGGAGTTGACATACTCCTTTAAAACTATAGGTGAGTTAGATGAGAATAGTGGAATTATTTCACTTGATGGCACTTTTAGATATCTCTCACTTGTGGTGTTATTCATTGTCATATTCTTTCACCCTTGAAGTATTTCAGATTCAAACTTATCAGTAGTTTTGTAAGCTTTTGCATTTGGCTGATTTCCTGTAATCCTCTTTTGCAAAGCTTATAAAATGTTGTTTCCTACTGCTTTTCTATATGCTCCCTAAATGATAGAGAGAAATATGTGGTAATTTTTAAATATATTCTCTCACATAGTGGTAATTTTTAAATATATTCTCTCACATAGTGGTAATTTTTAAATATATTCTCTCATATATATATATGGCTTTTTATACAGTTAGAGGAAATTTCTGGCTAAAGATCAGTAAAGACTTTCTTCTTTCTAGGTCCAAAAGTAATTAATTTTTCGTATACATAATGGAGTGAATAAAGAAGTCAGCACTCCCAAGAGACAGATACTTAACAAACATTGTTTATTTTTTACACAAGGCACCATTAAGTAATATATATATATTCAGAGATTATCCACACTAGTTCCTCTGCCCTTTGCTACTGAGGTGTCTTTTGCTTCTGTAATTTGAACAGTGGAGACCTCTATTTTAAAAGGAAAAAGAAGGTCTTTCATTATTCAGACCTTTGAACCCCACCTGCTTATATCAAACCTGGGGTGGTGACTTTCCTTTACACTCAACATGGTTGACTAAGATACTATTGAATTATAACTTTTTCTTCCTCACTTGGTGCATGGAAAAGTGGGCTTCCTCTAATACATAGCAAAAATAATACAAAATAACAGTCATGCAAATATTTTTACAGCATAAAAAATAAAAACTGCCCAGCATCTCCTATTATTGTCTCATATTTTAACTATCTTGATAATGGAATGACCCAATGTCTCCTAGTTTATCTATTTGCCAGGTATTATGGGCTCAATTGTATCCCCCTCAAAGACATACTAAAGCCCTAATCTCAGGAACCTGGTGCATGTGACATTATTTGGAAATAGTGTCTTTTCAGATGTAATCAAGTTAAGTAGAGCCATTAGAGTAAATTTTCATTCAATATGTCAGGCATCCTTATAAGAAGAGAAGTGGCACTGATGACAGAAGCAGAGATTCAAGTGAAACTACACCAGCAATTAGTGGACACCACCAGATAGATGCTAGGCAGAGGCAAGAAAGATATCTTGCTTTCCAGACTGAGAAAATACATTTCTGCGTTTGTAAACCACTCAATTTTGAGCACTTGATTATGGCAACCCTAAGATACTAATATACATGTGAAGGAAAGATTATAATTTGGAAAAAAGCTAAGAAGTCAAGATGCAGGATATTTCAGGGATCTCTTAAAACATTCTACCCTACAATCCCTGCTAGTTCTTGGGGCACAGTGGGTGCAATGACCATTAAGGCATTATGAAACCTTGAGTTAGACCATTATTCAAGTCAACAACATGAAAGGAGGGAGCTGATATTTATATGACCTGGTACAGCCTGGGATTGATGAAATGATATTAAGTGTGACCTAGACTATGTCTGTAGCTTCTCAGTAATCCCATATTTACATGACTTATTGCATCTTTTTTAAAATATATTTTTATTGATATCAGAGAGGAATAGAGAGGGAGAGAGAGATAGGAAGATCAATGAAGAGAGAGAATCATTGATCAGCTACCTCCTGCATGGCCCCTACCGGAGGTCAAGCCTGCAATCCAGGTATGTGCCCTTGACCAGAATCAAACCTGGGATCCTTCAGTCCACAAGCTGACATTCTTTCTATCTATTGAGCCAAACCAACCAGGACATAATTTTATTATTTTAAAGCCACTTTATGAGATACAGTTGATTCATAAAAAGCCTTACATATTTAATGTATGTAACTCAGTGAGTTTGGGGATAAATATACATCCTTGAAATCATCATCAAGGTCACAAACATATCCATCACCTCCAAAAATTTGCTCCTGTCTCTTTATAGAATTTTGTGTTAAGAGCACAGTATATCTCCCTTTTAGAATATTTTCAGTATACAACGCAGTATTTATTTTAGCTATAGGCTCTATGCTACATAATAGAGCTCCAGAACTTGTATAACTGAAACTTTCTACCCCATAACCATTACTGTACCTTCTTCCTCTACTCCTTGACACACACAATTCTACTCTCTGCTTTCATGATCTTGACTATTTGAGATTCCGCATTTAAGTGAGATAATACCATATTTGTCTTTTTGTGTCTGGCTTATTTCACTTAACCTAATGTCCTTCAGGCCCATCCATGTTGTTGCAAATTACAGGATTTTCTTCTCTTTAAGATGGGATAATATGTTATTTGTAGATACCACATGTTCTTTATCCATTCATCTACTAATAGACACTTGTGTTGTTTCCTTATCTTGGCTAGTGTAAATAATACTACAGTGAACATGATGGGATGGTGCAAGTATCTCTTCAAGATCCTGATTTCAATTCCTTTGGATAAATACCAAAAAGTGTAATTCCTGGGTCACATCATAGTTTAATTTTTAAAAGTTGTTTTGGGAATAACCATTCTGTTTTTTATAATGGTTGTACCTATTTTTATTTGCTCCAACAATGTAACAGGGTTCTCTCTTTTCTCCACATCCTTGCCAATACAGAATATAGATAGCTGATAGATAGGTAGAGAGAGTTGGATAGATACATACAGGTTTTATATATAATCATCCTAAAAGGCACAAGGTGAGATCTCATTGTATTTTTGATTTGCATTTCCCTAATGATAAGTGATGTTGAGAAACTTCATTAATTTATTAGGCATTTTAATTATTTCTTTGGAAAATGTCTATTCAGGTAGTTATCCTACATTTTAATCGGAGTGTATTTTGTTGTTGTGTTTTTTTTTTTTTGTTATTGAGTTGGAGGAGTTCTTATATATTTTGGATATTAGCCCTTTATCATATACTAGTGACCCGTCACATGAAATTGTGTAAGACCCGGGACCCCTCCCCTCCTCCGGGGCCATGGACCACCCCGAGTCCCAGAGTCCCACTTCCCATGGCCGGTGCACTGTGGGACAGCCCCAAGTCCTGGAGTGCTGCCCCAATACTCTGCCTCTGGGCCATGCACAGTGGCTGCCAGGCCCACCCCCATGGCATGTATGTGAGGCAGCGGAAACCCCAGCAGCCACATGAATCAGATGCTAGGACCCTCATGCCACCCCGGAGCCACAGGAACCTGGCGGAAGCCCAGCAGAGTGGCTGCTAACTCTGCCCTTGCTGCTCTGTCCCCACTTTGCGTGCCAGCATCTTGTGATGTCATGATGGTGTGAGGGTCAATTTGCATAGTACCTCTTTATTATATAGGATATAGTTTGAAAATATTTTCTCCCATTACGTAGCTTGCTTTTTAATTTTCTGTATTATTTCATTATTGTGCAGAAGCTGTTTAGTTTGATGTAATACCATTTGTAAATTATTTTTTTTGTTGGCTATACTTTTGGTGCCATATCCAAGAAATCATGGTCAATTCCAATGACAAGATTTTCCTCTATGTTTTCTTTTAGGAATTTGATGGCTTCAAATGTTTAAATTTTTAATCCATTTTGAGTTGATGTAAGATAAAGGTCCAATTAAATTGAAGGATATTCATGTCTCAAAACACCAATTATTGAAAAGACTTTCCTTTACATATTATAAATTCTCAGAGCCCTAAATGAAGATTAATTGACTGTATATATGTAGGATTATTTCTGGGCTCTCTATTCTTTTCTGTTGATCTGAGTTCTGTTTTTATGGAACCATTATAAATTTGTAACATAATTTGAAATCAGAAAATGTGATGCTTTATTCTTCTTTCTCAAGTGTGCTTTGGCTACTCAGTGTCTTTTGTGGTTCCATATGAACTTTAATATTGTGTTTTTTTCTATTTCTATAAAAAATTATTTTGAACTTTTGGTAGTGATTGCTTTGCAGCTTGAGATCACTTTTGGTAATATGGACATTTTAACATTATTAAATCTTTCAATTGGTGAACACAGATTATTTTTCCACTTATTTGTGTCCTCTTTAATTTCTTTCATCATTGTGTTATAGTTTTCACTAAATAAGCCTTTCACCTCCTTGATCAAACTTATTCCTAAATACTTTATTATTTTTGATGCTATTGTAAATGAGATTGCTTTCTTAATTTATTTTTACAATAGCTTGTTGTTAGTGTATAGAAATACAACTTATTTTTTTATGTTGAGTTTATACCCTCCCGCAACTTTACTGAATGTTTTTAATTCTAACAGATATATATATTTTTTTAATGTGAAGTCCTTAGGGTCCTCATATAACATGTCATCTGTCAACAGAGACATATTTTTTTACTTCTTGCTTTCTTATTTGCATCTCTTTTACTTCCTTTTATTACCTAATTGCTCTGGCTAGGATGCCTAGTACTATGTTGAGTACTAGCAAGAGTAGACACCTTATCTTGTCCTTGAGTATGATGTTAGCTTGTCACATACACTGAGTGTCCAGATTATTATGATCTCTGAATGCATAATAATCTGGCTACTCAGTGTAAATCCTATATACTAAAAAGCTAATATGCAAATTGTCCCCTCGATCAGGAGTTTGACCAGCAGGCAGACAGGCCAACTTCCCATGTCCCCTCCCCCTGGACAGGCTTGCCAGACCCCACCCATGCACAAATTCATACACTGGGCCTCTAATATATATTACACACACACACACACACACACACACACACACACACTGAGTGGCCAGATTATTATGTATTCAGAGATCATAATAATCTGGCCACTCAGTGTGTATCTTTATTATGTTGAGGTTCATTTCTTCTACACATAATTTACTGAAAATTTTTATTATGAACAGATTTGAATTTTGTCAAATGCTTTTTCTGTATCTATTGGCACTATAATGTGATTTTTATCTTTATGTTAATGTAGTATATTATATAACTGATTTGTATATGTTGTATTACCCTTGATAAATTTCATTTAGTTATCTATTTATTATACTGTTGAATTTAGTGTGGTAATATTTTGTTGCAGATTCTTTAATCTATGTTTAATAGGGATATTGGCCTGTCATGCTTTTTTTTCTTTAGTGTTCTTGTCTGACTCTGATATAAGAATTATGGTTGTCTTGTAAAGTAAGTTCAGAAGGGTTACCTCCTTTTCAATTTTTTTAGAAGAGATTAAGAAAGATTGGTATTAATTCTTTATTTTTAATTTACATTTTTATTTTTTAAAATCCTCACCTGAGGATTGATTTTTTTTTTCACTGTGAGTGGAAAGAAGATGAGGAGGGGAGAGAGGGAGACGAAATTGAATAATTTACAAGAAGTGGATAAATTCTTAGAAATATACAACATATAAAGACTAAATCATGATTAAATAGAACAATCTGAACAGACTAATACTTACTAAAGAGATTGAAGCAGTAATCAAAAACTTCCCAACTGGTAAAGACCTTATGTTCTTTGGGATTCTTTGGAATTAAATCTAGATATTTAATTACCTATGCAGATTCGTTAAGTTTTCTGTCATTATTTTTCTAAATAAGTTTTCTGTTCCTTTTCTCTGTTCCTCCTGGGACTACCAGATTGAAAATACTGATTTTCTTGCTGATAGGCATTCTTTTTTTTCCCCCTATTGACCTCCCCCTGGCCTTTCCTACGCCCAGTACATGCTCTCACCTGTCCCCTACTCACTCCGGTGTCTTGTATCCATTGGCTATGCTTATATACATGCATACAAGTCCTTCGGTTGATCTCTTAGAGCCTCCACCCCCAACCTCCCCTGCTTTCCTGCTGTAGTATGACAATCTGTTCACTGCTTCTTTGACTCTGTATCATTGTTGTTGTTCTTTTCCCCCTGATTCTTTTCTTTAAAAACATCTTGCCTCTGCAGGCTAGAAATAAACCTATAAGAACAACAACAACAACAAAATGTTTGAATCCCAATTTCAATATCCAATAGTTCTGAGTCCCGGCATTCTTTACTGTCTTTTCTTTTTTGTTTCTCTAACTGTTTATTTTCAAATTATCATTATCTGTCTTTGAGTTTGCTGATTCTTTCTTCTACTTCACCAGCTTCACTATCTTGAAACACTGTTGAATTTTGCAATTCAATCATGTATTCTTTAGCTCCAGAATTTCATTTTTTATGGCTTCTATATCTTTGTTAAAGTTCTCATTTTGTTCATCTATCATTTCCTCAATTTTTGTTTTGTTGTCTATCTGTGTTCTCTTTTAACTCACAGAGCTTATTAAGATGATTATTTTGGATTAGTTTTCAGGTGCTTTGTAAGTATTCACTTTTTTAGGATTGGTTACAGGTGCTTATATTTTGTTCTTTGGTAGTGTTATGTTTACCTGATCATTCATGATACTTGTAGCCTGCATTGATATCTCTGTATTTGAAGATGTGGTAATCTCTTCCAGTTTTCACAGGCAGACTTCAGCAGAGAAGGCCCTTCACTAGTCAGCCAGGCCAGAGATTCTAGGTGGAGTGGCAGGTGAAGAGCACAGGTGAGTCTGCTGCTAGTATCTGTAAACAACAAGGCCTGATTTTGGGGTCCACTAGTACAGAGTTGGCACCTGGGTCCATGGGTGTGGGCCTGAAGCTTACGTATATAGATATAGTGGTATGCCTGTAGCCTGAGGCTGTTGGGCTGGAATGGAACTGGTATGTGCCTGCATCCTAGATTTTAGGACTAGGCTGGCACCAAAGACTACTGGAAAAGCACTGGAGTCTGGGTCCACACTAGTGCGCCTAGGGCCCAGATCCTTAAGTGAACCTCGTGTGGAGGCATACCTGGAGCTTGGATTTGTGGGAGCTGGCCTGGCCTAGAGTCCAGCATAAGGGCTGACCTAGAGCCTGCATCTATAGCTGGAGCTTAGGTGTCTGGGAGTTTGCTGATATTTGGGGTAGTCCTGACACCTAGGTCCATGGGGAGCAGGCCTAGTGCTATGATATGTTAGGTGCGTGCGACTAAAAGGGCTTGTTTGGCATCAGTCAGGCCCATGAGTTCAGGAACTGACATAGCACCAGAAACATCTGTAATGGGCTTGGAGCCTGGGCCCTTCGGGACTGACCTGGAGGTTGGGTTCTCAGGCACCAATAAGTGGACTAAACTTGATGCCTGGGTTTAATTTTTCCATTTTGCTCTATCTAAATACACAGCAATGACCTGTTTACTATTATTTATTTATTAATAATTCTTTCCATGTAGATTTCAAAATTATATACCATAACTCATTAACATGCATTCTACTTTTCTAATTAAATTTTTAAATGTTGATAATTTCAACTCAATTCTCAACTTTAGTTTTCTGAGAAGTTGTAGTTCATTAGAGGCCTGCTTCCTATAGTCACTCACTCTTATGCATTGTGTGCCCAGCTTCAGAAATGTCCTTTAAGTTCAGATGGTCTCAGAGCATTTTGGTCTAGGCAACCAAAAGCCATTTAGATTAAAGCAGAAACTTAGCATGATCAATTTTTTCACTTTATACTTCCATAGTTCTTTAGCTAAAAATTTTTAAAGGGCTAATTCCTAGTCCATGGGTCCTCTAATTATATTAGACAAGAGGCCCAGTGCATGAAATTTGTGCATGGGGGTGTGTGCCCCTCAGTCCAGCCTGCATCCTCTTCAATCTGGGACCCCTAGAGGGATATCTGACTGTCCATCCCTCTCACAATCCAGGACTGCTGGCTACCAACTGCTCACCGCCTACTTCCTGATTGCCCCTAACCACTCCCCTGACATCCTGATTGATGCCTAACTGCTCCCATGCCAGTCTGATTGCCCCTAACTGCCCTCCCCTGCAGGCCTGGTCACTCCTAACTGCCCTCCCTTGCAGGCCTGGTTTCCTCCAACTATCCTTCTCTGCAGGCCTAGTTGCCCCCAACTTCACTCCTCTGCTGGACTGGTCACCCCTAACTGCCCTCTCCTGTAGGCTTGATCACCCCCAACTTCTCTCTCTTGCAGGCCTGGTCCCTCCTAACTGCTATCCCCCGCTGGCCATCTTGTGGTGATCATCTTGTGTTCACATGGGGGCAGGATCTTTCACCACATAGGGGCAGCCATCTTGTGTGTTGAAGTTATGGTCAATTTGCTTATTACTCTTTTATTAGATAGGATAGAGGCCTGGCACACAGGTGGGGGCTGGCTGGTTTGCTTTGAGGGGTGTCCTGGATCAGGATGAGGCTTCCCTTGGAGTGTGGGATGGCCTGGTGGAGAGGCTTGTGAGGGTTTGCAGGCTGGCTATGCCCCCCAGCAATCCAAGAGGAGGCTCTGGTATCTGGGATTTATTTATCTTCTATAATTGAAACTTTGTAGTCTTGAGTGAAGGTCAGGGCTGGCCTGAATGGGGGAGTGGGGGAGGGAAGCTTGGCTTCCTCCATTGCCAGGGAAACCCAAGCCTCCTGCTCACTCAGTGGCTGGCCGCCATCTTGGTTTGGATTAATTTGCATACTCACTCCTGATTGGCTAGTGGGCATGGCTTGTGGGTGTAGCCGAGTATATTTCTCTTTTGTTAGTGTAGAGTCATTATTCTGAACTTGGAGTATGAAAAGAAGTTTATTTGAGGCCTAAATCATAGGGTGACAGTGAATTGACTGAATACACTGTCTGAATGCTATATAAAGTTTTATTTTAAACTCTTATTTTTTAGAGGTGCTCTATTATACTTTGTTTATGCAGAAATTTATATATAATGTGGACAAATTGTCTGTATAACAATACTCTTGGCTGGCTTAGGGGAGGTTCACAAAAATTATTATTACCTTTTTTTTTAATTTATTGATTTTCTTCTCTGATTAGTAGGACAGTTCGATTTCTTCCGTAGTTGGATATATTTCAATGTAGGAAATAGGACAGTTAGATTTCTAGTACAGTTTGATTTCTTCTGTAGTTGAATATATTTCCATGTAGCTTCTTTCCGGTATTATTTAGATGCATACTTTGTCATTTTATAAATCAGAGCCCATTTCTGGTCTCTAGACACACTGAACCATGGCATGGGGAGATTAGTACCTGTTCCAAGAGACTGGGTCAAATTCCTCTTTCTAGGTTGGATAACCTCATTAACACCATAAATTTAATGCTTTACCATTTTTTGATGGGATGGAATGACAAGTTAGAACTTAAGTTCCACTAAGATCTCTATGTACCTTTCTCAAAAACATACACTTCACAGAATTGCAGCAAATAGAACATGTAATATTTAAGTTCCTACAATTTGTTTATAAAAAAATATTAAAACTTGTTGTTTAATGTTCTGTTAGAAGAGAGAAAGAAAAAGCTGACTATTCTTCCTAACATGCGTTGGACTTAGTGTGAGTGTCACCATCTTCAGAGAAGTTATACTGAGGGCCAATGTGCTTTCTCCCCCCTAAGCACATGTCTGATTTTGAGTAAACTATGAAACTTCTCCTCATAAAGTTTGGAAGTCCAAATCTGTTTCAATATATAAAAGCAGTGGATGTATACTGAGAAGAAATCTGAAACCAAATTGCTAATATCTGAATATGGTTTAAAAGTAAGATTGAAAGGAAGTAGAATTTCTAATTCTCTTTAGAACCAATTCTCTTTTAGACCAATTTCTAATTCTCTTGGTAACTTAAAATGTCTGTCTCATAGCTTGTTCAAAAATAAAAATGAAGCAAAAGGTAAGTATAGGTCACAGAGGAAAGCCACTCCTAAACTGGCAAATATTTACTCACATTCCCAGCATCTCTCTTGATATGCCCTCCTCTTCTTTCCAGACCCAATGGTAGCCACATGGCTAATTCCTTCAGGACTCCAGTCAAACATCACCCTCACCCTGAGGCATTCTCTGTAGTTACAATGTTTTTGCATCAAAGTTCTCATTGGATCCTGTGTGCATCTTTTTAATAACGTTGATTGCATTGTTTTCATTATAGTGCCTCACACATGGTTTAAGAGTTGTATGGTACATGAATGAATCAACCTTATCAAGAATACCTCAAAACATGTTGGAGCTAGAATTTTATACTGATACTGTCACTTTCAGCAAAACTTGAATTCAGGAGAACTAAATCTACCTCAAACTTCTGTAGGCACAGAATAAGAATACGTACTAGTAAAGTAGAACTTCACAAGAAGAACATACTTATGAGATGATTATGATTATGTTTTCCCTTTATCTACATAACATGGTATTTGGACTATATGCTTTCCAGTGGACCTTGACTCTGGCATATTTGCCTCCTCTCTGTGTAATGTGGTCTCCCAGCAGGTCAAATTATCTGTTGCAGGGATGCTCTCATGCTCTTCCAGTCTTTATGGAAGTATTTGCATATTTTTTTCATTTCCATAGAAACATCTCCACTGACTCAGAACCGCCTCTGTCCTCTTAAAACAGAAATATTTATCTTTCAAACAGTGGGGTATGTGTGACATAAAACAGATGAATGCTTTCCCTGCAATCCTCACCTTATAAGACTCTCCTCTTTAAAGAAATTTATCATGGTCTGTCTTTAGATTATTTATGTTTTGCCCATGACCACGTTTCCAGTAATGTGTTTAACTATAAGCAGCATAAACCCATCTGGAAATAAAATTATGCACTAGCTTCACAACAAAAGATAATTACATTATAATCAAGCCGTCATTTTTAGAGATAGTAGGAGATGAAGCGTGCTATAAACTGACATGTAAAGTGTATAGATTGTTCTTCTGAATATCCTCTGCAGTAGCTGGGAGCACAAAGATTCCTAGTGCCTAATATTAGACTTTGTAACTGGAAATTTTCTGGGAGGGTCCAAACATCTAGTTTCTGTGAGTAATGCCTACTAATACTCGGAGGACTAAAGGCTAGAGTCAGCATTTCTGTGCTCTGGCTTAGACCTCAGCTTGGCTAAACTAAAACCACTTGTGTTATGCCCAGTTTCAGAGCAAGAGTCTTAATTATATCATTTTTAAAATTTGTCTTTATTCTTAGGTTATTATTTTACTTAGGTTGACAACAGTTTGATACTAGGACCCTTCTGACAGGTGTTTGCAGAATGTGGAAAGTTGGTGTGTGTGTTTAAGGGGTGCAATGGTTGTCCTTGAAGTTAGTTTTCACCATTCTAAGCTCAGTTTTCTTTTGCAGCAATGATACGGGTCACTGGTTTCTTCTGTCTGGGAGAACTTTTTCCTCTTCTCTGAGCTCCAGATAGCTACTACGATAAAAGAACATGGTTTACCTCCAAACATGTTACTTGGCTAGACCATCATAACTGAGAAAGAAACAGAAGACTTGTCAGAAAATGAACTGCATCACTTATCCTTTATCACATCTTCTGCCACAGCAGAGAACTTACCATCTTAGAGCAAATATGATAGTCAAGGAGTCCCAGAAAAGCGGGCTTGTGTTGCCTCCTTTGCTGGACACCACCATTGCCCTGAGGGATCAACGAATGCCTGTACTAGGGCAGCACGATGCCATAGTCCTCCTAGGACCCAGTAAGCCCTTGGATGCTACTAACTCCAGTCACTAATTATAAGTCTGGCTCATTTCCCTCACTCCTATGGATGAATCCTGAACAAGGCAAGCAGTACCTTCCTGTACAAAGTATGGTCCCCAGACCATTATTATCAGCATTATGTGGCAGCTTGGAAGAACTGCAGAGCATGAACTCAGATACACATCTCTTCAGAATCAGAATATGCATTTTAACAAAATCACCAGGTGATTTATATATATATTAGAGGCCTGAAAATCTGTGCACTGCTTGTTGGGGGGGAGAAGGGGGAGACAGGAGAGGAGAGGTCCCTCAGCCTGACCTGTGCCTTCTCACAGTCCAGGAGCTTTCAGGGGATGTCTGACTGACAGCTTAGGCCCTGCCCCACCCTCTCCCATTGCCCTTCCACTGACGCTGGTAACTGCTGCCCGCCCCCCCCCCACCTGCTGATCACCATCCCCTCCCTCTGCTCCACTGGCACATGTCTTAGTTGGCCTGGCACTGCCTGCTTGCTGGTCCTGGCCTACACCAACCAGTGGTTCCACTGTTTGGTCGATTTGCACATTACACTTTTATTATATAGGATTACACTTTAAGATGCACTGTAATTAGTAGGTTCAAACTATTAACTGATGTGATTCAGCTTTGGTCTTGCTGCCTCCCATCCCTAATAGGCTGAGAATTAGGTATATGTGGGATATGCCACAGTTTCTTTGCCCTGGACTTCTTTTCAGGACTCAAACTTTCTCTTGGACCCAGAAGCCCAGACTCTTTGGCTAGTATCTGACCTGCTTACGTCCTACCAATCTGGGAGTTCAGTAGTAGAAGGCTGAATCCTATCTGGTTCCTGACTGGTTCTTTTCTCAAAAGCCAGGTAACTAGAAACTCCATTAGGAGTGCTACTTACCTGACTTCCATTAGCTCCTTCTGTTTCTTGACCATCTCCATATTGGAATGTGTCGTATATTAATAATGGAACTTCAAATTAAGACTGACTCCATCAGTTTAATAATACAACTATTAAGAAGGCCACTACTCCTGGTCTCCCTATGTTGATGGCCATGTTAGCATCCTCTAAATCAGTGGTTCTCAACCTTTTTTAATGCTGTGACTTTTTATTACAGTTCCTCATGTTGTGGTGACCCAAATCATAAAATTATTTTCGTTGCTACTTCATAACTGTAATTTTGCTACTGTTATGAATCATAATGTAAATATCTGTGTTTTCTGATGGTCTTAGGCTCTACAGCAGCGGTTCTCAACCTGTGGGTCTAAGACCATCGGAAAACAGATTAAAAGGTCACAGCATTAAAAAAAGTTGAGAACCATTGTTCTAAATATATTGTACCATCTTTATTGTCTTCATTTTCTAGAGCCCAGTCAGCTGAGGTCCCAGCAAATCTCAACTATATTCAGTTTAATTTTGAAAGCTCCCCAAAAAGGCAGTCATCTTCAAATTAGAGGTAAGAAGAGCTTGAGTCTTAAGCCAACTGACCTACATTCATTCCCTTCTATCTTGGAAGGATAGGCTGCTAACCACCTTTTATGCAAAACATTAGACTTGGAGGATCCTGGAAATGCATTCTATAGATTCTGTGAGGATTAATGATGGAATAATATAAAACCTGAGTTGAACACAAAATGAAAATGAATAGGAATGACTGTGAAGAGTATGATTGCCTTAATGGTTTCTTCATAATGAAATACAGACCTGCATACATCAGAAAATTAGGGTTGACTTCAGAGAGAAACTTCTCTTCTGAATGAAACTTTTCTGCAAACATCGTAGACAAAATGTCACATGTGGGACATATGATTCTTCTGTTTGCTAAAAAGCATAGATGAGTTTGTCTTGGACTCTATTAAAGAAATTAAGTAACATATTAATGTAGTATGGGAATCATTTTAGGCGACTCCACATTTTGACCTTGAACATGTTTCAGAATTAAAATAGGCACAAAGAACAGAGCCATACATGCTTCCTCTCCTCCATAGATGCTACTAGAATTAAGATGATTTCTACATTAGCACAGAATGTTCCTTTCTGTTTCTGTTTGGTATTCTTCAATGTCTCTACCTACTTTAGTAACTTATATTGATATTTGGGTTGTGATGAAAAAATAAAACTGGAATAAGTAAAAAAAAAAAAGATGACAAGTTGGATGTGTAAAGAAGGAGTGATTTGAAAGCAAAGCCGCTTAGATTGAAATAAGTTTTAAAAAAAACTTCCATGAATACACACACACACACACACATCTACCTATAGAAGTGGGTTATATATTAACCCATGTCTCAGATCATGGGACACATAGTTGAATTCTAAGTCCTGACTGCAGCATTAAGTGCCCATCCAGGTTTCTGTTCTCTTTGACAACTCAACATCTTAAGAATACAGATATTTGTAGTACATTACTATATTTTAGGCCTTGATTTGAAAAAATTATAGGTATTAAATCAATTATACAGCACTATAAGAGAAGCTTCAAAATCTATAACCTTAACCACTGATTTGTACAGCAGGTCTCAATAGGCCACATTAGAATATATTATACAATTTTGTTGAGGTCATAGTTACAAGAGAAGAACAAGAGATTCTGTAAGAAGTATAGTTCGCTAAGTTAGATTTTTAATAAGTTATAGTCTACTTCTCTGGCTATGTCAAACCAAAATCTTCAAGTAAAAATTGACTAGAGGAACTTTGAAAATAATGTCATCTTTGCTTTAATCTGATTAAGACCATGAGAAGCAGGATCTATATGGATGGGTTCGATAACAGTCAAGATAGAACGTACAGGTGGATAGTGGTTAGGAGATAGGAGTCAGACCTGGTTCACATCTATCGCCATCATTGACTACCAATGGCACTCTTCTGCTTCAGTTTCCTCATAAATATTCATATCATGAAATTGTTGTAAAGATTAAATTATTTACATTTAATTCTTGAAACATGACAAGTAGTTAATGTTAATTACTAGAATATTAAATATTGTTATTATAAAAATATATACAAAGAAGGAAATGTGCCAAATTTATGTTTGAATTTAGGCTATTTTTAGTTACTGACATAAATCCTAACTTGACCACTTACTGATCATGTATACAAATTACTTAGCTTCAGGGACTTTAGCTTCCTCATCTTCTTAAATGGTGATAATAATACCTGCGCCATAATGTAAGAATAAGTTAGATAATACATATAATTCCCCTGGCATACTAGTGAGCACTTAAATATTATAAGAAGTCAAAGCATAAAACAATAGCTAATATTTTTAACGTGTCAGCTCGGGACACTCAGCTAATTAGATAAGACACTTATCAGGCTAATTGACTAAATTTTATTTTTGGACCTCATTAAACCAAAAGTTCTTTCTATCTTAAAAATTGAACTTTTAGGAGATGATCTATTTGAATTACAATTAAATAGCAGTCATCTAAATAATTAAACAATAGGCTATCTATGTATAGTAACTATTAGACAGTTTTTCTCTATCTATTTTAAAGACTTGTGGGTGCATGCTATGCAAATGGATATTCAGATATTTTTATTAGCATAAATAGACTGTGAAATTTAAGTAACTCTGGCAGCACAGACAGTGTGAGTCATAGTATTTCATTTTTTCTCAAATACTGTGAGTTCTATGACAGCCACATTTCAGGAACCAGTAACAACGGGCCGTGTGAAAGATCCAGGAGATCTGAAAATACATATTGTCCCATGTTATTACTCAGAAACTCAAATGTGCCTTGAGATATACCCTCTCCACCCACAGGGTTTAATGTAGATGAAGACATATTCCCCATTCTGCACAATACAGGGAGTAGCAGGTTTGTAAGATGGGCTGGTAACTATTTCCTTAATACCAAGCAAGAGGCACCTCAGTCTAATTGACTGATATTTCATAGTTAGTATTCTCATTGCAGAATTAAATCATGACTGTGGTCAGGATCAAAGGTCCAAATGCAAGAATAAATGACTTTTAAGATAAAATGAAAATATCAAATGGACTGAAAATATACCTTCTTTGTAATATTTAGTCCTAGGCACCTTCTCACACAAATCACAATGAAATGTTTGACTTAACGTGTTATGAATTTATTTAGAGAGGACACTCTTATAAATCTTAGCATTGCTACTCTAAGGTTTGTTTTTGTCTTCCCTAAAAATATGAAATATGATGGGGAGAAGGAGTATGCAATCTTGGTATAGATTGTTTTATCTAGTTTGTAGCAGCAGCTCCTCTCTCTCTCTCTCTCTCTCTCTCTCTCTCTCTCTCTCTCTCTCTCTCTCTCTCTTTCTCTCTCTTTCCTACTCTGACCTGAAATCTCCACAAGTACAGCCTATGCGATGCCACATGCACAAAAGCTTGGGCTCTTTATTACCACTCTTCTGATGAGTTCACCATCCCACCTCCTCTCTGCTCTGGCAAAGACATGGGTAGCCACACCTTAAAACTCATCTTCAGGACTAACTGGGACAACTCCAGTATCTGAGATTTAAAGCTTTGTCTCTCTTTTTGTAAAAAAAAATGTATTTTTATTGATTTCAGAGAGAAGGAAAGAGGGAACAAGAGATAGAAACATCACTGATGAGAGAGACTCACCCATCAGCTGTGTCCTACATGCCCCGCATCTGGAGATCGAGCCCACAACCCGGACACGTGCCCTTGACCAGAATCCAACCCAGGACCCTTCAATCCACAGGACAACACTCTACCCACTGAACCAAACTGGCTAAGGCAAAGCTTCGTCTCTTTAATTGTTCTCACTCCTATTGCTGTTTAACATATCAGTCAATGGAGAGTAGTGAGAAGTGCATGGATTATATTATTAGACTGAAGTTTAAATGCTGACACCAAACTTCTGTGATTGTGCACAAATCACTCAATCTCTGCACCACTATTTCATCCACTGAAAAACAGTGATTAGGTAATCCGTGTTAGAATAAATGTGCAGTTAATATTAATTTTTCTGATTTTTCTGATCCTTCTTCCCCCACCTTCCCTTGTGTCTTCCCACAAAATCTCAGTGCTTATCTTCACTTTCCTTTTGTCTTTAGTCACTTCTAGCTTAGTGTTCCCCTCAATCTGTCCTGGATTTCATGTTTCATATTTTAACTCTTCACTTACTAGCTGTCACAATTATGTCCTTCGAATTTCTGCCAAACCAACTTTGATAATCCATAACCCTAGATAAATCCAAACATCCATTCGCTCTGGGTTATTGAGTGTTGATGGCTCAAATCACCTGGAAATCCTTTATGCTAATCTTTAGTGGTTACTTCAGATACTATTGCATCACATCAGCCCCTATTATTGCAGGTGAGCCTTTACATCATTTGGCTGAAGTAAATTAATATTCCCTTCATGAATCATTTGTTAGTATGACACAGTTGGCATCCAACTGGACTAGAAAAGAATATAGGAGGCATAGAAAAAATGAGAGTTCTACAGTTTATTGAGTATTTCATAGAAGAGCTTTATTTTTTAACAAAAAATTATTGACCCTACTGATGGCCCCAAATTATTTTTAGCTAACTTCAGTAGAGCCCTGAAAGTTACCTGAAATTTTGCCTGTCAATTCCTTATTTCATGCATCAATCCAGAAGCTTTCTAATCTCCTCTACTCCCTTATATGCAGCTGACTCCACTCCAAACTGTTTACATAATCTAATCTAATCTATTATAATAGGTTTATAAAGATACCTGTATTAGTTTGCTTAAGGCTTCCATAAGAAAACTTCAAAAACTGTATGGTTTAAATAGCAGAAATTTATTTTCTCATAGTACTGGAGGCTGGATGCCCAACATGAAGATGTTGGAAGGTTTGTGTTCTTCTGAAACATCTCTCCTTGACTTGGAGGTGGCCACCTTCTTGCTGCCTCTTTATATGGCCATCCTCTATGCACATGCATCCATGCTGTCTTTCTGTATGTTCTAATCTCCTGTTCTTAAAACAGTAGACATATTGGATTAGCCCAAACATAATAGCTCAACTTAACTCATTCACCTCTATAAGGGCTCAATTTCCAAGTACAATCACATTCAGTGATACTGAGGGTGGGGCTCTAACACATGTTGTTGTTGTTGTTGTTGTTGTTGTTGTTGTTTGGGAGGTGTTTTGAGGCAGGGGACATAATTAAGTCAATACATTGCTTCATTTAAAAAAAAATTTGGAAGAGACAGTTCTTCATGGATTTCTCATGTTTCTGAACATTTTGTGAACAGAGGCAATGATTGCACTTCTATTTTGAACTATTTAAGGGTATGTGGGTGGCAAACAGCCTTGGGAAATAGAGACAGTCTCCCTTAGACCATGATGCTTATCTATATACTAGAGGCCTGGTGCACAAAATTTGTGCACAGGGGGGTGGTTCCCTCAGTCCAGCCTGCACCTTTTCCAATCCGGGATACCTTGGGGGATCCCCAGGCCTAAAATGTCAGTTGAACATTCCTCTCACAATCCAGGAACAATTGCTCACCTGCCTGCCTTCCTGATAGCCCCAAACTGTGCCCCCCATCTTGCCAGCCTGATCACCCCTAAGCACTTCTGCCTGCTAGCCTGGTTGCCCCTAACTGCCCATCTACCTGTCTGGTCATCTTTTACTGCCCCCCCCTGCTGGAAGGTCACCCCCAACTGCCTCCCTGCACTGGCCTGATTGCCCCCAACTGTCCCCCCTACCAAGCTGGCCACCTCCAACTGCCCCCCTGCCAGCCTGGTTGCCCCATGCAGCTTGCTGTTCAGTCATTTGGTCGTCTTCTCCCACTCACTAGCCTTCCTGCCGGCCTGCTACAGTGATGGCGTCCTGGACAATTTGCATGTTCTTTTATTATTAGTATAGATATAAAACCCTAATATGCAAATAGACTAAAGAGCAGAATAACTGAAACATCGAACCAGTTGCTATAACATGTGCTAACCACCGGGGGGGGTGTGCATGTGAAATATGGTGGGCAGCAGCAGCAGGCAGCAGAGCATGGAACACGGTGGGCATCCGCCATGGTGGGATAGTGGAGCAGGTGAGCAGGGACACCAGACCAAGGCAGGGTGTCAGTAGCTGTCATTGGGGTGAGCCTCTGGTAGTTACTGAAAATTCTTTGCTCCCTGTGTACCTGGGTCCTGCTGGGCACTTGCACCTGCTACCAGCACCAGCCCAGCTCATACCCACTGCTGGCGCCCGGCACCAGTCCCAGTGTGGGGAGCGGCAGTGGCAGGAGTGGGGCTGCCAGCAGACAGGGTGTTGGGGGCTGTGGTGTGAGGGGCCAGGTGGGAGCACTGAGAATGGGCTGAGACCCGCCCCTGTACCTACCACAGACACATGGCCCACAGTTCTTTTCAAGGACTGGGCCCCTAGTTTTAGTATAAAAGATTCAAATTTCCTCAGTTATGATTCAAACTGCATGTGTCACATGTTTTGTTTTTCAAAGTTTTTTTCTTTTTTTTAAATCACTGTTGACATCCAATGTTATATTAGTCTCTGGTGTATTTGTGACATGTGTTTGATCTTAGGAGAGAATCCTTTCCAAGCCCTGCAGTGCCTCCCCAGAATATTAACCTTACTATCTTTCTCATGATTTACAATGCCTTGTATGAGGTAGGTCTCTAAATAACAACCTCAGCTATCTCCCTCAATGGCCTATAATATCTCTAGCTTACCTGCTGCTATATTTCTTCAGTATCCAGCAGAGGATCTATCCAGAATAGATGTACAATAAATATTTGAGTGAATAAATTTACATACTAGAGGGATGAGGAAATGATCAATATAACAATAAGAAGGAATGGATTATTTTAAATAAAAGAAAATTCACTATAAAATTAAGTAATGAGGTGGTGTTAAAAAAAAGTGAAATGGGCAAAGGGCAAATTAGTAATTGGGTAGCTCAAAGACTCTAAGAAGAACTAGTCATAGTTGGGGCAGTGGAGGGCTGGGATGATATGATGAAGATGAGATGGGAGAACATGATGATTTACCAAGAACCTTCTCCAAACAAACAAACAAACAAACAAACCAACAACGCCCTTCAGGAACATAGACATGTAAACAAGTATGGGTAAATTGAGACAATAAAGGTTAAAGAAAGAAAAAGACATATAGTGTGAATGATAGGGTAAGGAGAAAAATGGGGGAAAAAAAGTTTAATCTGTAACCATTTCTCTAATATCAACATGCCACAATTGTTATGTGTCATTTAGTGGGTACCAGAATTACTGCCATTTTATTCTTTAAGAAATCAGTTATAAAACAAGAGTAACAATTATGTACCACAATTATTCCTGAAAATTTAGTTTGTGTGTTTTTTATAGGATACATGACGAAGGTCGGGAAGTGATTTCTGACTGATTCTCTGAAATTCAAATGTCTCTTCCTTTTTTCTCTGAAAAATGTAGTTCAGTTGAGCAAGATTTAGCCTTGGCCTTTTATCCAGACACATTAGAATAAGAACGAGGTGTTGAAATTTGTGGTATGGTTATCTATCGTAAGGCTATGACTCAATGCTATACTCACTGAAACATTATGATTTGAAACAATAAGAAGCAAGTGCAGATCAATGAGAAACAAATTAAAAATTGCTTGAAGACCTAATGGTGTGTGATCCTGAGAATGAAATGCCTCCAGAAATGTTATAGCTATTATTAATTTTAGAATTGTAATAGGACAAGCACTCTATATAGGCAAAAAGCATTTTCACAGAAAAAAAAAATCTGAAAATAAATAGGGAAATTTGAGGAATTGCCCTGTAGCAGGAAAGACTGGCTTCTAATGTGATTCTGAACAAATCTAACTCTCTCTGTATGTGAAGATGAGTTAACAGCAGTGGATAAAATAATGTCCTTTGTGAATCATGTTGGCCCATTATGATTTTGGCTGTTTGCCCTAGTAATGCCCTCCTTCAAATGAGCAGGAAGAGATGACATAGATGAGCCCTGGTCCTTAGCCTGCACTTAGTCCAGATCTCCAAATCTTCCTGGAACTCCATGGGAGTTGAAGCTACTCTCTCATCAACCACAGACATGACATACTCTTTAGAGAGCAACCTGGATCTTAGCAGGGGAGTGAGTGGCCAAAGCCTGCTCACCACCGCTCCCATATACCAGGTGCTCCAGCAGCACAGAACTGCTGCAGCTACCATAGAGACCACACATACTCTTTCGGACTTCCAAAACAGTTCTCTACTCAATCCCTTCCTTTTTTCTCTCATATTTCTAGGCAGACAAATTTATTTGTTCTTTAAGACAACTCTAATACCACTTATTTTGTGAGGACTTTCCTCACCTCAGCCTCAGCTGTTTCCCTCCTTTCCTTAGGCACCCCCACCAATTAAAACTCCTGTGGCACAACCAATAAAATAATTACACAGCCTTCCCTAAAGAAAATACTACTAAATCCTAAAATAAAGACAGGGAATTTTTTTTTTTAATTCTGAGTTTGCCAAGATAACCTGAGTTCTTCTTAAAAATCATTTCATATTCCCCTGTGAAGACTATATCTTATCTGTTTTTATGTCTTATCTGTTTGACTGACTGGAACATAATAGGTGTTCAGCAAAGGCCTCTTGAATAAAAGAATGAATCCTTGCGCATTTTTTATTGGTGTTAACGGTGTTGGTGTTTTCTTTTATGGGGAGTAGGGTTGGAAGCACCCTATTTTATAACCCTTATATGTGTTTTTTTTCCCTTTAGATAATACATACTGTTTAATGAAAGAAACATTTTAATAGTGTAAAACTTAAAATGAAAGAAAAAAACAAACCAAAAAAAAAAAAAAGTAAAGAGTGAGTAAAAATGCATCTGGGATTCAAAATCTCCTTCATATTTTAGTCTTGAAAGTAATTCTTAAATTATATTTTGGAGGGATAGTGCGTAATTTCAGAATGTTTCCATCCATCATCTTATCATGCCTGAACATTATTCTTGTCATCTTTATGATGATTATTATAACATTAGAGGCCTGGTGCATGAAATTCCTGCATGGGAGTGGGGGGTTGTCCCTCAGCCCAGCCTGCACCCTCTCCAATCTGGGACCCCTTGAAGGATATCTGACTGCCTATTTAGGCCTGATCCTACCAGGACTGCTGGCTCCCAACCACTCGCCTGCATGCCTACCTGATTGCCCCTAACTGCTTCTGCCTGCCAGCCTGATCACCCTCTAACCACTCTCCTGCCAGCCTGATCAATGCCTAACTGCTCTGCTGTCAGCCCAATTGCCTCTAACTGCCCTCCCCTGCAGGCCTGCTTCCCCCCCCACAACTGCCCTCCTCTGTAGGCATGATTCCCCCACAACTGCCCTCCCCTGGAGGCCTGCCCTCCCCACTGCCTTCCCCTGCAGGCCTGGTCCCACTCCCCAACTGCCCTCTCTTGCACACCTGGTCACCCCCAACTGCCATTTCCTGCTGGTCTGATTGCCCCAAACTGCCCTCTCCTGCAGGCCTGGTCACCCAGAACTGCCCTCCCAACATGCCTAGTTTGCCTCCAACTGTCCTCGCCTGCAGGCCTGGTCTCCCCTATCTTCTCTTCCTTGAAGGCTTGGTTGCCCCCATCTTCCCTACCTGGCAGGCCTGAATACCCCCAACTACCCTCCCCTGCAGGTTTTGTCATCTCCAACTGCCCTCCCAAGCAGGTCTGGTCCTCCACAATGACCCTGCCCTGCAGGCCTGGTCCCCCCAACTGCCCTTCTCTGTAGGCCTGGGTCCCCAATAACTCTCCTTCCCTGTATGTCTGATGGCCTCTAACTGCCCTCCCTTTCAGGTCTGGTCCCTCCCGCTACCCTTCCCTGCTGACCTGATCACCCACAACTGCCCTTCCCTGCCAGCCATATTGTGGTGGCCATCTTGTGTCCACATGGGTACAGCCATCTTTGACCACATGGGGATAGCCATCTTGTGTGTTGGAGTGATGGTTAATTTGCATATTACTCTTTTACTAGCTAGGATATATGTGTAGGAATTTCAGAATAAAGAATTATGGGAGGGAGAAAACAAACCTTGATGGCAGATTAAGGGATCTGAGCATCTTTAGGGTGAACTGAAGACACAGAGGGGCTTAGAATAGAGAGGAGGAGGAGGAGGGAGCTAATGAAGGTAGGTGTTAAACACAAAAAAATCTCTCTTAACTGCATAGTTGTAGATGATACCACAAGGTTTTTGAAATGGAGTTTAGAGTTCTCTGATTCTGCTCTGACCTTCAAACTCTATGCTTCTCCTGGATGGGAACATTGTAATAATAGACTAATATCTAATGAGGCCTTATTATGTGCCAGGCAGTGTTGCAGGCATTTTAGATAAATACTAGTTTATTTAATTTTCATTAAAAAATTATATTTTACAATTCCTATTTTACAGATGAGAAAGCAAGAATACTGTATATTATTCTAGGCAGGCTGGTTCTAGAGACCCCACTTAGTTAGCTGCTACACTATTTCCTTGTTTATTTTTTAAGTGGAAGTTGGAAAGGGCCTTAGAGACCACATAACCCAACTGCCTCATTGTACAGGCCAGGAGTGAGATCTGGAAAGGTTAAGAAACTTATGTGAGGTCACAGTTGGTGAGGGGAGGAGATAGACTTGGGCCCAAGCAGTCTGCCACACCTTTGCAGGTGCTGAGAATGAATGCTTGACTATTATTAATGTTGTTTAGACAGATATAGGAAGATGTACCAAAGATAAAGATTTTTATCTATAAAAGGATCAAATGAAGCTCAAGGTCAGAGAAGAGCTCAGATGTCCTCACTCTGCCCTCCCCAAAATCCATCAGACTTTCTTTCCACTATACAATTCTGTCTTTTCTATATGACCCATTCAGATTCCACTTTAAACTCAGCCTCTGAGATTTTTTTAGTGACTCTGATATCTTTGTGACAATCCTACTGAAGAGGGAAGCCAGGAAAAGATACCACACGCAACTATGTAGAGGAGCAACTGTGACTTGAACCCAGGTGTCTGACTCCAGGCCCAGGATCCTCATGGCAGATAATCAAAAGCAAAAACAAGTCAAGAAACTATTGCAGGCCTTTAAGTATCACACTGTGTAATAAACATTTAAATCACATTAAATAGAACTAGCAATTATAGTCAAGGAAATAAAACCTAGTTTCCCAAAGTTCACAAACAGAACATTGCAGTGGATTGTTACACCCAAGCTAAAGAAATTTACCATGATGAATGGGTACCAGAAGGTGTGAGTATTGTGTTGCTCAGAAAATAATGTGCCGTCTCCTCGAGCAAGAGCTGTAACTGAAGAGAGGCTCTGCCTGTAGAAAGAGAGCCAGATATGTCACTGACCACAGCAGCTTAATGCTTGAGAACCTGAGGGGAGCAAAGTAGAGCACAAACCACTGGTACATATTTATGTTTTCAACAGGAAGTGAAAAGCTTCTGCTGCTTTTTGGCCAGTGCTGTCAAAGTGGCTGAGGTTGCCCAAGTGGTTCAGAAACATTTCCCAGCATCTGCTGCTTACAGCCAAAATGTACAGTGTTTATTTATTTATTTTTCTTCCTGTCTTCTCTGTCAGAACTACAAGATATATATTGGAATGCACAATCTCTTAAGTAGAATATTATAATCATTAAAAATATATGGAACTTTTATATTGTGGCAATAGAAAGGCACTCAAAGTGCTTTTACAGTTAGTAGAATATGATGAGTTAGCTGAAACTGAAGTTTACATAGTCCACCTATGTAAGACAGGAGAGTTCCATGAGTGTGATTAGAAGAACTTGCAGACCTCTGAACTTGAAAGCAAATGGCTATATGATTAACTAAGTTGATACAGCAGTAAATGTTTCCCAAGCCTGACTATTGCTCATGCCCTGAACCAGTTTCTGTGATAGAGAAAAAGATGACCAAAATACATTCCCTACTCTCAAGAAGTTAATTGTCCAATAGCGGAGGATAAAGTCATGCTACAATTTTTCTGGACCTCGTAGACAACTTAGTATTACCAAGTACTAAGAGTGGGAGAACTAAGCCCAAATAGGCATACGTGAACAAATAGGTCTGAAGAGAGGATGGAATCTCGGTAAATAAAATGAGGCAAAAGCATTTCAGGAGCAGGAAACAATTTGGGGATTTTTCTAAATTGATCATTATGTTGTCTGAAAATAAAGACAGTTTTTCTCTTTTTTAAATTTGGATGAATTTTATTTCTTATTCTTGGATTTTGAACTGAAAAATCCTCCAATACTGTATTTGATGGAAGTGGTAAGACACCTTTCATTTTTTTCTGATCTTGAAAGGAAAACATTCAATCTTTCACCTATTAAGAATGTTGTTAGCCCTAGCCAGTTTACCTCCCTGGATAGCATGTCGGCCTCTGGACTGAAGGGTCCCCCGTTACAGACTCGATTCCCAGTAGGGAGCATGCAGCAGGCAGCTGATCAATGATTCTATTTCATCATTGATTTTTCTATATATCTCTCTCTTCCTCTCTGAAATCAATAAAATATATATTTTAAAAAGAATGATGTTATATTTTTTCTTATATGCTTTCTATCATGTTGAGGAAGTTCTCTTCTAGTTCTAGTTTGCTGAGTTTTTGTCAAGTATAGAGTATTACTTTGCCAAATGCTTTTTCTATATCTATTGAGAGCATTATATAGAGTTCCTATTTTAGTTTGTTAACAGGATAAATTACATTGATTGAATTTTGAATTGATTTTTGCATTCCTAGAATAAATCCAATTTGTTCATGATGTGTTATACTTCTACATATTAGTGAATTTGATTTGGTAAAATTACATTAAAAGTGTTAGTATTTATGTAGCTGAGAAAAACGGTTTGCTTTGCTTTGTTTTATTTTCTGTAATATCTGTGTCTGGTTCTAATATAAAGAAGACATTGGCCTCATAATAAAGTAAGTTGGGATTGCTTCTTCCTTTTTTATCTTCTGGAAGAATGTGTGTAGTATTGGTATTATTTGTCACTTAAGCATTGGGTAGAGTTTATCAGTAAGTCACCTAAGCCTGTAGTTCAGTTTTGAGAGAGAGAAAGAAGGAGAGAGAGGGGCTATTATGTTATCTATTTATTCTTAAATGAGCTTTGGAAGTTTGTGTCTTTCAAGGAATTTCTCTATTTCATTTAAGCTTTTAAATTTATTAGCATAAAGGTATTCATCCGAAATATTTATAAACCCAATAACAGAACTTCAAAATCAAAAGATGATAAAATTTCAAGAATAAATAGAAAAATCCACAATAGCAGTGAACATTCTTTTCTCAGTAATTGATAGAACAATGTCAACAAGGTCCAATTGGTTGATAATCTTCTTGAAATCTTCTACAACCTTACTCATTCTATAATTTTTCCAAGTATTTTTTGTTATTGACTTTGATTTTATTTCATTATGATAACAAACATACTTATGTTATTTGAATTATTTTAAACTTATTAAGACTTTTATAGCTCAGAATAGTCTATCTTGGGAAATGTTTACTGTGCAGTTGAAAAAAATTTCATTCTGCTCTTATTGCATGCAGTGTTCTAAAAGTGTTCTATATATAGCCTTACCCTAGATTCAATTGACTAATAGAATTATTTCTTCTTGTGAATTGATCCTTCTATCAGTATGAAATGACCCTGGCAATTTTTTTTTTTTGCTCTGAAAGCACTTTGCCTGCAATTAATATAGTCATCGCAGCATGCTTTGATTAGTATTTACATCCCTTTGTCTAATTTTTTACAATTAAACTTTTGTATCTGAATATTTTTATAGGCAGGATGGAATATGTGGTTTTTTTTACCCAATCTGACTACCTCTGCCTTTTCTCAGAATACTTACCTTTAGTGTTATTATTGATATGGTTAGGATGAAATCTGTCTTATTTTCTATTAGTGCCATTGGTTTTCTTTTCTTTGTTGTTTTTGTCTGCCTTCTTTTCAATTTGAGCATTTGTTTTATGGTTTCATTTCTCTTTTGTTGGATCATTATCTATAACTTATGACTGTGTTGTTATAGTTATTGCTTTAGAGATTATAGTATTTATCTTTAACTTATCACTTTCTGCCTTTAAGTAATATGATTCTACTTCATGTATAGTACAAAAATCTTAAGACAATAACTTCCTATTTCCTATTTCTGGATTTTGTTTTTGCTTTTATTGTTAATTTTACATATATTATAAACCTCACAATACATGTTTATAAGTTTTGTCTTAAACAGTCAATTATCTTTTAAGTGTCTTTAAAAATGAATAACGTGCATTTATATTAACACAGTCACCATTTCTAATGATTTTCATTTTGTGTGGTATGTAGTTTTAGGTTTATATCTGATAATATTCTCCTTTTGCCTGAAGAATTTCTTTTAACATTTCTTGTATTACAGTTTTGATGAAAGATATCAGCTTTAGAATGTCCAAAAATATACTTATTTTACCTTGTTTTCAGAGAATATATTCACTAGTGATAGCTTCCTAAGTTGATAGGGTTTGGGGGTGTGATTGTACTTCAAAATTTTTTCTCTACTTTTTCTGCTTACATTATTGTTATTGAGGAGTCAAATGTCATTCTCAACCTTATTCATCTGAATTTAGTATGTCTTCAAGTTCACTTTGTTTTTATTAGTGCTTCATCTGTTATGAATTCCATTAAGTGTATTTTTCATCTTAGA
>JAAGEH010000286.1:9490990-9681315 GCA_011751065.1 Lasiurus cinereus | reverse complement strand
GCCCCCCACTGTCTGTGTCCATTGGTTTTGCTCTTATACATGCATATAAGTCCTCTGGTTGATTTCTTACCTCCTCATCCCCCGCCTTCCCTCATAGGTTGTACAGTCAGTGTGATGCTTCTATGTCTCTGGTTCTATTGTTATTTATCAGTTTATATTGTTAATTATATTCCACAAATGAGACAAATGAGTGAGATCATGTGATATTTATATTTCTCTAACTGGCTTATTTCTTTTAGCATAATTCTTTCTAGTTCCATCCATGCTGTTGCAAATGATAAGAATTCCTTTTTTTTTATAGCAGTGTACAGTTCTATTGTATAGATATACCACAGTTTTCTAATCCACTCATCTATAAAATTTGAAAACAGCCTAGACATTATATTTTTTATTTCTAGATTTTAATGTAGATCTTTTTTTTCATGTTTGATGTCTCTACTTAACATGCTGAATCTTTGTTTTCATGAATATATGAACATATAACCATTTCAATGCCCTTGTTCCCTAGTTTTGTCATCTATGTTCTTTCTCAATCTGTTTCTATTGACTGATTTATCTCTTAATTATTAGTTGTATTTTTCTGAATCTGTGCAAGTCTGAGAATTTTTTAAAAAATATATTTTATTAATTTTTCAGAGAGAGGAAGGGAGAGGGATAGAAAGTCAGAAACATCGATGAGAGAGAGACATTGATCAGCCGCCTCCTGCACACCCCACACTGGAGATGTGCCTGCAAGCAAGGTACATGCCCTGACCGGAATGGAACCCAGGACCACCTTTCAGTCCGCAGGCCGACACTCTATCTACTGAGCCAAACCAGTCTCGGCCTGGGAAATGTTTTAATGGGAAACCAGATATTGTGAATTTGCACTATTAGGTATTTTTTGTGTTCCTTTATTTAGCCTTAAACTATTTCTAGATCTTTATGAAGATCATTGGAGGCAGATTAATTTTTTGAAGCTTCCTCTTTAGATTTGTTAGGTGAAACCTAGGAAATATTTAGTATAGACTAAGTTTGTCCCCAGCTGAAGCAATACATTCATTCTCCTCAGTTCCTCATGAATTATAAGTTTTTTCTACTCTTGCTGATGGAAACATAAATTATTCTCAGCATTGTGTGATCTTCAGGAATTATTCAGTTGCATACTTCTGCTTGATTCCTTTCCCATCCTTGGGTTGTTTATATATATACACACACACACACATATGTATATATGTGTATATACATATGTGTGTGTGTATTGTGAAATTATCTCATCAATAAATCTAATTAACATCTTATATTTTTTCTTGTGATAAGCACTTTTATATATATTCTCTTAGCAATTTTCAAATATTCAATAGAGTATTATTAATTATAATTACCATGTTGCATATTACATCCCCATAACTCATTCCCAGGCATTTTGACATATTTCAGTGTGTATCTGACTGTGACATGATTTTTGAGACTAATATCAGTTCTTTGATTTACAAGGGGGTTGTGTACCATTCTCTCTTTAGTTGCATATGCCATTCTCTCATCTAATACTCTCTGGAATATATGACTCAGTTCTGGGAACATTTGTTGAGAAACACACACACACACACTCACAGATATATATATGGAATCATATTTAGTTCTGTGAGAGTGGCAAATATTAGTAGGGGGGTTTCATATCCCTAAATGGTATAAAATATTTAGTAATAATATCTAAAGTTCTGTTACTAAAAAAACTGTCAGTTGGGATCAAGTGTAATTGGTGTTAAAATACTATGACACACTGCAATAATATAATAAATAAAATTTCTTTCTAAGATCATTGATTTTAAAAAGCACACAAATGCAGAGTATACATGATATGGCACTTTGCATTCATAATTAAATTCTGAGTTATAGATCATCTAAATCATGGATAATAATTATAACTCTTTTAGCATTGTTATATTTTATAAAGTAGTTGTCAAAATAATTCTAAATCTCAAACTAATCTAAATATATAAAAATATTCATACATCTGCTGGGGGAAAAGTCACAGACAATGATATTTATCCACAATTCATTGACTCAAACTTGGGAACTAATTTGCCTGTATTATGGATTAAAGATGCTTAAACATTGACACCATTTTCCCCAATGAAATAGAATAGTTCAGCTATTTTCTCACTTAGTAGACTTTTATTTCTTATCTACGCAGTCTAATACAATTAATGCATTTATGGATTAGCTGCCTTAGACTGTGAAACAGTTGTTTCAGAAACCCCATTAATCACTAATTACTGTAAGTCCTTTCTGAAAAATCATTTCCAATGTGCAGACCCAGGGGCTTCTAATCTGCTTAAAGGATTTCCAAGTGGGACGTGCAGCACTCCAGCCAGTCTTTACAAACAGAAGATTATATAGCAAAGTGGCACTGAAACTTAATCAAAGTCATATGTGCATAACCAGAGACTTGTGAATTCATACACATTTTCTAGATGTAAATGAAAAGAATATGAAGTGTGAATTGGCATCAGACCAGATTTATAATGTAACCCAAACTCTTATTGCCATATTCTTACTTTCTCTTGCTTCACTATGTACATATAAGTTTGTACCATACCCCACTTCATGTTTTATATTTTCCATTTTGTAAATAAATAAGCCCTGTTTCCTGTTGTAACAGATGATGTTAACTCCTCAGAACTAAGGCTAATTTTGTGCTATGACACTGGGTCAAGTATAGCTCTGGTACCAGGTACGTGCTGCTATCCTATACTCAGGAGAAAAAGATGACCTATCTTCAGTGTGCATTTGAATTACTCAGATAAGTTGTTAAGAACAGATTTTCCATCCAAATGTCAAGAGATTATAATTCAATTGGTGTAGGGAAAGGGCCCAAAACTTGAATTCTTAACAGACCTTTTAAATGATTCTGATGAAGGTGGATAGGCCACGTTTTAAAGAAAGACTGAAATAGGCCAAACTTTCCTCACTGCTATGTCTTACCTTTGTTTAAAATGCAAAGGTTTTCTTTTGTAAAAATCAAACAAACAGACAAAAACAAAACAGGTGCTAGTTCTTATATTTTGATACTTTAATTAATAAAAAACTTCTTTTTTAAAATATTTTATTGATTTTTTGTAGAGAGGAAGGGAGAGAGATAGAAAGTCAGAAACATCAATGAGAGAGAGACATCAATCAGCCGCCTTCTGCACGCCCCACAGTGGAGGTGTGCCCGCAAGCAAGGTACATGCCCCCAACCGGAATCGAACCTGGGACCTTTCAGTCCACAAGCCGAGGCTCTATCCTCTGAGCCAAACTGGTCTCGGCTAAAAAATCTTCTTGCTCCTTTCCCTCACATTACATACTCTATCCCTATTGGTCTATTAAATTTAAAATTTCTGATACTATTGTATTACTCAAGATGAAAGGAATAGTCCAAAAGATGCTCTGAAAGAAAAGTTAAAGATTTATCTTTAATGCTTAAGAAAAGTTAAAGTAAGAAAAGTTAAAGATTTATCTTTAATGCTTAAGGCTATGGCAAAATGCATCACCCCTACTTTTTTGGAATCCACATAATAACCCCCTGTTAGTAACATACTTCTATCTCTTTCCCCAACTCCCAAGTCACTACTTCCAAAGGAGGCAAAGTGACTATGTGGTTAACAGGTGACACAAGTCACCTGTCTCAGTTGGAGGAAGATCATATATTAAAATCTATGTATAATAAAGAGTTAATCTTCCTTCTTTCCCCATTTTCAGTGTGAAACAGAAATTTGAGTAAAAGCAATGAATCTATAGATTTCCCTTTCCCTTGAATCCTAGGACTGGACTATGAGTGGGAGAAGAAAAAGTATGTGTAAGTCAAATTAGTCTCACAATAAGCCATATCCTTCCCAAGGTTTTAAAAGCAATAACAGTGATAATTTTTTTATATCCACATACCTGACTCCTGTTCCATCTCTCAATATTTTCAACTTAAGAAAAGGGAATACTATTTATTGATCCTTACCTCGTGAACCCTGATGCTTGGCAGATTGAAACATGCTAATACATTTTGCATGTCTCTCTTTATATGGGTGTTTCTATGAATCAGTTTATACCCATTTTCATCATCATATAAACTTGTTTTTCCTACCAACTTTCTATACATGAAACAAAGTCTAAATGAAAAAGTATAGTTTGCCATTTATTACATGCCAGAAAAGAGGTTCTAAACTATTAGGCAAATATGAATGATTCTGCACTAGCACTAACGCATTTAAACAAAGCACGAAGCTTACTATTTCATAATTGGATGCAAACACTTCCCTTAGGGAGCATTTCTTAACATGAAGCAAAATACTTGCTTAGCCTCTGGCTGTGTTAAAAGGAATGAAAACCAGAATTCATGTGTCTACTCTCGCTTGGTTATTTTTTTACACACTTCTTCTCTAGCTATTTTTTCTTCTTCCATTCTGGGCTTTTGAGCTGTGGTGCTTCAGGATGGTAAAGGAAAAAGTCACTTCCAGTCTCCTCCAAAGATACTGGAGCCCAATCAGGGCCTATGTTATATCTTGTCCCTCTTTTCTTGGGCCAAACCATGCTAAATCTTTTATGAAATCCATAAAGGGGGAATAATACAATAAATAAAGCCTGCTTTTTAACTTCCAGAAAAGCTATCACTGTCTACTGACCTATTACTATTTATCTCGGGCACAAACTCATTCATGCTGTACAAATGCAGACCCTCCCTGTTTGAAAGCCAAAATTAATAGCAAAGTTGGATCCAGGTGATCACACAATCTCTCTTCTCCTGGTTTAAAGGTAAACATATCATGGGAAAAGAGAAAACATGAGCAGGCATATGTGTGGAAGAACAGTCTAGCTAATCTGAAGATGAAGGTTGTGATAATCATTTTCCAGCCATGGTGTTTGTGCAGGTTAAGAATGACATTCATATATCCTAATGTAACCAGGAGGTAAAAATGGAAAGTTATCTCTTTCGGGGGTTATATTGTTTTAATAAATGACAATAGGACTTAGTAACCCTTATCTATATAGCTCTACAATAGTAATATCTGTCTGAGAATTTGGAAAAGTAGGTCTTCCACACTCCTTAGGACTTTAAAAGAGTTTGAGTGATTATTTGTCCTTGATGCCTTTGGAGGACAGCACCAGGAATGCCCTTTCTAATGCCTTCATTGCCCCAGTAGTAGGAGTTTCCTATCTTAAATTGTGTCTGCCTGAAAATGCCCTGCCTGGCATGATGAACTGCTATGAAGGGAGGAGGGAACCTTACTTTCTAGTGTTAGTCCCTCCAAATAGATTTTACTTGAATTTTAACAAGAACGGGTGTGTGCAAATATATTCCACCCACAAATGCTCCATTATGTTGCTAAACAAGTAATATGTGAGAATGCAATTTAAAGAAAGCAGAGTGTAAATTTCCCAATGTGGGTGGAAATGTGGTGGTGGTGATGGCGGTGATATGAGGGGGTGAAGTAATGAGAACATTGGCAGGTTGCCAGTGCTGCCTAGAGTTAGAGAAGAGAATTCAAGATAGACTGAGAGAGAACAGCAATAGTGGAAAGAAAAACAGAGAAGGGAACTTTTTCTTCTACTTCCTACAAAAGCCAGTAAAATGTCCTTTTGACTTTAGGATCAAACAATTGAATTCGTAGGTTTTGGGGAGGAAGAGCATGGGACTGAGGTTGCAATACAAAGATAACAACAGCCTTGGAGAAAGAATAGAGCAAAACCAGCCTTAGGAAGCCAGATGTAAACCGTGTACACCAGCATCAAGATGTGTGTCTATTATTGTCTGTCTGTCTGTCTTATCTATCTGTCTGTCTTTCATCTATCATCTACCTATCCAACCACCATTTACCATCTATCAATCCATTTATCTACTATCTATCTCTATCTATGTCTATATATAGACTAAGAATAAATAAACAATATTAAAATAGAGCTAGAATAGTATTTTTCTGCTATCCACATAGTATTCCAATAATAAGGATCTTAGAGCAGTGAATACTAACCCATCAAGTCATGATTTATTTCTATAGAAAGAAGCAGTTCAATTCCTAAGTTGAAATATGGAATGGGTCTCTTACATTTTCAATCTATATACTCAATCAAACACATCTCCTGGTTTGTAAGGGGTATTATTATTATTATTATTATTATTATCATTATTATTTGCTACGTTCTCCCTCCAGTGCATTGAAAGGACTCTGCAGCTTCCCCTGCCTAAATGTTTACCTCTTTCATCAACACTACACAGGCATGGGTGAATTTTCCTGGGCAATGACAAAGATTTGGTTAGGCATGTGACAGGTTTAAATTTTAAAAGCTTGTGTGTAAGTATCTCTTCTCTGTTTTTCTTCAGTGTTTTGCACTGTGGTTGCATTTTTCCCATTGAAATTATATTATAAATTATGTAGTGATTTCATAACTCTGTAGCCTAAAAACCCTTTTAAACCTGTTCTATTCATGTGATGGGGTAGATTCTCCAACCCCCTCCCCCTGGGCCTGACATATGTTTAGCTAGGTTAACTGAAATGGGACTTGAATTAACTGTAACTCAAACCAGAATAAGAGAAACTATTTAATTTAAAAACTTAGGTTAGTGCAAAGGGAAGGCACATCTTGTCAGTGGACAGGTCTCATCTTAGGAACTCCACTCTGAGGTTAGATTAGACCATTTTCTAACCTCTTCTTAGTATTCCCCCACAGCCCTTTATTTACAACCTGAGTGTAGGGGAGATATTGAAGTAAGACAAGGAAGCAAAGAAGGAGGACATTGTAAAATAAATAATGCACTGTGAGGTTGAAGGAGAAGAGAGACAGAAGATCAAAGTGGGAGCATTTTCTCTGAAATAAGGGTGTGGTGGTCACATGGGGTGCACCAACTGGAGAAGTTACACCCTGTGTCCATTACCCCAGGGGTAGACAAGGAAGGATGAACAGAAAAGAGTAAAAATCATGGGTAATAGAGAATGGGAAAGATTTTTAACTGCAGCTGAGATTGTATAACTTAAAATTTATTTTGGAAAACATTTTTGTGTGGTACACTGTATAAAATCCCTACACAAGCCCTTATAAGAAATTAAAAAAAAAAAACACTTTCATTATTGTCCACTTTATTTGAAGTCACTTTTGACCATGACTTAATGCACACATTTACTAGGTAAGAGCTCTGGTTTTATCTGTTACAAAACAGAAATTGCCTATACTCATCAAAATTGACTTTTTTCCAGCTTCCAAGAAACAAAAATGAACAAATTTGTTTGTAAATAGAGCATAGAATATTTCACCACAAGTATATACTGAAATTCTTGATCTTGATAATAATAATATTTTTCCTTTTTTTTTTAAGTCTCCAAGATGTGAACAATGGTAGACACAATTTAAGGGAAACCAATCTATAATTTCCATCAAAAGGAAAGAGGGTTAATGGAAAACCACTTAGGCCTGGAGCTTCTCTGGAGCTAACTTTCCAAAGTCTTCAGTCTAGAATCACCTTTTTTTTAAGTGAAGGGAGAAAATGAGATTTAAAAAAAAAGAGGAAGCCTTTATTGTACTAAATCTGCAGTGAGGGAATTATTTTTCAGTGTTTTTGAAATAAGCAAAAATGGTTAGCAGTTAATGCCCTCAGGTTGTATTCCTGAGCATGGGGGAAATGACAATACAAACCTATAAGAATGATAAATCAACTTGGTATATTCCCACCTGTAAGGACTAATATTATAAGTTGTCACCTTCATTTATAAAGAATAACATCTCTTAATTTCCCTGGGGCCACTATTGTCTTCAATATCTACATAGAGTAATTCAATACTCCATCCCACCTAACTTGGGAAGTTTACTGATTTTCCTCAGGAAGGCAATGCAGAATGATGCTTATGTTCTACTAGTGGTCAACAGTCTGTCACCCTTTTCTCTGAACTTCTCCCAGCCCAAGTTTCAGGACACCACTGGTGTAACAACAACAGATACATCTTTTTTGGTTTAAATAAAGAGAGGCATTTCTGTTCTTTATTCTTTGAAGTATGACACCATAACAGAGTTCCCATGTATAATACTTCCACTGAGTAATTGTGGATAATAGGTTGAAATTACAGCCCAGAAATAATTTTAAATCAAATATCAGTATCACTATTCTTGAAATTATTCATCTAACACCACCACAAGGAGGTGTTACAGATGGAGATCATTAGGAAGCAAATCTAAGACGAAGATTAGCATGCAGGATTGGTAGAGTTCTCAGGTTCAAAACCTGTGGAAGGGAAGGCAGAGAAGCAGGATTAGGTATGAGCAGAATCAGGCTATGATGCATCGCAATGAAGGCTTCAGATACCTGGACCACTCTGAACAGGAAATGCCCCTTCAAAGTGGTGTCAAGTTGGGGCCAAAAAGGAAGGATGAACAGAAAAGAGCAAAAATCATGGATAATAGAGAATGGGAAAGATTTTTAACTGCAGCTGAGATTGTATAACTTAAAATTTATTTTGGAAAACATTTTTGTGTGGTACACTGTATAAAATCCCTACACAAGCCCTTACAAGAAATTAAAACAAAACAAAACACTTTCATTATTGTCCACTGCTATGTAATTGGAAGTGAGCTGCTCCAGAAAGAGAACAAGGCATGCCATTGGGTGAGGTGGTGCTATTCTTCATTCTAGGCTATTTTCAGTGAGAGAGCTCAGTGTTTTCTGTCAACAATACTCCTGGCAGCTGGGAAAGTCTTTGATTCCTAAAAGAGGTCTCATGGGACATCACAATGTCTACTGCAGGATACTTTGGCCAGCTCTTTCTCCTTTCATACAGCTGCTACCATGTTGCCAGATCCCACTTTCTCTTTCCCCTTTTCCATCTTCTTTTTTCTGAGTCTAGGGAAACTCCTCAAGACCCAAATTCAGAACATGAAAGATAAAGTGACAATGTCCTGTTATTTATTGCTTTATCTCAGAGTCTCCACTCTAAACTAAGTGCTTTCTTGCCTTTAATAACTAAAGATTATTAATGCCAGGTTAATGTGTTCTCTTTCACAAGATAGCTCACCTTTGGGATTATAAAGAATAGCTAACTAGAAGCTTTGAAATTACAGATTTTTTCTTATGAATCTATAAATTCTATATTAAATTCTTAGGTGATTAAATTTTCTCTTTCCTTCACTTGCTTACACTAAATTTTAATTAGAAATGATAGGTTAGTGAAATAAACTTGCACTTAATACTACTAATGGGATAGCAGAACTTCATATACACACATATGTATATATACTTGGGTGTGTATATCTTTCTGTCTATGTATCTACATATAATGTATTCTTTTAAAAAGATATGCTTTTTATTGATTTCATAGAGGAAGGGAGAGGGTGAGAGAGAGAGAGAGGGGAACATCAGTGAGGAGAGAGAATCATTGACTGGCTGCCTCCTGCATGCCCCACACTGGGAATCAAGCCCGCAACCCAGGCATGAGCCCTGACTGGGAATTGAACCATGATTTCCTGGTTCATAGGTTAACACTCAACCACTGAGACACACCGGTTCTTTTAAGCAATTTTAAAGTTATTGATGGCTAATAAAATTCTACTTGACAAGACTTTTATTTAATCAAGTTCTTTTTTATATTCAAACAAATCTTCAAAATATTTTTGAGCTATTGAGTTATAAATGTAGTGAATTTCTTGATTCACGGGTGACTTTGGAGACAGTAAAGTGTTTATCAGTATTAAATTGTATGAAAAGCTTAAAAAAATAGAAATATTGCAACCATTTTTGAGGTTGTATTCTGTTCTAGTCACTTTGCATATAGTGTCTCATCAAATCCTAGTAACAATTTTACAAGATAGCTATTGTTATCTGCATTTTACTCATGAGAGATCTGAAGCTTAGAAAGGTTAACTGATTTCCCCACATGAGAGATATGATGAGATTTTAATCCAAAACTAATCAGCTCCAAAAACCTTGTTATTTTCACTCTTTACTTAGGAGTCCATCCTTAAAGGACTAAATAGCCTTGAGCCTTAGAATGCTTAGTTAGCCTTTTCAGCCATTATCATTTTATTACTTAATCTAGTAAACACTTATTTATACCTATTTATGCTAGAAAATATGATAGAATCCAATGTGGCTCAGCCAGTTGATTTTGTGTGTATACTTAAGTAGTTCATTTTGGAGGGAGAAAATCTGACTGTGGGGAATTTGTTCATGTCATCCAGTCCTGGTCATAAACATGTTTTGAGAATAGTTTTTATACATGCACTTACATAGTAACATGGTAAGTCCTGGTAAGACCTTAAAGCATTAGTAGTCTTTTTTGCTATGAAAATGAAATAATAAAGCCTGGAAAAAATGTTATGTTGGCATAATAAATTGAGGGGGAAATGTGTATTTATTTATTTACTGATCTACTTGAAAGGACTCCCAGATGTTTTATCGATTACTTATTTTAATTACTCTGTTACTTTAATTATTTCTCATATAATTACATGGCAATTAATTTTCACTCTGAGTATAAAATCACAGGAATCAAATAAAATTATTTCTTGAATACTCACTGAGTGTGTGTAATTGTGAAATAAAAGAAAAATCCAATGAGATTTTCATATTTGTCCTCCATTAAGAATAATATTATTTGTCTTCTCCAATATTTCTTCCAGGACCTTGTCTGATATTTTCAAATTTTTCCAAGGAACTTTGTTTGTCCATATCAGCAGCCTGATTCTTTTTTCACCCACTTGGAAAATCTTCTTATTCTTACCTGCCAAATCTGCATTTTATTATAAGCTCTAATGTCAGGATATAATAGAAGGCATATGCTGTTTTTGCTTATCCTGCTGCATTTCTTATTCTGTTAACAGCTCTCTAATTCTTTAGAGAATCTCTTCATACCACTCTCACCTATGAAATATAGTGGGTCTGACACCAAATTGCAAATTCCAGCAAAGACCATATAACCTAAGCCAAACTAGTTAAAAACTTGTTCACTTTGATAGGTTTAGGGAAGGGAGCATGACCAATTGTGTCAAAGAGAACCCCTCCCCAAGATTTTCTGGAATGATTGAGGAGAAGAAATTCTTTAACCCGGATGCCACTATGTGGATAAAGTCTATCTTTTAGTGAGGCTAACACAGAGGAAATTAGAACAAGAAATTAGAAACTAGTTTATATCATCTCAGCCTTTGCTTGAACTTTTCTAATACATGACTCAATAAATTATCAAATTATCAAATTTGAATTGGGCTTCTATATTGACAACAGAAAGATACATGACTAATTCACATACCCAAATTCATGACTAATATACTTGGACAAATGCATCACTGGGAAGGAAGAGGCAGCACTACACATGTACAGTCCTTTCCCCTGTCATCTAAGTCTACCTTTATCATTTATATCATTTCCCTTTTACATATTTCCTTGCTCTTAGCATTTTTACAAAGGCACTAAAGGGAAGTTTAGTTTGGAAAAGCCTCTCTTTGCAGTTTGTTCTAAACCTGACCTGCCACTGATTGAATAACTTTGAGAGCTGTCCAAGTTACCTGAAATGAGGCGTGGTATAGGACTTACCTTTGTGTGAGATCATTCTATCTTGGTACTTTCCTCTGCAGTGTTTCTAAGCTGTCACATTACTTTGTTCCTGTAGCTCACTGAATCTTGACAGCTGTCAGTCAGGACTTGATATAATAACAATACAATCCATTAATATGCCTGCAAAAAAAAAAACTGCGAAGAAGCTGCTTCTTAGCACATGAGTGCACCTGTCTTCACCAAGCAGTAATTAACTGTTTGGAGAGTGCTCCCATTTTGACAGGATACAAGAGCTTTCAGACTAGATTTTGATGAGAAGTTTTGTCTGGCTTGTCCAATCGTGCCAATGAATCTCTTAGAGCTCTACTTTTCTCATGGCGTTGGAAACCACAGACTGGCACAGTCAGGTTCTCTGATTATAGGCTAACCTGGCACAATGTGCCTTTCTTTTAAGGCTCTTATTTCAGTTTGAGATTATGTAGTGAATGAGGTTGGATGAATGCTCTTCTACCACTCTACACCGTTAGCTCCATAGACTAACTTACCTTTTAATCTGTAGTGCACAGCATAGCACTGAACATTTGAAGGTTTTCCATGGACATTTGTTGAAAGAATAAATGAATAAAAGAACAAAAGGGCATAAAGTCACGCTTCAGAAGCTGGGTTGAGAAGAACCAGTTTGGAAAAGACAAGAATGACAGGAAGCAGAATATGCATACAGTGAGAAACAGAAATCTCTTTTGTTGGGAAGGAGTAAGCATCCTACCTGCATTGTGTCTCATCTTTCAACCTGAGTGTGAGTGATTTCATAGTAAAAGTGCAGTAGAAGCTACAGTGCCCATATTCCTCTGAAAAAGGGAAGTCTTCATGGAAGAACTTGCTGAAAATGGGATGATATTAGGCCAAAGGAAGGACGTTCATAGACTCATAGATTTTGGTGCTAGAAATGAATTGAGATCATCTTATATAGCTTTCAGCCCTCATAGGGGGATGTTTGCATTCATAGATGTGATATCTATAGGGGGTTGGTCACTTTTATGAAGTTCAAATCACCTGGGGATGTTGTTGGAACAGAGATTCTGATGGAGCAGGTCAGAGGTGGAGCCTGAAACTCTGAATTTCCATCAAGTTTCCAGGGTGAGCCATGCTGCTGCTCTGCAGGCCACACTTGAAGCAGCAAAGTCTGAGGCTGCAAGCTCTCAAGTTCAGTGCCTAGGAATCACCTGGGGAGCTAATAAAAATGCAGATTTATGAATTCCACACTCAGAGAGTCTTATAAACACTTTTCAGGAGAATCTGAAAATGCAAAGCTTGAGATTTTTTTATTTCTATGAAAGTTATAATTAAGGGCAAGAAAAAAGCATATTGGATACTTCCAATTTTTTTACCCGACTCTATATTGTAAACATTTTTGCATGCTTGCACTTTTTACATTTTCATTAGATGTTAGAGGAAGCCTGTCGCTCAATAAACAAGGAGAAGTTGTCATTGGATGGCATAAGTGACAATCAGTTCAGAAAGCAGGTCATCTCAGCAGAGACAGGTTGTAACTAAGTGGTAGAATTTAATGAAAGACACCTTGTGAGTGATGTAACTTTTTGAGTTCTTACCTTGCAAGCTACAATTTTATGAAAACAGCCTATGGATTGTTTGGGGTGTAGCAAGTATGGGAGCTTTCCAGGACTTGGGCTGAGAATCCCCTGAATAGCAAGTGTGGGCTGGCGATCAGGAATCTGAATGTGTACAAACAGTTTCTTTGATTCCAGTGCACACACTGAGAAACAAACACTGCTCAAGAAAAGGTCCTTACATTACATGGTTCTGCAATGTTCTGATTTTTAAATACCGTGTGAAAAATTAGTAAGGTAGTGATTTTCAAACTGCTCCTGGGAGCTATGGACCCACAGATGTGTCTCTAGAACCTCCCCAGAAGCCAGTCAAAAGCCTAGAGGCCCTAGTTCTCTGTACCAAGGTGCCACAGAAGAACATGTGAGCTTTTTATTTACAAATTTCTTTTATAAAGAGGTAAAAAGGAGTGCCATTGTTCACAGCAAAACAAACAAATTGCTGCTGTGAGCAGTAACCACATTTGAAAGTCCCCGCACCAACCAGGTTCATTGTAAAGCTCTCTGTGTCAGGCTCCACTTTTGTCTTTCCAGGTTGCTGGGGCTTAGATTTCTCTATGCTCTTCACGGAAGGACATGCCTGCTGATGTCATTGTCAACCCTGCTTGGAGCAGGGAGCTTCTTAGCTACCTCAGCACCACGCCTCTGATGGGCATGAGATGCCATATGGTGCTGCCTACATCGGTGCTTGGACCCTGCAGTCCCCATCAGCTTGTCCCTAATGAGAGCCTTAAGTGCGTGCCCGATTTCCTGGGGAGAGGCAGTGAAGCTTAAGAAAGAGGAATAGCTTTGAAGTCAGACAGACTTAGAGTATGGCCCTGACTCTGCCATTTCCTAACTCTTTGATTTTAAGCCAACTGTCTCACATATCAAAGTCTGTATAAGCATAAGGACATTCACCTTTCAGGGTTGTTATGAGGATGCAATTAAATATGTGAAGAACCTAGCATGTTACCAGATATTAGAAGGTATTTAATGAATGGTAGCTTTTTTAAAATTGCAGCTTAAGGTTTGTGCTGCCAAAGCATCCTTGTTACTTTACATAATACTACTAGACATTCCAGACTTCCCAAGGAGTTCACATTTAGTTTCAGATTGGAGTCTGAAGTTATTTTGAGGTAAAATATATTTTTATATGCTGAAACTTAGTTAAGTAGAGAATATTTGACAAATATCTCATGATAAAGAGTAAATAAATTAATTCAAAGCTAACTAGGTTTGAGAAAAATAAAGAAACATTTGAGAGAATCAGACATCAAATGGCAGTTTATTGTTTATCCCAGGATTACAAAAACCATTGTCCAAATTAGTATTAAATTTTTACCTTAGTTATAACTACTTAGTGCCAATAATATTTTGGTTGAATTCTCTTTTTTAACACCTTATAAGGAATTCTGTGTTAACTTTAGATATTCAAATTCAAATTCTAAGGTGACCTACTTATAATTATTATTATTATTATTTGCTTTTGAATTTTTATGAAGCTGTTCACACTTTTATTTATTTTATTTTTTAATTTACTAAATCTTTATTGTTCAGATTATTACAATTGTTCCCTCTTTTTCTCTCCATAGCTCCTCTCCAACCAGTTCCCACCCCATCCTTTGCCCTTACCTCCCTCCAACTGTCCTCATCCATAGGGGTATAATTTTTGTCCAGTCTCTTCCCACACCTCCATACCCCTTTTCCCCTAAGACTTGTCAGTGCACTCCCTTTCTATGCCCCTGATTCTATTATGTTCACCAGTTTATTCTGTTCATCAGATTTCTAATTCACTTGATTTTTAGATTCACTTGTTGATAGACATGTATTTGTTGTTCAAAATTTTTATCTTTACCTTTTTCTTCTTTTTCCTCTTCTTAAAGAATACCTTTCAGCATTTCATATAATACTAGTTTGGTGGTGATAAACTCCTTTAGCTTTTTCTTATCTGTGAAGCTCTTTATCTAACCTTCAATTCTGAATGAAAGCTTTGTTGGGTAGAGTAATCTTGGTTTTAAGTTCTTGCTATTCATCACTTTGAATACTTCTTGCCACTCCTGTCTGGCCTGCATAGTTTCTGTTAAGTCATATAGGTGCTCCCTTGTAGGTAACTGTTTTTCTCTTGCTGCTTTTAATATTCTTTCTTTATTCTTTGCCCTTGGCATTTTAATTATGATGTGTCTTGGTGTGGTCCTCTTTGGATTCCTTTTGTTTGGGGTTCTGTGTGCTTCCTGGACTTGTAAGTTTATTTCTTTCACCAGGTGGGAAGTTTTCAGTCATTTCTTCAAATAGGTTTTCAGTATCTTGCTCTCTCTCTTCTTCTGGCACTCCCATAATTTGGATGTTGATACACTTGAGGTTGTCCCAGAGGCTCCTTACACTATCTTGACATTTTTAGATTCTTTTTGCTTTTTGCTTTTCTGGTTGAGTGTTTTTGCTTCCTTGTGTTTCAAATCTTTGATTTCATTCTTGTGTTCTTCTAGTCTGTTGTTAGGTCTCTGTATAATATTTTTTATTTCAGTCAGTGTATGTTTAATTTCTAGTTGGTCCTGTTTCATCTCCTCTTGGGTCTCACTAAATTTATCCCTCTTTTCTAGGAAATTCTTAAAAAAACCTTATAACCGTGGTTTTGAACTCTATATCCAGTCATTTGTTTCCTCCATTTCTTTCATTTGTGATTTGTTTCTTTGTCTCTGCATTTTTGCTGCTTCCCTGAGTCAGTAGAGTAGTTTTGTGTGGTAGGTGTCCTATAAGGCCCAGTGGATCAGCCTTCCCAGTTACCTGAGGTGGACTCTCTTGGTGCATCCCTTTCTGGACTGTGTGCACAACCTTGTTGTAATTAAGTCTTGTTTGTTGTTGGTATCACTGGAAGGAATGGACCTCCAGGCCAATTGACTGTGAGGATCAGCTGTGTCTACACTGGGAGAACTTTTGTGCTGGAGACACCTTATGAGATTGGACTTGCAAAATTGCAAAAGCCTCTGTGTTCAGCTTGGATGGGGTGGAGTCTCAGGGCTGAGCAGACAGCTTTGGCTTCCCATCAGTCCTGCCCTATGTGGCCCCTGGGTCTCAGTGTCCCTTGGTAATCACTGCAAGCACCTCTGAGAGAAAGCCATCCTTGAGTTTCACCCACTGCCAGATAATCCATTTTCTCCCTGAATGAGTCTGAGTTCCCAGAAACTCAATCGGAACTGGAGTTCAGTGCAGTCATTAGCTTCTGTCTACCTCCTGCCTTAGAAAGCCAACTGCACACTCAGCCACCTGTTCTCTCCACAGGTGCATCTCTGTACCTCAGTCTTTTGCAGCTCCTCTGAGTCTCAGTGTGCTTTACTTTTTCCTTCTTGTTGTAGAATTTCCACTTAGCCAGTTTTCCTGTGGTTCTAGATGGTGTCTGTTTTGTCTTTTAGTTATAGTTTTGATATTGTTGTGCAAGGCAGCAGTTTAAGTGTTTACCTATGCCACCATCTTGGTTTCTTGGTGACCTACTGATTATTATTATCATTATCTACTAGTAAAATATGTGGAATGCTTAGATTCCTAGTCATTATGCTAACCATTTTACACACTCATTTTATTTAATCCCCCAACAGTTCTCTGTAGTATTAGGCTATATTGCCATTCTTATTTTACAGGGGTGGACACTGAAATTGGGGAGGTAAAGAACTTCCCAGAGTAACAAAAGCTAGTGAGGGGCAGGATGGCAATCAATCCCTAATTATATTACACCAAGTTCACACAGAAAGTTAGTTAACACCAAGGCACTCCGTTTTCTTCAGTAGAAACTTAATCAGAAAATGAAAAGCAGCTCTTCAACAGTCCCTCAGTGACTCCTTTCCTCTGATTCATCTGTGTTCCCAGCTAGCAACAATTCACCTCTCAGTGTTCAGGCCTTTGACAATTTAAAAGAAGGCAAAATTACCATTAATTGATTTTGATACAGGGGAAAGAGTTCTTCTATTCCCAAGGCTGAGACTATTTCCCTTGCTATAAACATAATGATTGAAAGCTTTCATGATTGAAAGCTTTCACCAAGAGGATGACGTACTGTTGCATGTAACAACTCACGTCACCCAATGTGATGTCATCAACTCCCCCCCCGCCACCCCTGAGAACCAAGGCACAGAAATTCCGAGTTATTCCAATATGATTACTTCATTATTAAATACTGGAGTCAGGATGCTAGCCCTGATAGATCTGACTATGAAGTTTGGGTTCTTAACTTCTATACTACATTGCCTTTAATTTTTGTAAAGGATTAATATATTTCTCATTCATATTTGTCTTCATTGGATAGTAAGTACCTTGAAACCTCACTTTTCTTTTCCTTTTTTTTTTCACTTTTCTATAGCATCTGCTACAAAAGAGTCCTCACAGAAAAGGATCAGGGTGACTTCTAAAATATCCAGGAAAAAAGAGGTACATTTATTAACCAAATTTCTCTTGTCTTGCTCATTTTTGTGGACAAAACTCCCCTGGAGAAATCTTACAGATCTTCAAAGGTGTATGATTGGGTTTTCACTGATGTGTAGTTTATCAGTCTGCCTTTGAATCTTTCTGATAAGTGTGTAACTGGTTTGCATGACTATCTTGGAGAGCAATGAGGTTACTAAGAAACAAAAAAAAAATGACTTGGAGAACTTCTCTGAGTGCAAGTATATCAAGCTATGAGCTATGCCCTTTTGTTTACTTTTCATTCTACTCATTCAGCAGCTGAATGCCAGTGCTTTTACTTTATTCTGTACAGACGTTGGTGTCTATCTCTGCATTCCTTGAATTGATATTGTTCTGATTAAAAGACATGAGGCAACAAAGGAGACTGTATAAGTTCACCTTCTTATGGCATTGAAACACACATACACAAACAAAGCAATTCATAGTCTTTATATTATTTTCAGTGTTAATTGGTAAAATGTACTAAGGTTTTTCTACAAAAAGCATTTCATTAATTCTCAAAACAATGCAGGAGGTACAGATGATTGTCAGGAAGTGTATAAGATTAGAAAAATGAGGTTTTAGGGAAAAATAACTCCCCCATGTTATAGAGCTAGTAAGCAGCAAGGTTGAGATTTTAACACAAGTTCTCAGTAGAAAAATCTGCTGCTATTTTTTAATAGTATAGTGATAATCACTTTAGTGTTACTTTGAAATGATATACATATATATATATATATATATATATTTACTTGACTTTTAAAATCTTGTTATCTCATTTTTCCATATTGTGTGTTTATAGATATCTTATGCATAATTATTGACACAATGCTAGCGAATCCTAACTAAACCTTTTAGCCAGTTGGATTTTTCTTTTTTTCATTCCCAACATACTCACTGTCGCTCATCATAGCACATCTTTGTGATACATCAAAGACTTTCAGGACTGCTTGGATGATAGTTATGCTTACGATTAACAGTGGAAAAGATCTAAACCTGTGTTAAAAGTTGTTTGTTTTTGCATGTAATTGTATAACAAAATTTTTAGATGAACTTAACAGTGTGATAAAGATGGTGGTCGTATTTACCTTTGAAATATTTACTTTAAAAATATTAGACTAGTGGCCCAGCTAGTTGAGCATCCACATATGAATAAGGAGGTCACAGTTTGATTCCTAATCAGGGCATATGCCAGGATTGCAGACTTGATCCCCAGTAGGGGCATTCACAAAGCAGCCAATCAATGATTCTCTCTCATCATTGATGTTTCTATCTCTTTCTCTTCCTTCCTCTCTGAAATCAATAAAAATATGTTTAAAATAATAATAGTTAAATAAAAATATTAGACTTGTCTAACAGGAAAAACTTCTATACAATATGATAACAACTGTAATATTTTTCACTTGAGCCCTATGCAGTAGAGAGGCAGGAGGAGAAAATAAATTAGCAGATGAAATTCTAAACATTGTAAAGGTTCTCCTCAATTCTTCTAACTGGACCATGCCTAGAAGGTTAACATAGTTGAGACTTTGTTAACTTTAAAAGAGCTTTGGTGAAATAATGATTCAAGTGTTTTTGAAAACTTACTAATGAGTATAACACACGGTAAAATAAAAATGTTGCATAACATAAAATATATGAGGGTTCTAAAAGGTTCTTGCAATGGGAGTTGATAACACTGACCAGGATTAGAATGACAGTGTGGATTTCTGCTGCTTTAAATGCTTCTGGAAGCAAGATGAGCAAATAATTATTTAAAAATTAATTTCTCTTAAAGTCATACTAGCTATCTGATTCAGGAAAGCTTTTGGCTCTTTGTGGCTCATGTGGAATGAATATTCTCTAATTGGACCTTGGCTTTTGAACCAACTGATAACAAGTGACTGTTTTATAATACTTTAATCAAGATCATCCTAGTTAACCTCAATTATTCTGAAAGTGCATGGCATTTATTCAAAGCATATTTACTCTGCATCTACTGTTGGCATAGGTATGATGTTTTAATTGTATAGTTTGACTGCTGCCACCACACTCACCTTCCGATTGATTTAAAAACTATCTTTAATCTTTCTGTAGAATTTGCGCTTAAAATGTCAGTATATCCAACCCATCATCTTTCTGAACACATTCTTCTAAGTGCACAGTTCTTTAAAAACCAAGTGGAGGATTTCTATGACCACGTTGTTTTTGGTCCCTAGAGTACCCATTGGCTCCACTTTTTTTTTCCCCAGTAACTAAACCCCAAAACAACTCCAAGCTCTCCTATTTGTATGTCCTCCTGATTGCCACACCTTGACTATATTTTACTTCTGGTTTCTGACTCCCTGTAGTTCTGAGTTGCAGTAGCTTGGTTTCTGTGTATTTCTTCCTTTGCTGCTATCCCTAAAATTAAAGGAATCACTCATTTTTGGCGTTTGTCAACACGTTGGCCTACTACGTGTAACCTCTTATCAAGAGGTATAACTAATGGTTACCACTTATTGAGGGCTTATTATGTGTCAAGTAGTATACTAGGCAATTACAAATTCAAATTATTGATTGTGAAATAGTAATGTAAACTATTTAATATATTGTTTTAATAATGATTCAATATTAATTATAAATTAAATTATGAATTATTTATGTAATCTACATAGTAACCTGGTGATGTGACCACTTATATCATGGCCACTCTACAAATAGCACTATTTTTTTTTCAAGAATCTCGCAATCTAATTTGAAGAGTTATGTGATTATGAATCAGTTGACTGTTATCTACAATAAAAACAGGAGTTCAGATGAGAGTGAATATTTTGCTGTTGGTTTTGGAGGTGCATTATTGAGCTGGGTTCACAGAGCATATTGAATGGTGGATATCACATATAGTCTTCATTAAAGTTTTACAGATTTACTTATATAAATACTGCACATTTCTTGTTAAATTTATTTTTATTATTATGTACTCTTGAAAATATTATAAATATCAGTTTCATTATATTTTTTCTAACTGGTCATTGTTGGTATATAGAAAATGTACTGATTTTTTTGGATAATTTATAGTCTACAACCTTGGTTACAACTCTCTTATTAGTTCTACTACTTTTTCATTTGAATGTCTTAGGTTATCTGAGTAAGCAATAATCATATCATCTTCAAATTAAGATACATTTGGCTTTTTTTTTTTTACAAAGTATGTACCTCTTAAATTCCACTAGAGCATTAAATAATATTGGTAATAGCTTCTATCCTCATCTTTTCCTGAATTTTAATAGGAATATATTAGAACTGTGCTATTAGAAATAATATATATTATTGGTTCAAGATGAAGGTCCTTTATCAGGTTAGGGAAGCTTTCATCTGGTTCTAAGTAACTACATGTTGAATTTTATAAGGTTTTTTTTTTTTGTGGGTTTTTTTTTTGGCATTGGATGGGTAAAATGTAGATAGGATAGAGTTGTTTGACTTAAAAGTGTGAAGAAAGCCATAAGCAAAAGTGCTCCAGTGGAAATGTACATGGCATGTTTGGGTAGACAAGTTTGGTTGAAGAGATGGGTTCATGCTGATGAAAGATGTAAAGAAACTAAAGATGCAGATTTGAGTGGAATACCTTGAATTCTAGTTTGAGGCACTTGGATTTTACTTTGGAGTACACATCATGAGAAGACAGTGAAGAATTTTAGAGATGATTTGAAAAAACAGTGCATTTAGGGGACATGTAATCTCTCATCTTTGTTTAGAATCTTCTGTCTGGGACTCTTGTGTTAAGGCCATTTTAATCATTTGTATGTAATAAAATGAAGGACTTGCCAGGCTACCCAATCTCTAGCTTCTAAAGAAGAATCTGAGTAGAAAACCAGTCAGTTAATTCCATGGCATAGGGTGGGGGTTATATACCTGGTATGTGGTGCCAAAGCAGAAAGAGACATATAGTACCTGAAGTATGGAAATCCCAATTTGAGCCATACTATTATGTGAGGAGAGGAATATAGCAGAGGTTTTAAATATAAGAAGAGGTCAGAGAACCAAAAAAAATAAAATCAAGGTGTGACAAAGTCAGAAATAGAAAAATAAAAGATAGTAGCAAATGTGAAATAAATTTTATTAAACTGATTGAATGAAACTGAAGTAGTCATGAACATAATTAAATAGAAGTTAGCTGTGGCTTAGGAGAAAGGTATAAGCTGGAGATACAGATCTGCAATGCATGTGAACAATAGCAAGAGCTCAAATATTGAGAGTCAATGCACTTTCCAAGGGTCAGGGCCAGCTATTAGCAATAAACTCAAGGATACTTTCCTCAAGAGGGTAGAAACATGAATATTTTTTAGATAAAAGAGAACCAATATAGAAAATTTTTGAACAAGCCAGATGTAAGAAATTGATAAAGAAAAATTTAAAAAGGCATGGAAAGTGGGAGGTTTGGAAATAGAGAGGGACCAGAAGGCAAATGTAGGAGTTAATTTAGGAAAGAGGATGAACGTGTAGAAATACATAGGAGTGCACCCAAAATGTGTACATAGATATTTTCTGGGGAGAGTAAAAGGAAAATGGCCTTAAGGATCTCAGTGAAATAGTAGATGGGTTATCTTCTCAGAAGATAGAACTAGACAGAAGTATAGACAAAAGGCATGGTAACAGCTTTGGTGTGGAATTTTCCACAGAATTAATTAGGGGGGAAATATTCTTAACCTTAATTGGGAACAATTGTCTGAATATATCAAGGGTTATTGAGATAGAAAATGAAGTTTATTCAGTGTCTGACCTTTTCTAACTATTTCTAGGGCATGAGTTTATTTAAGATTGAGTACCAGCATGGGGAATAAGAAAGAACTAAGAGAGGGCAAAGGGATCCAGAGTCATAGTGACTCCAATATCAAAGGACTAACTGAAACATCAACACTGAGTAGAAATTCAGCAATAATGTAATGGATTATTACAGATTATATTTATTTAGCATTTATTATATGCAACTTAACAAGAGAGAAATAGACATAATTGTTCAAGTCCTTAACTGTGTAGTCCCAATTTAAACATACATTTAAAAAAATGCTGTCCCCTCCATCCCCCGCATCTTGCCCAGCTGGCATTGCTCAGTGGTCAAGTGTCAACCTATGAACTAGGTTGTCACAGTTTGATTCCCAGTCAGGGCACATGCCCAGTTGTGGGCTGAACCCCCAGTATGGGGCATCCAGGAAGCAGCTGATCAATGATTCTCTTATCATTGATGTTTCTCTCTCTCACTCTCTCCCCCTCCCTTTCTCTCTGGGAAAAAAAAAATGCTGGTCCTTAAGCTACCTAATCCTAGCAGTATAAGTTTAATTAACAATAGTCTATCTTTGTTTTTATTTTATCATGGCATTGCCCAATGAAATGAAAGGGAAATCATATTAGAAATCAATAAACCTACATATTTAACCTTATTTCTGTTGCACAGTTGTATATTTTGGGACAATTGGTATCACTTTTATGGATATCAATCTATCATCTGTTAAGAGAAGGAATGAGGAGAAAGGGAGATGGAGGCACAAAGGGTGAGAGGAAAGAGGAAGGAAGGAAGAGAGAAAGGGACACACACACACAGAGATTAAAGTAGATTTATTGAAAGGTGTCTTCCTAGTTCTAAGAGTCCATAACCATAAACCAATGAGCATTTTCTATGGCTTTAGAGTACCTTTAACATTCTTTTTGAACAAGATCTTTATCTTCTATTTTAACTCTTCTTTATGAAAATTGCCCAGCTTGTCTTTATCATCTTCTTTATTTAAAAAATCTTCCCTTCCTCCTCCTTCTTGAGCTTCTTCTTCAAAAACACATGCTTTAAAAAAATTAAGACCATGGTTTCTCTAAATATAAAATAGTTACACAACCTATTTCCTTCTCCTCCATAGTTCTCTCTTCTTATTAGGTATCTCAACCATTTTTAAAAGAGATAGGTATTATTATATTACCATTATTATTATTATAGCATTAATGCCTTGAACATGATTTTTTTTACTTCTAATATCTTTAGTTAGATTCCTATGAGACAGAGTAGTAGAACTCTACAGAGGCTCCCAAGGTAAGCTCAAATTGTTACAGTTTTGGCCATTGGGAGCTCTGACAGTTTGCTTCCTGTGTCGACATGTGTTTATCTTCTTCTCTTTTATTTTGCTTTTGGTCGTTCACTTTTAAAGCACTTTCTGTCATTACAAGATGCTCCAGGCTCATATTATTTTTCTTGCTCCATCCAAAGAATCAACCAGTTTCCAAGGAGCTTGCTAACTAATTTTTGACTCATCAACTCAGTCTTAAAATGAGATTTATTTCTGTTAAATGTCTGATGGCTGAGGCAAATTTGTAGATGGCCCATCTTCCACATATGGACCTTCCCTTGCTCTTTTAACTTTTTCATGGTCAGACACCATATCTGATATACAATTGAAGAACTTATAAGTTACTAAAAATCTGGTGCATGAATTCATGCATGGGTGGGATTCCTTAGTCTGGCCGGTGATTGAGGCCTATTGGAGGACCAGCTGGCCAGGGGGAGAAACCCCGGATGGTTGGCCAGCTGGGAGGAGGGACCATGGGAAGTTCGTCAGCCAGCAGCCCCCCACATCTGGGTTGGGTGGTGGGGGGAGGCAGCCAGCTGGGGAGAGAGGCCATGGGAGGTTGGCTGTGGGAGCATACTGATCACCAGGGGGCAGCTCCTGCATTGAGCATATGCCCCTGGTGGTCAGTGAGCATTATAGTGACTGGTCAACCAGTTGTCCAATTGTTCTGGTCATTCTGTCATAAAGGTCATTTTGGCTTTTATACAGAGAGACTAGAGGCCCGGTGCATGAAATTTGTGCATGGTAGAGGGTGTCCCTCAGCCCAGCCTGCACCTTCTCCAATCTGGAACCTCTCAAGGGATGTACAACTGCAGTCAGACATCCCTCTCACAATCCAGAACTGCTGGCTCCCAACCATTCACCTGCATGCCTGCCTGATTGCCCCTAACTGCTCTGCATGCCAGCCTGATCACCCCCTAATCACTCCCCTGCCAGCCTGATCAATGCCTAACTGCTTCCTTGCCAGCCTGATTTCTTCTAACTGCCCTCTCCTGCCAGCCTGGTCACCCCTAACTATCATCCCCTGTAGGCCTGGTCACCCCCCCACTTCCCTCCCCTGCTGATCCAGACACCCCTAACTGCCTTCCCTTGCCAGCCTGATTGCCCCCAACTGCCCTCCCTTGCAGGCCTGGTTCCTCCTTACTGCCCTCCCCTGCTGGCTATCTTGTGGTGACCATCTTGTGTCCACATGAGGTTGGCCATCTTTAACCACATGGGGATGGCCATCTTGTGTGTTGGAGTGATGGTCAATTTTCATGTTACCTCTTTATTATATAGGATAAGATCATTTATTGTTATGGTTTTAACCAGATGAATGCCATCTATACAAAGTCTGAGATGGTGAATATTATTCCAGCTCAATCAGATCTTTGGTGATCAGTAGTGATTTAATTAAATTGGGCTCTAATAAATAGTGCAATTGCAATTTCTGTTTTTTAATATAGTGAGGAAGATTGGTGTAAATTTCCTAGCTTGCTCTTTCTAAATATATTTCTTATCTGTCCTGAAATATGTTACCAGTATTGTTGCACTCTGGACAACTGGCCTGAGCTAAAAGTAAGCTATTTTTCTGCATGAGCCATATGTTCTGAGAATCACTCTGTAGATAGATTTATAACCCTTTCTTGTGATCAGGAGGAAAGTAGGTGTTTCCCTAAAATACACTATACACAATTCAGGCACAACCAGGAAGAGCAATAGTTCATTGTCACTTCTCTGGTCTTATGAATACAAAAAGGACAGAAAGTAGACTGTCAACATGGAACAAATCAGACTATAGTTGTATTTTCAAGAAACCACATTTCCCCTGAAATATTCCTTTGTCTAATCTATTTATTTCTTAAAATATTCTTGTAATCTTTCTAAATAAGTTGAATTTGTTTCTCTTAATACCCACATCAAAATATCTCATAGCACAATATCATAATATTGAAAAGTTAGGAACAAAATATTTTTAAATGACTTTACAGTCTCTATGATGCAATGTTTATTTGATTATTGCTCCAATTTATTATTTTTAATGATTAGTTGCTTTGGTAATGGTCAATAATCAGCAGTTTCATTGTCACATTTCTTAATTTTAAAGGCCTATATGCTACTGGAAACATAAACTAGATATATATAACAGTAAAAATATGTTGGAGAATGAACTAAGTAATACTTATGCTTGAACATGGAGAACCAGGGTGGTCTTAAAACTAGTTCGAGGAGAAACCAGGATGGCGGCATTGGTGAACACCTAAACTGCTGCCTCGCACAACAATTTCAAAATTACAGCTAAAAGACAGAATGGACATCATCCAGAACCATAGAAAAGCTGGCTGAGTGGAAATTCTACAACTAGAAGGAAAGAGGGGGCTCATGGAGACTCAGAGGAGCTGCAAAAAGCTGAAGTACAGAGACACGCTCACAGAGAGGACAGTTGGTGGAATGCCTTGCTGGCTTCTTCTAGTGGGAAGGAGACGGAAAATCCTCACTGAACTGAACCCCAATTCCAGGCAAGACTCATATGGGGAGAGTCTGGACTGTCATGAAAAGGGAGGAGTGTATGGAAACTTAGGGAAGCTGCAAAAGGCAGAGATCTGGAGATGCACAAGCAGAAATGCACACACAAAGGGCTGACTGCTGATTGTGCATCTGGATTTCTCTAGCAGGAGGAAGACAGAACCTCCCAATTGCACTGAACCCCAGTTTTGGGTGAGACCCTGGGGATCCAGACTCATATGGATTCCCGAATCACATGGAAACTCAGGGGAGCCAGGAAGGCAGAGGTCTGGAGGCATACAAGTGTGCTCAGAGAGGGCTGCATAGATTACCAAGGGACACTGAGACCCAGGGGCCACATAGGCAGGGCTGATGGGAGCCAAAGCTGTCTGCTCAGCCCTGAGACTCCACCTCACCCAAGCTGAACACAGAGGCTTTTGCAATTTTGCAAGTCTTGTATCATAAGGCTGATTCCAACACAGAAGTTCTCCTGGCATAGACACAACTGACCCTCACAATCAATTGGTTTGGAGGTCAATTCCCCCAAGTGATACCAACAACAATCAATACTTAACTACAGCAAGACTGTGCACAACAGTCCACAAATGGGTGCACCAAGAGAGTCCACCTCAGGTGACTGAGGAGGTAGAGCTACTGGGCCATATAGGACACCTAGCACACAAAGCTACTCTACCAACTCAGGGAAGCAGTGAAAATGTGGAGACAAAAGAACAGATCACAAACTAAAGAAATGGAGGAAAACAAATGGCTGGATATAGAGTTCAAAACCACATTTATAAGGTTTTTCAAGAATTTCCTAGAAAAGAGGGATAAATTTAATGAGACCCAAGAGGAGATAAAAAAGGACTAACTAGAGATGAAAAAGGACCAACTATAAATTAAATATACACTGACTGGAATAAAAAATATTATACAGAGACCTAATAGCAGACTAGAGGAACACAAGAATCAAGTCAAAGATTTGAAATACAAAGAAGCAGATAACATTCAACTGGAAAAGCAAAAAGCAAAAAGGATCCAAAAATGTGAAGATAGTGTAAGGAGCCTCTGGGACAACTTCAAGCGTACCAACATCAGAATTATGGGCATGCCAGAGGAAAAGAGAGAGTAAGATACTGAAAACCTATTTGAAGAAATAATGACTGAAACTCCGCCCACCTGGTGAAAGAAATAGACTTACAAGTCCAGGAAGCACACAGAACCCCAAACAAAAGGAATTCAAGAGGATCACACCAAGATACATCATAATTAAAATACTAAGAGCAAAACACAAAGAGAGAATATTAAAAGCAGCAAGAGAAAAACAGTTAATTACCTACAAGGGAGCATCCATATGATTGTCATCTGATTTCTCAACAGAAACTATGCAGGCCAGATGGGAGTGGCAAGAAATATTCAACATGATGAATAGCAAGAACCTACTAACCAAGATTACTCTACCCAACAAAGCTATCTTTCAGAATTGAAGATTAGATAAAGAGCTTCACAGATAAGAAAAGTCTTAAGGAGTTCATCAACTCCAAACCAGTATTATATGAAATGCTGAAAGGTACTCTTTAAGAAGAAGAAGAAAAAGGTAAAGATAAAAATTATGAACAACAAATACATATCTATCAACAAGTGAATCTAAAAATCAAGTGAATTAGAAATCTGATGAACAGAATAAACTGGTGAATATAATAGAATCATGGGCATAGAAAGGGAGTAAACTGGCAATTCTCAGGGGGAAAAGGGTGAGGTGGGTGCAGGGAGAGACTGGACAAAAATCATATACCTTTAGATGAGGACAGTGAGGGAAGAGAGGTAAGGGCAGAGGGAGAGATAGGAGCCATGGGGAAGAAGGGGAAGAGGAACAGTTGTAATAATCTGAACAATAAAGATTTATTAAATAAAAAAACAGTTAATCAAAATCTTTGTTTCAACACTTCTGCTCTTACATTATTGAACGAAATGTCTGATAATCTCATTTCCTATATAATCTGAATGGGGTACACTGGTCATTTCCATTCTGCCTTATCATTCAAAATGTCTTTAGCTCCATGGAAACAAGTAAAATAGAGAGAAGAAATAATTGTATCATCAGGTTTCATACTATTACAAAATACCCTCTATGTTCCATATCTTTTGATACTTGTACCAACTATACCCAGACACTGACTCATGCAGAACTTTTTGAGTGTCATTTCAAACATCTATGTGCTTTCACTAACAGCTGAACCAGAGTAGCAAGTAAGAATCAATCTCCAAGTCTTCTTGATATATCCAAACTGCCTTAGAATTTCAAGGGAAGATAGCCCTTCCTTAACGCAGAAGCCTATAAAGTGCGTTTTGTCAGAGATACCAGAAAATAAAGGATACACAAATACAATGGTGGGCTAACAACAACTGCATTGAAGAACTGAAAATATGAATGGCCTAAACATAAGGCTATACGAAAAGTTATAGTTGCTACTAGTATTATTGTTTCCAGTTAAGTTTTTTTTTTCTTTTTAAATTAAGTGAAAAGCCCTAGGAGATATACTGCCGATAAGAACATAAGAAGTGCTATGGTGGCAGAAATCTCATGAAGTAGCCAAGTTCACTTAAACTGCCTATTCCAAGAGGATGGACTTCAGTTAAGGATACACTTTGGTATGACAGAAGTGGAGTATCAGTTTTCAAAATTAGAAAGAACCTCAGAGATTCTTCCAAATTTTAAATGATGAAAGGAGATTAAGAATTACTAACTTGTTCAACCTAACTCAAACAGATAATCTCTCCTACTTTTAAAACTTACACAACAATATAATGGATGGAATTGTTTTCTTTGCAACCCCTTTCAGAGTTCATCACTGTTAACTATCAAGATATTTCTTTTAATGTCTAGATTGAATCAGTCATGCTGTAGTTTATGCCCTTTACCTTGAAAAATGGGATAAAACAAAATACACATATTCTAAATTTTTCATATTCCTATGAAGCGTTCTTCAACTTAAGAAAATAGGATTTGGGAGAATCTGTTTTTATAACTGACAAAAAATATTCTGATGCATATCCCATTAACTTTTCTTTTTCAAGAAAATTCTTTCTCCTCTCCTTCACTGAAGTTGAAGCATTGCTTTTTTGCAAATAGCCTGTTCTATTATGATAATAACTATGTCTTTAAATGTTAAACATGGTGACTCTTCATTTATTCAGAGTTTTGGTAATCAAATCTATATTAAAGTTTTTTAAAAGATCATTTTTTTGTATCTTTGCTGATTATTGCTCTACAGAATAACAATGAACTAATAACAGTGTCATACAATAATGGAAATTAAGAATATCCTTGGAAAAATTACCATTAGAAATTTATTTGTGAAACTACAAGAAATGCTTGGCAAAAATGTATCTGTGGATAACAATAGAATGCAATGGTTATGCAAAGTCTTGGTTACCTACATTAAATTTCCTTTCTCAGGAATATATCAACTACTGGGCCCAGATATTAATTTACACATTAGACCATCTGTTTTTTAGAATGTAAGTAAGAAGATTTTTTTCACTCTAGAAGGAATCTTCCAAGCTATAGAATATGTTTTAAAGAAGGTATGTATGTGTTAAGTCTTAACACATGTAGTACAGAGAAGACTTGCCTAGTGCTCCTACACACATTAGGCATTCAACTAAGGTGTGTTGCTCAAGTTGACTTGTAATAAGGAGAATCACTGAGGTTGCAATTCCCTAATTATTGAGGTATCAAAAAATGGCCATTTAAATCCAAATTCATGGCTATTGAGAATAGAATCTTGCTGGCTAAAAAAATGACTTTGGAATATTGTGGATATTCTTCCTTTGTTATGTTATTTTCCTTCCAGTAAAAACTCATTAACTGGCATTGTGCAGCTGATGCTAATTTGATGCCTAATATGATGTGTTGTGCCTTTTGTCAACTTTAATAGGAGTGCACCCTCACTAGACACTGCGGTTTTTAAACTGCTGGAGTTGAGAAAGTCCTTGCACATTATTCAGTTCAATCATCCCCTTTTCATATAAGAAACTCAGATCAAGATAGATTGAGTTACTTGCTCTGAACACTCAGCTCATTAATGACAGGGCTTCAAAGAAAGCCCAGATCTCCTGACTCCCATCCTAGTGTTGATTACAGTCCATAAAACTACATCTTAATCCCATAAATAGGAGGCTGGAGGAACTTCTAGTTCAAAGTCATGGTGAACCTTGTAAACTCAATGCTTTGTAAACACAAACACTGAAAGGGGATAGAGTAGGACCCACATCTTAAAATAAATGAGTGCAGAAGACAAAGAAGGGCTGCCTGGGGAATCACTGGTGCTGGGGTTTAGAAAACAATTGACCTATTATTTTTAAGTCTCATTCCTTTTTAATAGCAGCCATTCCAGCCTCAAGTAAAACCTTCAATGTTTACATTTCAATGCCTTAAACAACAAAAAAGCCCTACTGTTTCTTGAATGTCTCTTATGGGTCAGAAACTTTGTTAAACTCTTTAACTGCCTTATTCTATTTAATTACTACAATTTTTTTGTATAGAAAATATCATCTTTTCTGTAATACTCAGGTTGTACCTCCAACCTCCCATTAGGGAATTTGCCTTCCCAGAGAGTTATATTTAGATTCTGCATCTTTGTCCAGTAACTGGACTGGATTTGACTCTTCATTCTGACTACATCATGGACAGTCAGATTAAGGATTAATCTTCCTCAATTTTCTGTCTACGGAAAACCTTCATTGGTCTGCCTTCCAGACAAGATGAAAGATTGCAAGTATACCATAAGGATAATAGCTGTTCACCATGGAACTAGGGCCTCCATTGTGAAGTTCCTGCCCCTTGAGCACTGGGAAAAATCATTTACTCCACTAGCCTGTTATCTTTTGTGTAGATGTGATTTAATATTGATTTTTAAACTAAAACACCTTCCATGTCTATTCAAAGTTAAGGATGTAAAGTTCATTAGTTTCATGCTATCATCCTGAGCTTGAGTTCCCTTTGAGTCCCAACCTAGTGATTTAACCCAGGTTAAAATTTTCCACACTAATTTACCTCTCTGTGACTTCACAAAAGCTATGTCCTCTAGTAAGAACACTCTTCTTCCTTCATCTCTCTGGAAGTGTTCATTCATCTTTCAAAGCCCAGCTCAGAAATCCACTCTGTTGAGACTTCTCTGGTCACTCTTTTCATTTTTCACTGCAGAAAGAGGAAGAAAAAAAACAATGATGAAAAATGAGCTCTGAAGTTGTCAGAGAACTTAGAGATTAATTTATCAAAGTTCTAGTTTTCAAGGTGAAAGATCAAGAAATACAGGATTGCTAAGTTGAATAAATCAATGAATAAAGATTTTTTGAAGTAGAATACAAAGTATGACTCAGTTTTTCTGACTTCTAATCCAAAGCTATCTTTACCACAAGAAGTTGTGGCTCACTTTGAATTGTGATTTTTACATTCTCTATAGAGGGGATGCATTTGGTTGGCTGCTCAACCCCTTTCTGTAACAGCACCACACAGGGCAATAATTGCTCATATTTAAAAAAAAATGTTTTATTGATATAAGAAAGGAAGGGAGAGGGAGACAGAGAGAGAAATATCAATGATGAGAGAGAATCATTGATCAGCTGCCTCCTGCATGCCCCCTACTAAGGATAGAGCCCGCAACCCAGGCATATGCCCTTGACCAAAATTGAATTTCAACCCTTCAGTCTGCATGTCAATGAGTAACTGCTCTTAAAAATGAACTTGAAATGAGCATTTCACTATATATTTCTGAGATACATTAATGGAACATTCTGAATGTTAGATTAATGTTATTATAAATCTGCCTATTTAGTAAGATAAGTAGTTTTTAAGAATGAGGGGGAAAAACAAGGGCCAATGAGAACAGAGATCATTGAATAAGAAGGACAATGACAAATTGATATTTGAATTAATAAATAAGGAAAGAATCTTCAGCTGACCAGTTTCTCTGTGGTTGACAGTTAAATATATACCTGTCAGTAGAAAACATAACCAGTTATATTTGAGAAAATTAAAAACTATTAAGAAAATAATAGAATCGAACAGACAGTGAAAATTCAGAGAACTCATCCACAAAAGAGAAGCAAGCAACTTGCTAAAGATAACCCATTCTAAATGTGCTATTGTATCCACCCGGGCGGCGGGGGGGGGTGGGAATTAAGAACAAATTCTCCAACAATTGAATTTATGGTAATGGAATGTAAGCACATCAGTCCACCAGGACAAAGTACTCAAAAGCTAGGAGAGAAGGAAAAAAATAACTTTGCCCTTCAGAAGTACATTTTTTTAACTTTAGATAGCAGTAGTTGAAAGATTTCTTGATGAAAAAATGCCTGAAGTCCTGCTAGTGCACCAGCCTTTATGGTTTGGAATTGAAGGGTTTACTAAAAGCATCCTGAGATCAAAGCAGAAGGTGAATGTCCTGAGTCTGATAGTGTCAGACACATGCGGAGAAGCAAAGGCAAATTTCCCGTGAATACCAAGTGCATGTTCTCCTAGGTAAAAGGGAGGATAGCTGTTGGGTTGCTCCTTGATGAGGTTAATCTTGACAAGCATTTTGGCAGTTGTTTCATCTTTATGATACCACAAGATAAAAATAGTAATATCTTTTATGTCTTTATAGTTTTTTAAATGCTTCAAATTACTTGACTTTTAATAGTCTATGCTGATAATCACCCTGTGAGTTAATGCATTTTCATTGTCTGAGCTTGTCAGTGGCAAGTCACAGTCCCTTCTACTCTGTCCTCAACCATCACCCACTCCCATGTGTTTTATAATATGACCAAGGTGAATCTTTTTTAAAATTTTTAAATTTTATCATTTTTTTATTTTATTTTATTTTTAATTCCTTTATTGATTAAGGTATTACATATGTGTCCTTATCCTCCCATTACCTCCACAAATCCCCACACATGCCCTCACCCCCATGTTGTCTGTGTCTATTGGTTAGGCTTATATGCATGCATACAAGTCCTTTGGTTAATCTCTCCCCCTTACCCACACCCTCCCCTACCTTCCCTTTGAGGTTTGATGGTCTGATCAATGCTTCTCTGTCTCTGGATCTATTTTTGTTCATCAGTTTATATTGTTTATTATATTCCATACATGAGTGAGATCATGTAATATTTATCTTTCTCTGACTGGCTTATTTCACTTAGCATAAAGTTCTCCAGTTCCATCCATGCTGTTACAAATGGTAAGAATTCCTTCTTTTTTACCACAGCACAGTATTCCATTGTATAGATGTGCCATACTTTTTTAATCCACTCATCTGCTGGTGGGGACTTAGGCTGTTTCTAAATCTTAGCTATGATGAATTGTGCTGCTATGAATATAGGGGTGGATATATCCTTTCTGATTGGTATTTCTAGTTTCTTGGGATATATTCCTAGAAGTGGGATCATTGGGTCAAATGGGAGTTCCATTCTTAGTTTCTTGAGGAAACTCAATACTGTTCTCCACAGTGGCTGTATCAGTTTGCATTCCCACCAGCAGTGCACAAAGATTCCTTTTTCTGTGCATCCTCACTAGCACTTGTCATTTATTGATTTATTGATGATAGCCATTCTGACAGGTATTATCTTTAGCAAATGAGATGGTATCTCATTTTTGTTTTGATTTGCATCTCTCAGATGATTAGTGACTTTGAGCATGTTTTCATATGTCTCTTGGCCTTCTTTCTGTCTTCTTTTGAAAAGTATCTATTTAGGTCCATTGCCCATTTTTTGATTGGGTTATTTATCTTCCTTTTGTTAAGTTGTATGAGTTCCCTGTAAATGTTAGATATTAAACCCTTATCGGTGATAACATTGGCAAATATGTTCTCCCATGCAGTGGGCTTTCTTGTTGTTTTGTTGATGGTTTCTTTTGCTGTGCAAAAGCTTTTTATTTTGATGTAGTCCCATTTGTTTATTTTCTCTTTAGTTTCCATTGTCCAAGGAACAGTATCCATGAAGAAATTGCTTTGGAATACATCTGAGATTTTGCTGTGGATTCCTCCAGTATTTTTATGGTTTCCCGTCTTATGTGTGTTTTGTTTGTTTATTTTTTATTAATTTTTATACATATCTCCCCATTGCCCCTCCTCCCTCCCAGGCATACCCCAACCCCCCAGTGTCTATGTTCATTGGTTATGCTTATATGCATGCATTCAAGTCCTTTGATTGATTCTTATCTACCTCACCTAACTTTAATCTTCCTGCTGTAATTTCAGTCTCATGCTTTACTGCCTCTGTATCTATCCTTTTGTTCATCAGTTTATAATGTTCTTTATTATCCACAAATGAGTGAGATCATGTGATGCTTCTCCTTCATTGACTGGCTTATTTCACTAAGAATAAGGCTCTCCAGTTCCAACCAGGTTACTGCAAATGGTAAGAATTCCTTCTTTTTAATGGCAGCATAGAATTCCATTGTGTAGATGTACCATAGTTTTCTGATTCACTCATCTGCTGATGGGCACTGAGGCTGTTTTCAAATTTTAGCTATTGTAAAGTGTGCTGCTATGACCATTGGGGTGCATAAACCCTTTCGGATTAGTGTTTGTGATTTCTTAGGGTAAATTCCTAAGAGTGGGATTACAGGGTCAAATGGGAGATCCATTTTTAGTTTTTTTGAGGAAACTCCATACTGTTCTCCACAGTGGCTGCACCAGTCTGCATTCCCACCAACAGTGCACAAGGGTTCCTTTTTCTCCGCATCCTCGCCAACACTTGTCGTTTGTTGATTTGTTGATGATTGCCATTCTGACCTGTGTAAGATGGTATCGCATTGTCGTTTTGATTTGCATCTCTCGGATGATTAGTGACTTTGAACATGTTTTCATGTGTCTCTTAGCCTTCCTTCTGTTGTCTTTTGAAAAGGTTTTATTTAGGTCCATTGCCCATTTCTTTATTGGATCGTTTATCTTCCAGATACATGAAAAAAAATGAAACTGGACCACCAACTTACACCAAATACAAAAATAAACTCAAAATGGATACAGGACTTAAACATTAGAAGGGAAACCATAAAAATACTAGAGGAATCCAGAGGCAGCACAATCTCAGATATATGCTGAAAGAACTTCTTCACTGATACTGCTCCAAAGGCAATTGAAGCTAAAGAAAAAATAAATAAATGGAACTACATCAAAATAAAAAGCTTTTGCACAGCAAAAGAAACCATTAACAAAACAACAAGAAAGCCCACTATATAGGAGAACATATTTGCAAATGTTATCACTGATAAAGGTTTAATCTCCATCTTATGTTAAAGTCCTGTATCCATTTTGAGTTTTTGTATATGGTGCAAGTTCGTGGTCTAGTTTCATTTTTTTGCATGTAGCTATCCAATTTTCCCAGCACCATTTATTAAAGAGACTGTCTTGACTCCATTGTATGTTCATGCCTCCTTTGTTAGATATTAATTGAGCATAGTGGTTTGGGTCGATTTCTGGGTTATCTATTCTATTCTATGGTTCTATATGTCTGTTCTTGTGCCAGTACCAGGCAGTTTTGAGAATGGTGGCTTTGTAATATAGCTTGATATCTGATATTGAGATCCCACCTACTTTGTTCTTCTTTCTCGGGATTGCTGCAGCTATTCAGGATCTTTCTTTTATTCCAGATGAATTTTTAGAAAGTTCGTTCTAGTTCTGTGAAATATGCCTTTGGCATTTTAATGGAGAGTGCATTGAATCTGTAGATTGCTTTGGGTAGTATGGACATTTTGATGATGTTTCCATATGTTTTATATGACCAAGCTGAATCTTTCCCCTGCAATTTGTATAATGAACTAAAAGAAACTTTTTTTGTAGTTAATAAGAGCACAATTTCCAAGTCTTTTTCAAAGTTCCATTTATTTAGAAGTCAAATTTTCTTTTTAAAAATAGGGAATTTCAACTAGAGTAAGATTTGAACAAGTTAAAAATTTTTGAAGTATAGATGTATTTTACTTGTCAATTTCATGTACTCATTATATCCAGTATGAGGATAATATAAACTTCACAATTAACATATTAAAGTGAATACCAAGGACCACTTAACTTTCATGTTATTCATTTCTAAATCAAAGCATATTTATTGGGCAGTTATTCAATGAAGAAAAGGATATATGAGTCTCTCCTCTCAAGGCACCTAAGTTGTGGCTTCATTGTGTAAAAATGGAAGTTAATTTGGTGACAGGCTTGACGCTTTTATGACATCTCCTCCAACTTCCCATTAAAATACCCAGGAACATAAAAAAAAAAAAGGTTTTAAAAAAGCTGGCAACATCACTGTAAACTGAAGAGAAGACAATATGTCAATTTCACAACTAATTGCACCCTCTATGAGGATAAATTCAGTACATTTTTGAACTCTACAACACATGCTCTCATCTCTGAATCAGACTAGGATAGATGCACTTAACAAAGTTAGAAAAGACTGCTTCACCTTCTCTGTAAGAGCTTCATTGTGAGACTGAAGATGAACTGACTAGGAAAACAGGTGGTCATTCTCCAACTCCAGAGGAATTAATTTTGTACCCAGATAAAGCCAAGGTCTTAACCCTTTCATTTTTATCCCTATTATATTCTTTTATTAGATACACAAATACTTACCATTATATTACCATTGCCTACAGTACAGTAGCTAAGGAGCAATAGGCTATAACAGTGGTCAGCAAACTCATTAGTCAACAGGGCCAAATATCAACAGTACAACAATTGAAATTTCTTTTGAGAGCCAAATTTTTTAAACTTAAACTTCTCTTAACACCACTTCTTCAAAATAGACTCACCTAGGCCCTGGTATTTTGTGGAAGGGCCACACTCAAGGGGCCAAAGAGCCACATGTGGCTTGCAAGTTATGGTTTGCCCATCACTGGGCTATACTCTACAGCCTGGATGTGTAGTGGGCTATACCATCTAGCTTTGTGTAAGAGCACTCTCTGATGTTTGTCCAGTGACAAAATCACCAAATAATGAATTTCTCAGAATGTATCCTTGTCATTAAATGACACATGACTGTATAGGGCTTGTGAGCCCAGTGAATGAGGAAATTAAGGGATAGATAGATAGATAGATAGATAGATAGATAGATAGATAGATAGATATCAAATAATAGTAACAACCCTAAGTAAATAAGTAGGGAGGGATTAATAAGTTAGAAATCAATAAGTTAGAAACTTGTAGAATAAATCTAAGAGGTGATTATTTTATAATGACAAAAACTACAATAATGAACTAAACTAAGGTAAATGAAATAAATAATTAAGGAATGGGGATCTCTAGAATAAGAATATTATCATTACTGCTTTATGAACCAGTAATTCCACTTCTGAGAATTTATCCAAGGAAACCCAAAACACTAATTCAAAAGAATATGTGCAACCCTATATTTATTGCAATGTCATTTATAATAGTCAAGATATGGAAGCAGCTCAAGTGACCATCAGTAGATGAATGGATAAAAAAGCTGTGGTACATTATACAATGGAATACTACTCACTCATAAAAAGGAAAAAAATTTACTATTTGTGACAGCATGGTTGGCTCTGGAGAACATTATGCTAAGAGAAATAAGCCAGTTTGATAAAGACAACTACCATATGATTTTTACTCATATGTGGAATTTACTGAACTACCAAGCAAAATAAAAACTATACATAGAGAGCAGGCAGACAGCTCTGGTGGGCAGGGAGGTAGATAGATTAGGCAATAAAGAAAAATAAAAGAGAGAACTCATGGAAATAGACAACTGTATAGTGATTTTGGGAGCAGTGGTGAGGAGGTGGAGGTGGAAGAGGATACAGAGGGGATAAATGGTGATGGGAAAAACAGATTATAACTATGTTAAAATAAACATTTCAAAAAGAATATCATTTACACTAAACCACATATATGTGTTTTAAATTATTTTTACATATAAATTAAGTTTGATGCTAAATGTCCATCCATAAATTTACTTTAAAGTATCTTGTGGCATCAAATAAAAATTTGAATAAAGACACACCTTCTATCAGCTGGAAATGGGAAAAAAAATCTGTAAAGCCACTGGATTAAAGAAGAAACCAATTCAGACTTCTGGGTTCCTATAGGTCAACTGCAGTTTCCTCATATAAATCTCTCCATCCACCATCCTTCCAAAAAGCATATAGATACACATGGAGGGAAAATAAAACCATCTAATCATTCTTATAGCATAACTAAGAGATGGAATATGTTGCATCACATGGGGAGTAAATATTCCAAAATATTCCAAAGCCAAGTCTAGAGCCATTCCATAATATAGAATTAATGGCAGAATATAAATGAGAAATTAGCATGGCAGGACACAGATAATACTTGCATAAATAAAATTTTAAATAGAAAATAAAATGAATTAAATTTCCAACACAGAAAGGTAGGTGAGGAAAGGAGAAAAAGCTCTAACGATAGAAATAGAAATCAATGAAAGAGGAAGCATAAAAATAGTAAAACTAATCCTTTCTAATAAAAGAGTAATATGCAAATTGACCATACCTCCACTACACTCACAAGCCATGCTCACTAGCCAATCAGCTGTGGCCAAGGAGAGCAGGAGGGAGGCTTAGGTTTCCCTGGTAATGGAGGAAGCCAAGCTTTCCACCTGCCCTTGCTGGCCTAGGCCTCCACTCAATGCTACAAAGTTTCAATAATAGAAGATAAATAAACTCCAACAAAAATGGCAGCAGCCACAAGCTGGAGAGAGCAAGAGGCTTGAGTTGCTCCCGGAGATGGAGGAAGCCAAACTTTCCATCTGCCTTGGTGGGCCCAGTCCTCTGCTCAAAGCTAAATGTTTCAATTATATAAGATAAATAAACCACAACAGAAATGGCTGCCACCACTGAGCAAGTAGGAGGCTTGGCTCCGCTCCAGGCTGCAAAGTTTCAATTACAAAAGATAAATAAATCCCAGATAACAGAGCCTCCACTTGGGTCACCTAGGGGTGTTGCCAGCCTTCAAACCACCACAGGCCCTTCACCCAGGCCACCCCATGCCCCAAGGGAATACCCACTAGATCCGGGACACCTTCAGTGCAAACCAGCTGGCCCCCACCCATATACTAGGCCTCTATTCTATCTAATAAAAGACTAATATGTAGACTGACCGTAACTCCAACATATAAGATGGCTGCCCCCATGTGGTCAAAGATCCTGCCCCATCTGGACACGAGATGGCCACCACAAGATGGCCAGCAGAGGAGGGCAGTTAGGGGTGACCAGGCCTGCATGGAAGGGCAATTAGGGGCAAACAGGCTGGCAGGGGAGCAGTTAGACATCAACCAGGCTGGCGGGAAGTGTTGAGGGAGTGATCAGGCTGGCAGGCAAAAGCGGTTAGGAGCAATCAGGAAGGCAGGCAGGCAAGCAGTTGGGAGCCAGCAGTCTTGGATTTTGAGAGGGATGTCCGACTGGCCGTTTAAGCCTGATCCTACCCCCTCAAGGGGTCTCAGATTGGAGAGTGTGCAGGCTGGGCTGTGGGACACCCCCATCCCTGGGCACAAATTTCATGCATTGGGCCTCTAGTAAATAAATAAAAATGTTGGTTCTTGGGGAAGATTAACAAAATAATTATACTACCAGTTAATCTAACCCAGAAAAAGAGATGAGACAGAAACATAAAGAAATTATGTGGGAAAATCACTTTTGAAATAGAACACATTTTAAATATGCCAAGAAATTGCTCTATGCATGTATATTTTAAAAATTAAGTGAAATGGACAAAAATATAATTTGGTCAAAAATTTATCTCAGTTGAGATAAAGGACTTAAGCATACAACTTTTCACAGGAAAAGTCAATGAGCTAAGGAAGAATTATGCTACAAGAAATACCAGGTTCAGGCATTTTCTCAAGGGCATTCTAACATCCTTGCTTCTGAGCAAAGAAAAAGAAGGGAAACTTTCCAATTTCTTTAATGAAGCAAGTATAACATTGATGCCTAAGTCACATAAAAGAAGAAAACTTAAAAAAAACAGTCCCATTTTTAATATTGATGCCAAAATTCTAGATAAAACACCAGCAACCAGATGTTAATGGTATGTTAATAAAATATGCTATAATCAGCCGAAACTGATTGGCTCAGTAGATAGAGCATCGGCCTGCGAACTAAAGGGTCCTGGGTTCAATTTCGGTCAAGGGCATGTACCTTGGTTGCGGGCACATCCTCAGTAGGGGGTGTAGTGTGCAAGGGGCATTTGATCGATGTTTCTCTCTCATCGATGTTTCTAGCTCTCTATCTCTCTCCCTTCCGCTCTGTAAAATATGCCACAATCAAGTGATTTATTCCAAGATGTTTTACTATAGGAAATGTATGAATATCATTCACTACCATTAATAGCAAAGGAGAGATAATCAACTAAAAAGCCCTTGATAAACTTCAACCCTGATTCCTGATTTTAAAAATATATACTCAACTATTGATGGGCACTTGGGTTGTTTCCATAGCTTTGCTTTTGTAAATAATGCTGCAATGTATATAGGAGTGTACATGTTCTTTTAAAATAGCGTTTTGGGTTTCTTCAGATAAATACAGTACGTACCTAAAAGCGGAATTGCTGGGTTGCAAAGCAGATCCATTTTTAACTTTTTTGAGGTAACTCCGCATTGTTTTTCACAGTGGCTACACTAGTCTGCATTCCCATCAACAGTGGATGAGGGTTCCCTTTTCTCCACATCCTTGTCAACACACGCTGTTCATTGGTTTATTGATGGTAGCTGTTCTGACAGGTGTGAGGTGATATCTCATTGTGGATTTAATTTGCATTTCTCTGATGATTACTGATGCTGAGCATCTTTTCATAGATTTATTGGCCATCTATGAGTCCTCTTTAGAGAAGTGTCTATTAGGTCTTTTGCTTATTTTTTTTAATTGGATTGTTTGTATTATTGGTGTTGAGTTTTATAAGTTCTTTATAAATTTTAGATAATAACCCCTTATAAATTGTATGTATAATCTAAAGAACAAAACAAATGAGAAACAAAGTAGAGACAGACTCATAGATACAGAGAATAGACTGATGGTTGCCAGATAAGGGGCTGGGTAAAAAAAAATGAAGGGATTAAGAAGTATTAATTGGAAGTTACAAAATAGTGAAGGGATGTAAAGTAAAGCATAAGAAATATAGTAAATAATGATGTAATAAGTATGCATAGTGACAGCTTCATACAAGAAATGTCACAGAGGAACATTTTATGAAGTACAGTGGTACCTCGAGATATGAGTGCCTTAACATATGAGATTTTTGAGATACGAGCCAACGAATGAGCGATTTTTGCTTTGAAATACGAGCAACAGTTGAGATACGAGTAATTGCGCTGATCGGCCGGCTGCACACTACCCACCAGTTTACCGCTACTCGAGCGTCTCATAGTTTCCAACGCCTCAAGGTTACGGAACGAATTAAACTCATATCTCGAGGTACCACTGTATATGAATGTCTAACTACTATGCTATACACCTGAAATTAATACAAAATAATATTGAATGCAAACTGTAATTGAAAGATAATTAAGCCCTAGCCAGTTTGGATCAGTGGGTAGAGTGTTGGCCTGTGGACTGAAAGATCCCAGGTTCGATTCTAGTGAAGGGCACGTACTCTGATTGCAGGTTCAATCCCTGGCCCTGGTGTGGGTCTGTGAGGGAGGCAACCAATTGATATCTCTCTCACATTGATGTGTCTCTCTCTTTGTTTCTCCCCCTTCCTTGCATTCTCTTTAAAATCAGTGAGAAAATATTCTCAGATGAAGATTAACAAAAAGATAAAATAAATCAAACAAAGTGAAAAGGAATATATTCAATAAATAAAAATTGATTATTTTAACACTAAATATATATAACTTACATCTTAAGCCATATTTTTACTTAATAGGGAAGTTAGAGGTAGTCCCATTAGGGTCAGGAATAAGTTAAAGATGCCCACTATTTCTTTCATCTATAATAATAACAGCATAATATGCTAATTAGGCAGGATGTCCTTCCAGATGACCTTCCAGACAAAGCTGGGCTGCAAGGGAAGCCAAAGTCCTGGGTGCCTGCTGGCAGCCAGAGGGAAGCCCAGGCCCTGAGTGCTGGAGGGAAGCTGGTGCTGGCAGCCGGGGGAAGGAAGGCCTACTCTTGCATGAATTTCATGCATTGGGCCTCTAGTTGCTTAATAACACATTATAGGTATTTATTAATAAATGTAGATAAAAGATTATTTGAGCCATGAAAATTGAAAAGAATCAAATTACATATCTTTGAGACTATGATAAAATATGTATAAATTCAAAGTACTAAATAATAAAACTAAAATAAGAAACTAAATTAATGTATAAAGATATAAAATAAACATTCAAGTAGCCTTTAGATATATAAATAATAACCAATTAGAAGATAAAGTATAATGATAAGTAATAGGTACTGAGCTATAATAGAATTAAGAATTAACTGATATTTTTCTCCCTGTGTTCCTGTTATTAGTCCCATCTTATTTTGGTTTTAGTTGAAGCTTCCTTTTAAGGACCCTATCTTCTGTTTAAAGACTTCTCTTTCTACAGCTAGGCTATGATTTCAATGCAGAAAAATTAAATCATGAGTTTCTTGAGGGGAAGAATTCTTTCTTACTCACTTTTTTTTTTCTCTCCAGCACTTATAAGTGCTAAGCATATAGAAACCTCATGAATTCTTAATTTAGAAGTAAATAAACAGAAAAAAATATGTTGTGAAAAATATGCAGATAAATATTTGAGTTTTATTTTTTTCAGAGAAGAAATTTATGTTTAAAATCTAAATTAATACCTTTTCTATTTAAACAAAGGTGACGATGAGATGAAATAAATTAAGGACAGATGAAGAATAAAGGGATTATAGATCTCATTTGTAGGAAGTGACATCATTCTGGAGTTTTGATTTCCTATTCCCTGTCCTTTACTTTCAATGACTATTTCATCAAGTTGTCCTGCAGAGTCCCTGATGATACAGTCAGTTATAGCCTTGAGCTGTACTAAATAAAGGGACAATTATAAATTTCCTAGTGAAGGTCTCTCTGACATTTCATTCTCTTGTGGGGAAGTAGATGAGAGAGGAAGGTGGGTAAAATATCATGATTACTTTTTCTCATTGCTCCTTTTTTTTCTTGCCCATTGTATGTTTTACTATCATCCATCAGAGTTATGCCAAGAACGGGCTTTACCTAAAATAGCTGAAAATACCATAGTCTATCACTTAACTCTGTCAGTGAGTAAATTTGAAGCTCACTGTCTTTTACTAGGTCAAAAGGAATTGCTAATATTTTTAGAGAACATGATGTATTAAAGTTAGGATTCTATCAAAAGATGACCAAAATAAAACATTAACATCATTTTCATTTCTGAGTTAGATAGAAGAATGAGAAGAGCATAGAAGACATTCCCCATTCAACCTTATTGGCTATGTATTTTTCAGGGGAGGGAGAAGGGCAATGAGGATGAATTCCAAGCTATCATTTAGAAATATGTCCACAGGCTCTTGTTACTGATGTGTCATTGTATCATGCTACTTGATAACATTTAAAATGCATTTTTTATTTTCCAGGGTCTGATTTAAGGTTATCTTGCCCCAAATTCCTCCAGGGATCCTTCCCTCTTAGTGCCTTCATTTGTCAAGGAGTGTGAGTTTTACATGAAATTTTTGTAGCATTTGGCCTTGAAATCATAGAGGACAGAAAATTGCTGGGTTTTTTTGGACTCAGTTCCCACTCCTATAGGGCATCTCTCTGAAATTCTGCTGTTCTTTCTAGATAGTTAACTCCTGAACTAACCACAATCACTACACCCAGTCTCAAGCTGTATTCAATATTTGACTTTGTATTCACCACTTCAGATGCATCTAGTTAGTTTCTAATGCTTTAGTGCTCACCTTCCTATCTAATAAAAGAGTAATATGCAAATTGACCATACTTCCACTACACCCACCAGCCACGCTCTCCAGCTATGCCTACCAGCCAATCAGAGAAAATATACAAATTAACCCAAACCAAGTTGGCTACAGCCAGAGAGAGCAGAAGGGAGGCTTGGGTTGTCCCTGGCAATGGAGGAAGTCTAGCTTTCCAGAAACCCTGGCCATGCAAGCCTCTGCTTAAGGCAACAAAGTTTCAATGGCTATGCCAGCAGAAGGCTTGGCTCCACTCCAGGCTACAAAGTTTCAATTGTAGAAGATAAATAAATCCCAGATACTAGGGCCTCTGCTTGGGTTTCCAGGAGGGCATGGCCAGCCTGGAAACCACCATAGGCCCCTTGCTGAGGCCACCTCACACCCCAAGGGAACACTCACCCTGACCCAGGACACCATTGGAGCAAACCAGCTGGCCCCCATCCATGTACCAGGCCTCTAATAAAAAAGTAATATGCAGATTGACCATCACTCCAATACACAAGATGTCTGCCCCCATGTGGTCAAAAGATCCTGCCCCCATGTGGACACAAGATGGCCACCACAAGATGGCCAGCAAGGGAGGGCAGTTGGCAGGGATCAAACCTGCAAGGGAGGGCAGTTGGGGAGGGGGGACCCAGGTCTGCAGGGGAGAGCATTTAGGGGTGACCAGGCCCTCAGGGGAGGGCAGTTAGGGGCAAACAGGTTGGCAGAGGAGCAGTTAGGCATCAATCTGGTATCTGGGATTTATTTACCTTCTACAATTGAAACTTTGTAGCCTGGCAGGGGAGTGGCTAGGGGGTGATCAGGCTGGCAGGCAGAAGTGGTTAGGGGCAATCAGGAAGGCAGGCAGGTGAGCAGTCCAGGATTTTGAGAGGGATGTCTGATTGCCCATTTAGGCCCAGTTGGACATCCCTCAAGGGGTCCCAGATTGGAGAGGGAGCAGGCTGGGCTGAATGACACTCCCTCCCCTGTGCATGAATTTCATGCACCGGGCCTCTAGTGGTGTATAAAGTGGTGTATAAATTGGGATACTTGAGGGGCAAACATGAGGGGTGAGGGAAGTACAAAAGAATTGTAAAATCTGCCTCCCATCCAAAATTTATTCACAAAACTTCTGCCTTTATTTTTTTTATAGATTAAGGTTAATTCATACATCATATTGATTAAAGGCAACACTGATTTAAAAAGTTGGTAAACCATTGTTCCACCTAATCAAATAAATTTAGAGATAAAAGGATTTAGGTGGCAGTTAAATCTAATTGTCTGATTATATGAATGAGGAAATAGGGAAAGGGAGCATGAAGGGCCATGTCTGGGTTCATGGTGATTCTAGTCCAAAATTGTTTGTTATATAAGGTCAACAATGCTTAAAGAATAAAAAGTGAGGGAACATCTTTCCAATGACCAATTAAACGTCATGATGTTGCTAGCTATATTAAAGATCTTATGAAGTATTAAATCAAATTAGTTTCCATTAGAACATCCATTCATCCATCCATTCATCTGTAGCAATGGAAATGTAGGTTATTGCTAGAAGCCAATTACTGATATACAGTATATATTTTTAAGACTTTTTATTGATTTTGAGAGACACAGAGGGAGAGAGAAACACTGATATATCAGGGATTGAGCCTGCAACCTGAGAATGTGCCCTGATCACAAATCACACCATCAACTTTTCGGGTTCAGGGGATGACATCCAACCACTGAGCAACACCAGCCATCACCCTGGTCATTTTTTACAACATGAATACCATAATAAATCTATATATTTCCCAAGCACTCTACATTTGAAGATTGAAAAACATGTCTTCAAGGATTTATATGAAGGGCATATATTCCAGATCCTATATATAAGAGAACAGTGAACAAGAGAACAGATATATGCATAATATAGAACTTCTGATCACAGATTTCTAGGGACTTCCAGAAATAATTTATATTAAAGAGAGAAAATTCCTGCCTAGATTTTTCTTTGAAAATCTGATTCTCGATATGTCAGGTGGAATTACATACTGAAATCAATCACCAGGAGACATACATCCTCTCTCCTGGACCTAAATTACTCTCTTGAAGAGCATGAAACAAGGGAATCACAGTCTCATTAACACCCTGGCTTTCCCTGACACTTACTGTTACATGCTAGTATACAGGGTGCTCTCCAAAAATGTATACACACCGTAAGAGCTGATAGATCAATTTTGAAAATAAAATTTATTTTAATAAACTGTCAGGATATATATATTTTTTGGACATCCTATAGTATCGCCAGCTCCCATACCTACTCCCCAGTTTGTAAGTGGTGTCTCACAGGTGCTTCAGATAGTTCCTTCAGTAACCAAAAGCCATATGCCCTTTTCTTGTTCTGCTCCAGACTCACTCAGAGATGCCTGGTCCCAAAGCCTCCAGTGCTTGTGGACCCACATGAAGGGGCCCTGCATCAGCTAGCAAAGCCCACACTGATTCTCTCTCACACAGGGTACTGCTGTGTTCCTGGGTGTCAGCATTGGCTTCACTGGGCCCTGGTGCTGCTACTGGGTCTTGCCCCAGCCTCACCCTGGTACTGCTTTTTTCAGAGTGCTGTTAGAAGCTGTTGCCACAATATTCCTCTCTCCTCTCAGCACACCACCACCACTAACTGTGGCTGCCATCACTCCTGCATATGAACCAACAGAGAGCCTGGCCCAAAGTTGTATGGGGCTCTATGGAAAATGGAATAGCCCTTATCTCTGCCTTGTGCTCTTCTCTTTAGTGAGCTAATACAAAATGGCTGTTAGGGCTGCAAGCTCTACAGAGATTTTATTGAAATAGCCGTGATAAAATAAAATTAACACACAAATGTTTACAGTTTTTTTCTTCTTTTTATTTCCACTTAGCTTCTTTGCTTCCCTCTGCTGTGAAGAGATAAAGGGCAAAATCTGAGTGGTTGTTTGAGAAAAGCAATCAAGGAAATGAAAAACACATCTCCAGCCCAGGCCATGGTGGCTCAGTTCGTTGGGCATTGTCCAATGCACGGAAAGGTTGCCAGTTTTATTTGTTTGTTTGTTTGTTTTAAACATTTTTATTGATTTTTTTACAGAGAAGAAGAAAGAGGGATAGGGAGTTAGAAATATCAATCACCTGCCTCCTGCACACCCCCTACTGCGGATATGCCCACAACCAAGGTACATGCCTTTGACTGGAATCGAACCTGGGACTCTTCAGTACACAGGCTGAAGCTCTATCCACTGAGTCAAACTGGTCAGGGCTGTTTGTTTGTTTTAAATTGCTTTGTTGTTTGTTTAAAGTATTACATATGTCTCCTCTTTCTCCCATTGACTCCTCCCTGGCCACTCCCACCCCCAGGACATGTTTCTATCACCCCAGTATCCATGTCCATTGGTTATGCTTATATGCATGCATACAAATCCTTTGATTGATCTCTTACCCCCACCTCCACCCCCCAACGTTGCCAGTTTTATTCCAGGTCATGGCACATGCCCGGTTGTAGGCTCAATTCTTGGTAAAAGGCAACTGATCAATGTTTCTCTCTCACAGCAATGATTTTCTATCTCCCTCTCCCTTGCTCTGACTAAAAATAAATAAAAAATCCAAAAAGAAAAAATCATCCCCAGGTTAGGTGGGGCAGGGGGGAGGGGGAGAGGATAAGGTAGAGGGATATGCCTTATCAGATGTATATTGTGAATGCTGTGTGCAAAGGAGAGGGGAGGCTGATGGACCAGGATAGAGAGGACAAGAGTATATAGATGAGAGAATTCTGTTAGGATGCAAGAATGAGAGATTCCCAGGGATTTGGGAATGCTCAAAACTTTGGAGAGCACAGGAGGCTTTCGTTGGAATAGCTGTGGACTGTTTCTCACAAGATGTTGGAAAAATAAAGAAGTATTAAATTTTAACCTGGACCAGTGCAGCTTATACATACTATGTAGTTATGGCTGTAGTTTTGTACCAAACATCATTTTATCCCCACCCTATTTCTTTCCCCTTCATAGATTAAGATATGAGTTCATACAGACTAAATCAGGAGACAAGTGTAAAATAGAGACAAATGTAAAAATGTATACAAAATTCTCATTGATCAATGTTTCTCTTATTGGTGCTTTTATCTCTCTTTTTCTCTCTCCCTTCCTCTCTCTGAAGTAAAATATATATATTTTATGTAATATATATATATATATATATATATATATATATATATATATATATATATATATATATATGTCCCACTGCCTCTTAAGCCTAGAGTTTCACTGTATATCTTTGCCATAAGATGAATTCTCAACAGTCCCATAAACTTCTGGTAGATCCACTTCTGAGTTGACCAGAGTTGCCAGCCTGGCCCGAGCCACAGCCAAAGGAACAGAGTTTAGGTGCACTATGACCCCCACCATTCTCACTTTCAATAAAAAGCAGAATCACCATTTGGATCAAGCCAAGTAACTTTTGCTCATGCACTTGAGATCTTTGGGTGCCAGTGTAAGCTGACACTTTCATTGTTTTCTCATTCCTACACTCCAATTTTATAAAGCCCCAAATTAATTCAGAGCAGCTGAAGATGAATCTGCTTTAAAAGGCGACACGCTTCCCAAAGTATCCCCGTTGATTTAAAGACTGATTTATTATAGACTGTGGGCTCACCAGCTTTTAACCTCATTCTGCTTCCCAGATCAGCATCTGTGTTTGTTTAAAAGCCACAGGCTGAATTACTCTTAGAATCATGGAAGCCATGTGGAAGGCCCAAGGGCCACATGGCTCTTCTCCTGAAGTGACACTGCGGGTGCATATATCACTTGTTAGGTTGGGATTTGTTTTATGGAAATTGATTAAGCTCAAGGATTGAGTCTGCACGTTTCCTGGAAAAATAAATCTCAGAATTCTCAGTGACATGGGGTTTTCCCAGGCATGCCAATATGTGTTCCTCCTAAAACCAAAGCTGAGATGATGCCATTTTCTGAGAGCAAGGAAGTTAGATATAAGTTATGTTTTCATGTTTATTGCATTCCTACCAGTGCCAGCTTTTGGTTCAGGGGTCCCTGAACTCTCCATTCTCAACTCAAGGAGTTCACTACTCCTACTAAGGGAGAAGACAGCTACCCCTCACTAGGCAGAGTGAAATACAGAGGTGTACTCAATGTGTATGTCTGGATTCTGACCAATTGGTGATCAGGTTTTGGCTGTGGACAGAGGAGTAGCCTGTAGAAGAGCAGAGTGAGGTGAGGATACTTAGCGATAATTATTTACATCACTTCATGAGGGGAGGCACTGGGCTTGGAACCCCTTACATCTACTCTTTGTATAAGTCCCTGCTATCTTCCTCCAAATGCCTCCACCCTGAGTTAGTGTGGTGGTTGCATATTAAAGCATTTAAGGCACTTTTGAAATGAGAGATGCCCAAATCCCACCACAGACTGAGCAAAAGTGGATCTCGGGGTGGGGGTTGGAGATTTCTATTTCTTAAAGCTTTCTCTGCAGAGGTGTCCTAGAGATTCAGCCAGGAAGTCTGGCACAAGACTTTGGACTGGCCTCTGAAAACCTAAAAGTTCTCCTCAAATGGCCTCAAACAAATTCCCTTACAGTCCTCCATTGGAGCTGGGTGAGTAATCCCTGAAGTGTGCCATGTGACATCATCTGCCTTTAAAATTTCAGCTGCAAGCCCAATCTGATGCCTGGGCAGAAGATGGTAGAGGGCAGGCTAAGTTTGGAAGTTCCTCAAGGCTGTTTTGGGCCCACTCCTCATGTTTAGACCTCAATTGCCACCATAAGATCAGGTAAAGCTATTTAGGACACAGGCAATCAGACCACCATGGGCCATAGAGTAAGTAGAAGAGTCCAGCTTTAGGTTATCTTCAGGGTTAGCTCTCAGCTCCTGCATACATTCCTGAAAATATTTATTTGTTGGTCAGGTTGAGTGTTCCTTTTCCACTTCTGATTTGAGGATATGCTAAGTCAGTGGTCAGCTAACCATGGCTCGCCAACCACATGCAGCTTTTTAGCCCCTTGAGTGTGGCTCTTCCACAAAATTCCACGGCCTGGGCGACTCTATTTTGAAAAAGTGGCATCAGAAAAAGTTTAAGTTTAAAAAATTTGGCTCTCCAAAGAAATTTCAGTCATTGCACTGTTGATATTTGGCTCTGTTGACTAAGGAGTTTGCCAACCACTGGGCTAGGTTAAGCCACTTGCTAAGATCAATGAGCTAATTGAAAACTTACAAGAATTTTCTTGAACCTCAGATGTCACAGCTACCCTGACCACATGCACTTCTCTGGCCCAGTGTCAACACAGTAACAGAGCAAGATACCTGGCTCAAGTCCTGACTGTGTGACCTTGGGTATCTCACTTAGCTTCTCTGGGTCGATTTCCTTGTCTATAAAATGAGGATATTGGACTGGAAAATTGTCAAGATCAATTGGGGTAGTGTAGGAATGGTAGTACTTTGGAAATGGTTATAAATTGATTTACATAGATATTGTACCTGCCAATGTTTAAGTAGAAATGTGACTCCAAGAAGAATTTCTTGGAAGAATCCAAGATGGCAGTATAGGTAAACACCTACACTGCTGCCTCACACAACAATTTCAAAACTACAACTAAAAGACAGAACGGGCATCATCCAGAACCACAGGAAGGCTGGCTGAGTGGAAATTCTACAAGTAGAAGGAAAAGGGGGGGCTCACAGAAACCCAGAGGAGCTGCAAAAAGCTGAGGTACCCAGGCGCGCGTAAAGAGAGCGGGTGCCAGAGAACCTGGCTGGCTTTCTCTGGTGGGAGGGAAACAGAGACTCTCAACAGCATTGAACCCCCTTATCCTATGACACTAAACCCCAGGTCCAGCCAAAACTCATACAGGAGGAGTTTGGACTGTGAAAAGGGAGAAGTGCATGGAAATTTAGGGGAGTTGCAAGAGATCAGAAGTCTGGTGACGCACACGGCATTGCGCTCAGAGGACCAGCTGCTGATTGTGCCGCTGGCTTTTGCGAGTGGGCGGGAGACAGACCCTCCCAACTGCGCCACTTCTAACTTCACTAAACCCCAGTTTCAGGTGAAACCCTGGGGACCCAGACTCATATGGTCCCGGAGCACAGGGGAGCCAGAAAGGCAGCAGTGTAGAGGCACTGCAAGAGCAAGTGCATGCTCCCGCAAGGGACTGCTTCAGTGATTACCCAGTCACGTGAGACTTGGGGGCCATGGAGGGTGGGGCCGACTGGAAGGCAAGGTGGTCCCTTAAGCCCTGAGACTCCAACCATCCCAAACTCAATAGAGAGGCTTCTGCAGTGTGGCAAGTCTGGTATCATAAGGCTGAATCCAACACAGAAGTTCTCGCAGCATAATGAAAATGCTGAGTCAAGGGAAGGGATCACAAACAAAGGAAATAGAGGAAAACAAATGACTGGATATAGAGTTCAAAACCACGCTTATAGGGTTTTTCAAGAATATCCTAGAAAAGATGGATAAATTTAGAAAGACCCAAGAGGAGATGAAAAAGATCCAACTAGAGATGGAAAAGAACCAACTAAAATTTAAACATACACTGACTGAATTAAAAAATATTGTACAGAGACCTAACAGCAGACTAGAGAAAGACAAGAATCAAGTAAAAAATTTGAAATATAAAGAATCAGAAAACACTCAACTGGAAAAGCAAGAAGAGAAAAGAATTCAAAAAATTTGAAGATAATGTAAAAAGCCTCTGAGGCAGCTTTAAGTGTACCAACATCAGAATTATGGGGGTGCCAGAAGAAATGAGAGAGCAAGATACTGAAAACCTGTTTAAAGAAATAATGACTGAAAACTTCCCACATCTGGTAAAAGAAATAGACTTACAAGTCCAGGAAGCACATAGAACCCCATATAAAAGGAATCCAAAGAAGACTACACTGAGACACATCATAATTAAAATACCAAGAACAAAAGACAAAGATAGAATATTAAAAGCAGCAAGAGAAAAACAGTTCATTACCTACAAGGGAGCACCCATACGACTGTCAACTGATTTCTCAACAGATACGATGCAGGCCAGACGGGAGTGGCAAGAAATATTCAACGTGATGAATAGCAAGAACCTACAACCAAGTATACTCTATCCAGCAAAGTTATCATTCAGAATTGAAGGGCAGATAAAGAGCTTCACAGATAAGAAAAAGCTAAAGGAGTTCATCAACTCCAAACCAGTAGTATATGAAATGCTGAAAGGTACTCTTTTAGAAGAGGAAGAAGAAAAAGATAAAAGATAAAAAATTATGAACAACAAATACGTATCTATCAACAAGTGAATCTGAAAATTAAGGGAATTGAAGATTTGATCAACAGAATAAACTGGTGAATATAATAGAATCAGGAGCACAGAAAGGAAGTGGACTGCTAATTTTCAGGGGGAAATTGGTGAGCGGTGTACAGGGAGAGACTGGACAAAAATCATACACCTATAGATGAGGTCAACGGGAGGGAGGTAAGGGTAGAGGGAAGGGTAGGAGCCAGGTGGAGGGGAGATATGGAGGGGAAAAAAGAGAAACAAATGAAACAATCTGAATAATAAAGATTTAATTAAAAAAAAGTAATTTCTCAAAAATTATTTTTATTAATTAAAACGAGAAAGGAGAAAATGACAAATATTTATTCAATGTCTATCATGCACCAGGCATTATTTAGGATATTGTTTCTTTTGTGAGATCATCTAACTCCTTCAACTCCTCTAAAAATCCAAAAAAAATTCATGTTCTAGTTAGAAGATCTTGGAACATTCTCATCTATCCTATCTAATAAAAGAGTAACATGCAAATTGACCATACCCCTCTACACCTACCAGTCACACCCACCAGCCAATCAGGAGCAAGTATGCAAATTAACCCAAACAAGATGGCTATGGCCATGGAGCTGCAGCTATTGGGAGGCTTGAGTTTCCCTGGCAATGGAGGAAGCCAAGCTTCCCTGCCACCCTAGCTGGCCCAGGCCCACACTCAAGGCTACAAAGTTTCAACTATAGAAGATAAATAAATCCCCACAAAAATGGCAGTAGCCTTGAAGCTGGAGAGAGCAGGAGGCTAGAGTTTCCCCTGGTGATGAAGCTGGAGAGAGCAGGAGGCTAGAGTTTCCAAGGTCCCACAGCCCTGGCTGGCCTAGGCCTCCACTCATGGCTACAAAGTTTCAGTTATAGAAGATAAATAAATCCCAACAAAATGGCTACAGCCACAGAGTGAGCAGAAGGCTTAGCTCCACTCAAGGCTACAAAGTTTCAATTATAGAAGATAAATAAACCCCAGATACCAGTGCCTCCATTTGGGTCACCGGAGGTATTGCCACCCTGTAAATCACCACAGGACCCTCACTCAGACTGCCTCACACCCCAAGGGAACCCCTATCCTGATGCAGGCCTCCCTTCAGGGCAAATAGACTGGCCCCCACCCATGTACCAGGCCTCTATCCTATCTAATAAAAGAGTAGGCTGGTCCGAGTGCAGTGGTGTGGCTGGTCCGAGTGCAGTGGTGTCTTACAACTAATTGATCACAGCCAGTTACAGATTTCTTGCCAGAACCGGTTTGGCTCAGTGGATAGAGCATCGGCCTGAGGACTGAGGGGTCCCAGGTTCGATTCCAGTCAAGGGCATGTACATTGGTTGTGGGCATATCCCCAGTAAGGGGTGTGCAGGAGGTGGTTGATCGATGTCTTTCACATCGATGTTTCTGGCTTTCTGTCCCTTTCCCTTCTTCTCTGTGAAAAATAAATAAAATATATTAAAAAAGAAAAGAGTAATATACAAATTGACCATCACTTCAACACAAAAGATGGCTGTCCCCATGTGGTCAAAGATTGCTGCCCCCATGTGGACACAAGATTGCCACAACAAGATTGCCAGAAGGGGAGGGCAATTGGGAGGAACCAGGTCTGCAAGGGAGGGCAGTTAGGAGTGACCAGGCTGACAGAGGAGGGAAGTTGGGGGTGACTGGGCCTACAGGGAAGGGCAGTTAGGGGTGACCAGGCCTTCAGGGGAGGTCAGTTAGGGGAAATCAGGCTGACAGGGTAACAGTTAGGCATCAATCAGGCTGTCAGGGAAGTGGTAAGGCAGGCAGAAGGGTTAGGGGCAATCAAGAAGGCAAACAGGCAAGCAGTTGGGAGCCAGCAGCCCTGGATTGTGAGAGGGATATTCAAATGCCCATTTAGGCCTGATCCTACCTGGATATAGGGCAGTCAGACATCCTTTAAAGGGTCCCAGATTGGACAGGGTGCAGGCTGGGCTGAGGGATACCCCCCTCCTCTGTGCATGAATTTTGTGCACCAGGCCTCTAGTGTATGTATGTATGTGTAAAAGGCTAATATTCAAAGTGTCCCCTTGGAACTTCAGGAGACCAGGAGTTTGATCACTTGCTATGATGTGTGCTGACCACCAGGGGGTGGCTCAAAATGAAGGGAGGCCCTGGCCAGCAGCTGGAAGGCCCTGATCAGCCCTGATCACTGGCCAGGCCAAGGGACCTACCCATGTACGAATTTCATGTAGTGGGCCTCTGGTTCCATATAAGAAAGCAGACTCAGACACAAAATAATTTATCTAAGTTTACAGAGTTAGTAAATAACAGAAATAGGCTCAAGTTCAGGTTTTGTGTTCTAAATCCAGTCCTGTTTGATAGCTTAAATTCTATTATAATCCTGCAGGTGGAAGAGGCTCTTCCCTATAAATAAAAAGCCTGTCTACTTCAGTGGAGAATGACTGGCTTACAATTCAGATCACTGCTATTGTCCTTCATTTTCTTCAGAGTTCTCCATAATGTTTACATTAGCAACTCATTATCTTAGTTACCAAATTAATGTCCCTGTCCCCTTTCTTCTCTTACCAGCTCTCCATTCTTAAAGAGGAAAAGTAAAAATAAACCATATCTATGTATCAAGATGAAATTAATGTTGGATTTTTAATCATGTAAATGCCAGCAAAAATCTCAAGTTTAAAATCCCAAAGCAAACTGCTGAACCATTGTACTAGCACAGGAAGAAATTAACTCCATCCATGCGAATGAGAAATTCTAAGTATTTGCTAGGATATTTTTTCTGCCTTCCTGTGTGACTAAAATACCTATGTTGAGACTGCATTTACTTTTTAAAATTTACTTATTTATTAAAAGTCTTTATTGTTGAAAATATTACACATGTCCCTTTTCACCCCCATTGACTCCTTCTATTTTTTCCCCCCAAACAATTAGTTTATTGCTCTTGTGAGGACAAATCTGCAAGGTGTAGGCAGGGGCAGAAGGACCCAAGATGACCTCTCTTATTTAGAGCCTTAGTACTGGCTGCCAGCTGGAGCATCTTGTTTCTTTTCCAGTCATCCAAGAGTCTATCACAAACTTCTTTACTTGTCAGTTGACTTCCAAGGAGATGCAAATGTAAAGCTGCAAGGCCTCTTAAGGCTTATGCCAAGAAATCACCATATTCTAGTGCCCAAAACAAATCATAAGATCAGCTTAGATCAAAGGGAAAACAATTAAGTTCAGCCACTTAATTGAGGGAGTGGCAAAATTATATTGCAAAAAGGCATGCAGGATTATGAGTTCTAGCTCGCCTTCACCTATCCCAGGCCTTCATCACTCTATTGTTTTAACGATAACTCTTTTATCATTTTATTAAACATTTTATAAAGTAAAACATCACTTGACAGACCTGAAATATTAAAAAGAAATACATAAAAGTGTTATTAGCTGAATTAAAATTCATAGAAGATGAGGAAACAGCTTGAAATGACTCTGAGGTCACACAGTAAAGACTTTAGGTTGTCGAACTCCAATTCACCTTGACACCTGGCAAATGTTTAAACAACAGGACTGTGGACCTATTGTTTTGAGTGATAGAAATGTCTCATGTGGACTCTGCTCTGGCCGAGCAGCCACCTGGGCAGATGCACCATTCATCACAGCTCTGAAGCTGAGCATCCTGTGATGTACAAGAGGCAGCAGTACTTCTTTCCAGGCTCAGATGTGTCCTTGGATCCCTCCATTCTATCATTTACTTAATGTTCAATTTCCTTTCTTCTCCTACCAATACCACTATCATTTCCATTTCTTCTAGCTCAGAAAGTGTTGCTCTAATATTAATATATGATAAATATCCATCTGTCTACCTATCTATCATCTATCTATATATCATGATTGTAAGCACAGTCCTTCTAATCTGGATCTGTGACATTTTTCAGGTATTTTATTTTCTATTTTGTTCTTTTAATTTCTCTAGTTTGGTTTCAATATAGACTCAGGAAGGCCAAGAGATAAAGTAGATATCACTGGTTTGTGGGAGTAATTGCTTTAATGAGGGGTCTGACAAGCTTCTGTTGGTCCTCAGGAAGCATGGAAGAAAGGACTGTGTTTATAATTGACTCTAATCCCCTCTAATCTTTTACCTTAACCTCAAGAAGAATTAAGTGATTGATTTTTTTTTTTTTTTGGTTGCTTGAAAGAAAATAAAGACCTCCTGGGATGAAACTTGGCAGTTGCCCAAAGACAAAGAGGCAATCAAGATCTGGCACCATTTGTATTTGGATATGGTGGACTGTCTTGATCTAATCAGGCAATTTCCCTCCCACTTCTCTGCAGAACGCTAGTTCTTAGTTCCTAATTGAGCACTAGAGTGATCCTGGGTGAGAGGTTAGATAGAATTTCATTATCATTTCCTTACCTCAATGCCAGATATCCGCAACACACAACATGGTGAAATTAATGTAGGCAAAAGTTATGCTTTAGTGTCCTGCTTCCTCTAAGGATCATCACTCACTCTCTGACTCCCAAGTCCAAGGCCTGTGGTTCTCAGTTTGCTGATTTTAGGCTGAAAGCACAACCCTTTTTCTCCTCACTCCATTCAAAAAAGCCACAGCGTGTAGTCTCCCCTCTGACAAAGCAAATTGCTCACATATATTGATGTTAACTAGTATAATGAGTTATTGGAATAAGGAGTAGCAAAATTTCAAATTGAATATTATTCAACTCCTTGTTTTTTAAGCTACTAGTGAAATTACAGCAAAAAGTATGATCCAGTGGGAATGTTGAACAATGGAAGGATACTTGAACTTCTCCCTTTTGTTTCTTCTCCCATTCAGTCCTCCTGTTCTCCCCATTCTTCAGCTACCTTCCTAGTTTCCATTACTGCTTACATACCCCATAGTTCGCAAATTTACATGTCTCTCCTTTTCCCTTTGTACCAGAACCTCTCAGCCTTCTAATGTCACCATCCTACAAGCAGCAACCGCTTGTCACACAGTCTCCTCTCCTGCTCCCAGATAGCAAGTACTATTGATTCCAGTACAAAGTCAACCTGTCATCTTGCACCACATTCTCATTTTTGCTCAGGAACCCTTTCTTTATTTCTTTGACCTCCTGTCCCCATCCTCCCAGTTGCTAGTTCAAATTATCTTGCTTCATTTTCCTCAGGGATCCTCTCACTGATTTTCAACAAATGTCCCAACTTCTCTTCCATTTATATCCAAGGTTGAGGATTCAAATCTGAATGTTTTTAACTTTCTTACTTTCCACATCTCAATATTACTTCACCATAATATTGTTCCCTTGTTAAAGGGGAACCACTTTGCTTTTCCTTTTCAGTCTGATTACTCCATCTATGCTCTGGAAGTCGGCTTCTTAATCTGATTCCAGACATGGTCCTTTAAATTATTAGTCTCTTCTTCTTCACTCTCTGCTTCTTCTCAGCCTAAAATAAATGTTACATTATCAAAATCTTATTCTAAAAGTACTTAACTGCTTTCCTTTCCTGCCACTTCTGACTATGCTTTTTATTTCCAGAAGAATTCTCTACTCTCAGCCTCCATGCACTGCTTGTTTGAACTTGCTGGTGAGAAATAAAGCAGGAAGGCTAGACAGAGAAGGAAATAAAAAAAAGACCTTCAGATAGGTGGTATTGTGGAGTGGAAGGCTGAATGGCCTATGAAGAAGAATGAGAAGAGCTGGCCACACAAGTGTGTATGGAGGTGGGGGTAGGGGATGGGAGCAGAAAAGTACTGCTCTGGACTTGCCTGCAGAAGTCAGAACAAGTTTCACAAGAACCCCACCGTCTGAGCAAAGGGAGCTGGAATAGGAAAGAGCCAATGTTCCTTTCCAGCCAGGTGGAAAGAAACACTGACCCCTTAAACCCACTCAGTTTCTGGGTGCGTTGCTGGGACAGAGTGGAGCCCCAGTGCAGCAGGTATAGGGCTGACTTTTAACTTCCTGCCAGGCACTGCTGGGCAGAGAAATCAGTCAGTTGCTGATGCTATGGGGCCCAGAAATTCTAGATGGAGCTACCGGAGGATGAAGGTAACTTCTGATTGTGTGGTGTGATGCCTCTCACCTCTCCCCACCTGGCCATCTGCCCACACCTTCCAATCCAGGTACTTCTGTTTTAACAAAGCACTATTAATTTCCAGGTTTTGTTCTGATTCAAAGTTGTCTACTTTTTTCCTCTGTTTCTGTGCCAAATGATGTCATTTTTTAAAAATTTAATGGAAAATGTTTTTGGTCTTCCACTTATCTGCAAACTTCAGGACCTATCATCAAACATATTTTTAAGAAAAAAGAAAGCCAGACCAAGGCTCAAGTATAACTCAAAGAGAAGAGGGTACTTTATTATTTTGTCACACTGAAGCCTTGAGCCAGACAGATCAAGTTTGTTAGAAAGGATTAAAGAACCAACCCTACAACATGTGGATTTGGGAACATATGTCACATTTAATATAGGAAAGAGCAGAATATCCCATGATTGGGTATAAGGGAAATATCAGAGGCAAGTATAGTCCATAAAAACCTGAAAGGAAAAGAAACCAATGCCAAAAGAGCCCTTGAGTTTTTCTCAAGCAAAGGAAACAAAGCTCCTCACTCAGATAGACAATACTGCCTGAGTAATACTATCATAAGAGTATTCATCTTTGTGTTCTCACTATCTTTTATGCTATCATTATTCCAGGCAAGGGTCATTTCTCTCTGGTTTCCATTGATTCCCCCAAATGCCACCAACACATAAACACTAACTCTCTTGGGGAACTCCACGGGCAGCAGAGCCCAGGGAAATTGTGTCATCCATTTAAGATGTCTCACTTCCAAGACACACTGATGTCCTGGGCCATTCCTGGCTCCCTTGGAAGCAATGAACAGACAATACAGGAAGCTGTCAGAAAATCCAATATCTAAACACAATATGAAATTGTGGTCTCAATCTAATAAGAATAAATTCATTTTGCTTAATTCCTTTTCTGTCACCTGCTTTGTGGGGAAAGTAACACATGATAAATCAGAACATTTTGGCCACCTTTGACTATATATTGACTCATCATTTCCTGAATAATGAGATCCCAGCCTCTTTATGCCTAATGGTTTGAACCATGTAAATTTGTGGAGAGTGGGTGTTTTAATTACCCTCTTTGCTATCAAGGTGTTACCACCTTCTTCTGCTGAAGAAACTTGAAAGACTTTCTCAGGTTTAGCTTAAAAGACTCAGTTGTTGAATGATCTGGGGCTAATTTAAATTCACAAATGAATTTAATGGAGATGTAGACATTCGTATGATCTAGATTAAATAACAGAGAACCAACACCATGCCAGGAAGTAACTGGGGCAGGAGCATTGGTTAACTTGCTATGTCTTCCACAGAAACTGGTTTTAATAAAACTTAAATTTGATTTGTTAAAAATTGCAAAGGAGACAAAATAATAAAGAATATGAGATCCTAGCCTCTTCCTGTTTCGAAGTTTTTTTAAGTACATTTATTCATTAAATTTTAAATGTCTTTTGTAGTGTCTCTATGCTTCAAACAGGACATCTATATATTGGGTGGCTTTTTACTTTAGATTTTTATGTAAGCTCTAGAAAGATCTTCCCATTAAGCCAATCACTCCAGCATGCTATGATTAATTCACTGTAACATTGATTTTTAAGGATCAGAGAAAAAGCCTCCTTAGTGGAGGGTGGGGGAGCATTAAGGGATTATAGGCTGCATCTGCCAGAACTAACATATTCACTCATATAATTTATTGTAATTTTTTGTTTTATATGGCCTAACATCTCTATATTTTGTGGATATCTTATGCTTCATAACTTATTGGCAGCCAAGCAGACTGCATAATGTCGAGATCTCTCAAAGCCATTTAGTGATGACCATTAAACTTGTTCATTTGTGTGATCTTTAGCAGTTTACTATTTTATTAATGAGGAAATGTGAGTCCAGAAAAGTTAAATGACTTACCTGTATACATCACTGAATTGGGGAAAAGCTTTGTCTGGGAAGTCTTCCTTCTCTTACCTCCTCTCCTTTGCATTTTATTTTTATGGATTTTGCTGTGGCTTCATTAGCTATACTATGAGCCAAACTCTAGACCCCTGACAGCTTTCACATATGCAGTCCCACTGAATCCTTATCACAACCTAACTGAAGCTCAAAGAAGTTATTTGATGAAGGTCATTAACCAAACATCTAGTGAATCCCAGATTTTAAATTAAAGATAATATCAATCCAGACCTTAAGTTTCTGACCATACCCCAAACATAACATTGCTTAGAAAGATGACATTGTAATATTCTCTCTTACTCCTCTCATTTCCCCAATATCTCTCTTAAGGCAAAATGTGAGTTCCTAAACTATTCCTCTGACCTCAAATCCCTGTCTGAAAAGCACTCTTCTTGGCCACCTTTTGCTCCATGCATCACTGTCTGTGTTAGGGATTCAAAACATAGCTGGGGACTTCAGTTAATGATTGATAGCACTAACCAGAACACAGATCACTTTTCTCCACATCTTTGAATCTACTGTTGACTCAAAGAGGAAAAAAAATAAATTGTTTTAATCAAGGAAAAACTTAGACAATAAATACATATCAACATTTGGCAAAAGATTATTATTATATTTTGTGTTAATTTAATAGGTCATTTTACAGTAGGTTTATTTTGGTGCCAACCACTGTATATAGCATCAACCTTCACATCCACATGTTTTACAGATGCTAGGACATAGCATCTCAGAAAGCATCTTCTTTAGGTTCCAGAACAAAATGAAACAACTTTTATGATTTCATTTTTTATGAGATCTTTGATGAGAGCCTCTTTCAGACATTGCCAATAGGGGGAGCTCTATTCCATAAAATACACTTCATATTGCACATGACTAAAGAGATATTTTTTAAGCCTTTCTCTAAGGAAGAAAAGAGTCTTCATCCATCATCCTGCTGCACATTGTTTGACTGGTGCTTTCTGAGGTGCCTCCTCACCAGTAGACTGGACAATGAAGGCTGAGCCCTGCTCTAGTACAGGTCAACCTATAAAGAAAGCCTGTGACCTCTCCTGTTATATTAACTGAAGACCACATAGCTGGTATGCTACACATTACCTGTTTGTCCCTCTGTGGGAGGCTAAGCTGTGTGGACTGTATAAACGAGGTCTCTTGATCTCTGGCTTCAGCAAATGAGTGCAAATAAATATCTGACTTTACTCTCCTTTTTCCCTTTAAGAGAGTGAAGTCAGGATATTTATGTCCCCAGTGCCTTTCCTACCTGAAGGTTTGCCAGTATGTCTGCACTTTCATACTGAGGACACATTCCTGTCAGCAAGTCCCTCCCCACTGCTACTCTCCTACTGATCCTCTGCCATTTCCCCTCAGTTCTGAGGAAGAAAATGGCTTTTCCTTGGTGGAAGTCCTTAGAACTATGTCAACCCTTGTTTCCCCTACACCCAACCACAACTTCACAAATGAATTACATATCAAACTCTACCTGATTATCGCTTCTGAGTGTCTTCTGTTTTCTGCTGGGATAAAATTGGCTTACCATGTCTGGAGTAATGCAGCTCCCAGGGAGCAATAACTTCAGTGAATGCTAAGCCATAGTGACAGCAAAGATTGCATTGTGGCTTTTCTGATATTTTTAAATACTGTGTGCCTGCATGGAAGAGCCCTGGATTTTATCACATTCATCTCTCCATAGTTATAGCATTATACCCTTTAACTCTCTGGTTATCAGAGAAAAAAAATCTTGTCTGATAGACGTCAGTAGACTTAGATTTGTCACCCTTACTTCTATCTTAAGAACTGTTATTGAATTTCAAGTTATATGTGACAAGATTTCTTTATTTTCTCCAGTTGACTTGAGCACTTGAAAAGTCAGCCATAAAATGTCTATAAACTTTATATTCATTTTGTCAAGATACATATTGTCTGTACTTTTGTCAGGGAACATACTGTCGGCTCTTTTATGAGCTCCTAGTTTTTTTAGCCTTATGTCCTTCACAGGGGACCTAAAGGTCATATTGGTGATGAATCCAACAGGGATCCTTAAACTGCTCATCCTTGTAGAGGTCACCTCTTCCTTTTGTTATATATATTCTACTAATAAAAGAGTAATATGCAAATTGACTGTACCTCTGCTATGTCCACAAGCCATGCCCACCAACCAATCAGAGCAAGTATGCAAATTAACCCAATGAAGATGGCTGCAGCCACAGAGAGAGCAGGAGGGAGGCTTGAGTTGCCCCTGGCAATGGAGGAAACCAAGCTTTCTGCAAACCCTGGCCTCCACTTAAGGCAACAAAGTTTCAATGGATGCCACCACAGAAGGAGCTACAAAGTTTCAATTGTAGAAGATAAATAAGTCCCAGATACCAGGGCCTCCACTTGGATGACCGGGGGGCATGGCTGGCCTGCAAACCACCACAGGCCCCTTGCCCAGGCCACCCCACACCCCAAGGGAACACCCACCCTGATCCAGGACACCCTTCAGGGCAAACCACCCATGGGCCCTAACCCATGTACCAGGCCTCTATCCTATCTAATAGAAGAGTAATATGCAGATTGACCATCACTCCAACACACAAGATGACTGCCCTCATGTAGACATAGGATGACCACCACAAGATGGCAAGCAGGGAAAGGCAGTTGGCAGGGATCAGGCCTGCAAGGGAGGGCAGTTGTGAGCGATCAAGGCTGCAGGGGAGAGCAGTTATGGGTGACCAGGCCAGCAGAGGAGGGAATTTGGGAGTGACCGGCTACAGGAAAGGGAAGTTAGGGGCAAACAGGCTGTCAGGGGAGCAGTTAGGCATCAATCAGGCTGGCAGGGGAGTGGTTAAGGGGTGATCAGGCTGGCAGGCAGAAGTGGTTAGGGGCAATCAGGAAGTCAGGCAGGTGAGCAGTTGGGAGCCAGTAGTCCTGGATTGAGTCCTACTTGGATCAGGCCTCAACGGGCAGTTGGACATCCCTCAAGGGGTCCCAGATTGGAGAGGGAGCAGGCTGTGCTGAAGGACACACACCCTCCATGCATGAATTTCATGCACTGGACCTCTAGTTGTGTGTGTGTGTGTGTGTGTGTGTGTGTGTGTACACACATATGGTTGATTTTTTTACAGAGACAAAAGGAGAGGGATAGAGAGTCAGAAACACTGATGAGAAGGAAACATCAATCAGCTGCCTCCTACACACTACTCCCCACTGGGTATGTGCCCACAACCAAGGTACATGCCCTTGACTGGAATCAAACCTGGAACCCTTGAGTCCCCAGGCCAACACTCTATCCACTTATCCAAACCGGTTAGGGCAAGGTCATCCCTTCCCATGATAATGCTGAAATGACATAGGGAAAGGGGAAAGGTTCTTTATCTTTGTCTCTGAGTCCATCCTACTGCCTGCCATGTAAATGGAGCCCAATATTTGTCAAGAAACATGTTGGAATAAAAAGTATGTCCTATTTTTTAGGACTATTTAGTTAGTTTATTTCAATGCTATAAACATTGTGAGATAAATATTCTACATTGTTAGTCCCCTTGATGGGAAATGCCATTACTTGGTCAAAAGAGTATCACCCAAAATATTTATAGAGTATCTATGATGCACCCAATACCATTCTGAGGGCTGAGATTGAGCAGTGAGTAGGGAGACAGCCATAACATGCACTCTGCCCAAAAGCACAGCCTAAGATAAAGGTCTGTTACAGGTAGTTTGGAATATTATTCTCTGAAACAGGAATATGAAATTTAAAAAATAAATAAATAAAGCAGGGAAAACGGGAAAGGCAATCCAAGGATGCATTATTAAGCAGTTTGCACCATGGACAAAGGTGTCTGGGCACCCTGTGAGGAGCCATGTAAAATACACCTTGGGATCATTCACCTAACATCAGAAGAGAAAGGATTTATACACCAGCTCCTGCTCCCATGGGTCATGTGTTTTCCTATAGGGTGTTGACTTCCATGAACTTCCAGGGTTGTGCACTTGTCAGAATGGATGAGGTACTGTGTCTCTGCCCCAAAGATGCCAGCTCAGAAGGTGGGAGGCATTCGGAGCCTCTGAGGACAGATGCTGTCAGGTTGTGCATGTGAACAGCTGATTGCCTTCATAGCAGCTGGAATAAAAGGGCATTTTGGGAGGCATAACAGATGACAAATACACTAAGCCCCTGTCCTTACAGAGTTTATAATCTAATCAACATACAAATAAGAACATAAGCAACCTAACTTCTCATAGTGATAAACACCATGAGGGACATATAGCTCTTGATGTGACGGCGATCCATGGCAGGAGCTCCCTTGAATGGTTATAGGTTTCCGGAAAGTTCGAGAGGAGGAGAGGGTATTTGAATGATCGCATTTATAAAATGAGGGGGGTGATTCTTCAGATTGAGAGAATCCAGTCAGGAAACAAATCTGTGGAAGAGTATTTGAAGCAGAAAATTTGGCAAATGCCTCCTGGGGTTTAATGAACAAGAAGCTTCTGAAGGATAGAAAAGATAGAAGAGGCAGAACTATGGTAATGAGGGAGTGTGGGATTGAGTGGGGAGGAGTGGGGGTCAGGGTCAACAAAGTAATGCAGGGCTTGGCAAAGCTGTAGTGAAATGTTGGGTTCCTCTCAAGCATTTGTAACGTAGTAGCCACATTTCACCCGGGTTTCTTTACTCCCCTGGTCCTGTAAACAGCAACATATATGATGTGATTAATCTTTATGAGGGAAAAAATGGCCTAAGGCAAAGCCAAATTCTTGAGTTGGTATTTATGTTATAAACTAGAAACCCGATGCATGAAGTTTCATGCAAGAATGGGCCTTCCTTTCTCTGGCTGCCAGCACCACCTTTATTCTGGCTGGAACCACCTTTCCGCTGCGACCCGGAGCTGCCTTTCTGCCTTTCCACGCTGCCCAGAGGCCCAGAGCAGCTGGGATGGTGTGGAATGCCTGTGTCCTGCCCCGCCCCCTGCCTCTTCATGCCTCTGTATGCAAATTAACCCTCCATCTTTGTTGGGTTAATTTACATACTCACTCCTGATTGGCTGGTGGGTGTCACAAAGGTATGGTCAATTAGCATGTTACTCTTATATTATGTGGCTTCAAGTTTATCATTTCACTGGGCAACAGATTCCTCATTTGTAATAAGGGGGGGGGTGCGATTCTTCTGAAGTTCCCTAGTTGCATAATTATGGTTAGAGGATGAAACTGATACAAATATTCCCAATTCCAAGGCAATTCTAACATCCTCAAAAGCTATAAGGCATGAGTTTGTTTTAGGATAAAAAACGTTTGAGAACCCTCACTTGTTTAAGAGGACTCTCCACACAGTATTTTCTTTTGCTCATATGTTTGCATCATCATCTGGTTCTCCTAGAAATGGGGCCATACCAGCTAAGCATTGGATAATTATAGCAGCTTCACCATGCAGCCAGGGGTTGTGTGTGCTGAGAATTGAGGAGATACTAGAAAGAGAAGAGCATTGTTTAGAGATGTAAATAGGAAACCTACACTGCTTTTTCTGAGCCAAACTAAAGGGAAAAATAAATACATAATAAATGGCTAAAGAACTATGGAAGTGAAATGACTTGATGTTGAGTTATGTAATACCAATGTGAGGTTAATTCAATACCTTCAATACAAAATAGTGTGTCTGGATTTACCAAGAGTTTGTCAGAGTTCCTCCATTAAATCAAATTGAAAAGCAAACAAGTGAACAAAACATACAAACAAAAGCTTCTTGAGCAATATATATACTAGAGGCCTGGTGCACAAAATTCGTGCATGGGGGGCGGGATGTCCTTCAGTTCAGCCTGCTCCCTATCCAATATGGGACATCTTGAAGGGATGTCGGACATCCCTCTCACAGTACAGGACTGCTGGCTCCCAACTGCTCACCTGCCTGCCTTCCTGATTGCCCCTAACAACTTCTGCCTGCCAGCCTGATCACGCTCTAACCACTCCCCTGACAGCCTGATTGATGCCTAACTGCTCCCCTGCCAGCCTGTTTGCCCCTAATTGCCCTACCTTGTGGGCCTGGTCACCCCCAACTGCCCTTCCCTGCAGGCCCCGTCACCCCCAACTTCCTTCCTCTGCCAGTCTGGTCACCCTTAATTGCCCTCCCCTGCAGGCTTGATCACCCCCAACTGCCCTCCCTTGCAGGCCTGGTCCCTGCCAATGGTCCTCCCTTGTTGCCCATCTTGTGGTGGCCATCTTGTGTCCACATGGGGACAGAATCTTGTGACCATATAGGGGCAGTCATCTTGTGTGTTGGAGTGATGGTCAATCTGCATATTAGTCTTTTATTAGATAGGATAGAGGTCTGGTGCATGGATGGAGGCCAGCTGGTTTGCCCTGAAAGGTGTCCTGGATCAGGGTGGGTATTCCCTTGAGGCATGAGGTGGCCTGGGCAAGGGGCCTGTGGTGATTTTCAGGCTGATCACATGCCCCAGCAACCCAAGTAGAGGCCCTAGTATCTGCGATTTACTTATTTTCTACAATTCAAATTTTGTAGCCTGGAGCAGAGCCAAGCCTTCTGCTCAAACAGCCATTGAAACTTTGTTGTCTAAACCTCTTTGCGGAAACCTTGGCCAGGGGCAACCCAGGCCTCTCTCCTGCTCTCTCTGTGGCTGTAGTCCTCTTGGGTGAGTTAATTTGCATACTTGCTCTGATTGGCTGGTGGGTGTGGCTGTTACAGTCAATTTTCATATTACTATTTTATTAGATAGGATAAACACACACACACACACACACACACACACACACACACACATCTAGTTTCCTCTGCGATATGTATATAGTTAAAAGTTAATAGAAATATCATAGGAATTACATTTTTTTAAAAGTATGATTTCTAGATTGGTTGTTTTTCAACCAGATATTAGAGGCAATTTGCATTTTAATTTGAAGAATGTTGGTTTTAATTGTTTATTATGTTAAACTAAATAGCTTAATAGTGTAATATAAGGCTCAATATAACAAGTAGTATTCTTTACAACAAGTTCATTAATGTAGGCATGACACATTTACCTTTCAAAGCTCAGTTTCTTCATCTGGTGGCCTCTATAAGAACTTCAATCACCAAATAAAATAAAATAATGTTCATCACAAGGTTTTCATTGAGCCAGAAATGTGGAGCAATAATATAAAAAACATGGTCAGCAATAAGAACTAACTTTCTAACTTACTCATTTTCCCTCCCCATTACAATCCTCCCTTCCCGAAGACTTTGATTTAGTTCTCAGTTAACAGGGAAATATTATTAATCATAATATATTTTCTGATAGAATCACTCAATTGAGGTTGTCTTGAGCTACACCACCACAAAAAGTAACAAAAAAAGCAAGTTCCCTCTTTCTCTTTCTCTTTTCCTCTCTCTTCCCTTCCTCCCTCTCTCCTTCCTTCCATCTTGCTCTCACACTCAGAACTCTATTTAAAAAAAAGTTGGAGGGGAAAAGTAGGAGGGGGGAATTACTAGCAGAAGATCAGATCTAATCATCAGTAAATTTTACCTAGCCTATTGTTTTCACCAAGTATAGAAACACAATATTTCTATGTAAATCTACAGTTGTAAAAATACAATATAGTTAAGGATATATTTGTAACACAGACAATAGTATGGTGAAGACCTGGGATGGAAGGTGGGGGCAGGATAGAAAGAGTCAATAAGGGGATAAAGGGGGACATACTAGTATGTGGTACTTTCAACAATAAAAATTTTTCTTAAAAAAGAATATTTTTGTAGCTATCTACAAAAGGATCCCACTATGTGATTTAGCTGTCTACAAAAGGATCTCAGTATGCAATTTTTTAAGGTCTAAAATCAATTGCAACACTTCTCAATTTTTTAAGGTGTTTTCTACATTTACTGTGAGAAGACATCTATACTAATAATAGAGAAATATGCAAATTGTCTGGGACACCATCACAGTAACATTAATGACCAGATAGCAGGCTGCATGGGGCAACAAGGCTGGCAGGGGGGTTAGTGAGGGATGACCAAACAACTGAATAGCAGACTGTGTGGGGCAATCAGGTCAGCAGGGGGGGACAGTTGGGGGTTACCAGGCCAGCAGACAGAAGTGGTTATGCATGATCAGGCTGGCAGGGAGGGCAGTAGAGGTGATCAGGAAAATAAGCAGGTGAGCAGTTAGGAGCCAGTGGTCCCAGATTGTGAGAGAGATGTCTAACTGCTGGTTTAGGCCTAATCCTGGGGATCAGGCCTAAGCTGGCAGTCAGACATCCTCCAGGGGTCCCAGATTGGAGAGGATGCAGGCTGGGCTGGAAGGACTCCCCATGCACGAATTTTGTGCACTAGGCCTCTAGTTTTAAATAAATTTCAAAGTTTTGAAACCAGAAACAATGTAGAATTTAAAATATTTCTTCACATTTTGCCTATGTTAACTTAACCTTAGAAATACTAATGGATTCTAAAATGTATTTCTACAAACGTTAAAATTATTAAGTTTTTATTGAGTCAACATTAGCTTCCCAGCATTTTAGGAAACATTAAGTTCTCTCTTTCCCCCTCTCTCTCTCCCTTTTTCCTCTCCCCCTTATTTCAATTTGCTGCTAAAAAGATACATTCAAATATTACTGACTATAATTATTAAGTTAAACTTCATAATTGTATGTCTCAAAGTAAGACATTAGGAGGAAGCTTTATATTTATTTTATTTAAAGTTATTTTCTGTGCACCCATACAATGAAATATGTAATCATTTGTAAAGGAAGAAGCTTATCTTTATTTTAATTGATATTTATTTTTTTACAGAGAGGCAGGGAGAGAGAAAGAGAGTTAGAAACACCGCTTATCTTTATTTTAGAACACGTGTATACTAGAGGCCCAGCGTGTGATATTGTGTGCAGTAGGCTGCTTCTCTAGGACCTGGCAGGAACCGGGAGCAAGCTGCTTGTGTCTGTTGGAGGCGGGAGCCAGCTGCCACCACCTGCGGGAGCCTAGAGGGAGCCATGTGGCTTCCACAGGAGCTGGGAGGGTTGTGCACTGCTTCTGTGGAAGACAAGAGGCAGCCACTGCTGCTGCCCACAGGAGGTGGAAGGAAGCCGCAGCTGCTGCCCACGGGAGCGGGAGTTGGGGGGAGCAAGGGGAGGGGACTGAGAGGTGGTCCATGCATCTCCTGGTGACCGGTAGCACAAGTGGCCCTGATGCACACACAGTCTCCTGCTGATAGGTCATTACTGTGACAGCATCCCAATCAATTTGCATATTAGCTCTTTATTATACAGGATATCTACAATATGTTGTACAGTGTAAGCAGAAAAGCATGGGTTAGAGTGCATATAGTAAAAATAGTAAATGCCAATTTTCTTCATATATATATATATATATATATATATATATATATATATGTAAAAGTCTAAGAAGATATAAGACAAAAGTAAGTGTTGTCTTTAGATGATTAGGATTCCAGCTGATTTTTATTTTCTTTGTTAATCTTTTAAAATGTTTTCTGGTAATGAGCAGATATTGATGCTGTCACTGGAAAAATGTATTAAATTAAAAGCAGTCTTTCATAGATGGGATTGAGCATGATAGAAATGATGGTAAAACAGGTTGCTATACTGAAAGTCTCATAAAATTATTTCTCTCTATTAGATGGTAATTCCTGAAACTCATAAAATTTGAGTAAAAGCCAAAAGGAGGAACTTGGCTCTCATGAAGGCAGGGCCTCTGTGCTGCACACTGGCTGGTGATTCCTCACTTCCCAACAAATCCAGTGACACTTTGACAGGTGCTCCTTGGGTGTGGTGGCCCTTCCAGCTCTATTATAGGTTTCTTTTCTCCTAATTCTGGTGCATAAAACTTTGCAGGAGACTTTGATTCCATGTCCAGTTGGACAAGCCTTACTTCCCCTTTCTTGTAATGTCCATGCCTCCTTCACTCTCTGTCAATCATCAAGCTCTTGTCCTCAGAAGCCTAAAGATATTCTGCCTCCCATTTCTTCTGTCTTTTATTCCATCTACACATGCCAACTTAATTCACCTTCCCTTCTAAAATGTTACATTTAAACACATTGCTCTTTTGTTGAAAATTCTATAATTCTGTCTAATGTAAGAAAAAAATCTATAGGATAAAATTTAAAGCCCTCCATAATAAGCTCACTGGTTGGGCTTGTCTACCTCAAGCCTCCCATAAAGTCTCTATTCAATGATAATAATCAAATCACTGAATTAACCTTTCGCTTCAATACTACCAAGTGTTGGTTCTTACTATTTTCTCTGCCTGGGGTGGCTTATCTCATGAACTCCACCAGATCTACTTCTATGATAGGCAAATTTAGAATTCACACTTCATAGGTTCCTATCCCACTTGATCCTTGGGAGATCTCCTCTTGCCTAAAGACCTGTCCTACTTCCACTTTTGATCATGTGCATTGTGTCACTTGGGGATTTTTCTGCAGCAAAATATAAGTGCCTAAAGGGCAAGACACGGTTTTTATCATTTGTGTTTTTTAATCACCTAGAACTATTGCTCTTTGTAATCTTTTAAATTTTGGCACTCAAATATTTTTTTATTAGCACAAATATTAAGCATTATGGTTTCTAAACATTTTGGGAGAGAAACCTAACACTTCACATTTTGTGTGTGTGTGTGTGTGTGTGTGTGTGTGTGTGTGTGTGTGTAAGTAAAGAATAAAATGCAAGACAAATCAGTAATGTTTGAGTTAACCTCTCTGAAAACCACAAAAGTAAGTTTACCATTTTGCTCAACTTCCTATTTCTGAAAATGTCCTTTTCTCATTGAGGGAAGTGTTTAGAAGGAGCATAGAAAAAGTTTGTCCAAAACAACCAGTTATGGCTCACCAGTAGCAGAAATAATGAGTGTCCCGGCTTCTCTTTGTAAATAATTGAATTTGCCTCTGAAGTTCAAGGAGTTCAAGATTTCTTTTTGTGTGTGAAACTGACTGCTTCTGTTTCCTCTTTATATGAGCAGAGTATACTCTAAGACAGAAAAAATGCCGTGCAATTGGGATTTGGTGAGCAGCGAGTATAATAGAAGAGATTGACATGACTTCTATAGAAGAGTTATTTTTAAGCTTAGAGAATGCCTATCCCCATGCTGAAAGGGCCTTTAAAAAATAATATTGGGATTGAAAGACAATGGAAGCAAAATTCCCATCATCTGGGAGAGCTGTTCTGGTCTGCAGGGTGTTGCTGCCACCTGCTGCATGAAAACAGCCATGAAGCAGCTGTCACCTGGGTCTCACAGCTGCAGGACATCAGGTGCATTCAATTAAGATTCTGTGAGCATCTGAATTTCTTTTTCCCTCTCTTAGAGTCGGGGTGGGTCCCAAAGGAAAACTAGTCAAATCTGATGAACTCCGGCTGCAGAGGTTTCTAGACATAAGAACCATGAACCAGGCCCTGAATAAAATACCCAGAGAGGGCCAATTTGCCCAGTAGCCACTGACCAGGTGCTTTGAGTAGCCAAACCCAAAGAGAGGTAAGGATTCCAATAAAAGTGAATAGATAGCTCAGGAATATATATGACGATTTCCTTTTTAAAAAATTTAAGGTGTTTTATTTTACATTATCAATCTTTTGTGGAGTTGCTTTACATTAAAGCAATAAAAAATAGGAGACATCTAGCCAGTGTAGCTCACAGTTGGTTAGAGTTGTTTCTCACAACAAAAGGTTCAATTCCTGATCAGGGCACATACCTAGTTTTAGGGTTTGGTCCCCAGTTGGGGTATATACAAGAGGCAATCAATCAGTGTTTCTCATTCACACAAGTGTTTCTTTCTTTCTCTCTCTTTCTCCCACGCCCCTCTCTCTCTGAAATCAATAAACATATCCTCAGACTAGGATTTTTTTTAAAAAAAAAGGAGATATCTAAATATATCGAATGAGGAGGGGTATTGTTCTTAGAGAATTCAATAAATTTACATGTTTATTGGTTCCACTTAGGTAAATTCCCCTTAATATGAGAAGTGGAGTGAGGTAACTAAATTTCTTCCCCAGGCTTGCAATGTGTGCCATTAGTAGGGACACCAACCTACAGATCAGGATCTCCCCAGTATATCTATTGAATTGTGTTTACCTCTATAGTCCATCACTGTCATTTACTGGAATTTTTAGGGGAAATGAGGAAGAGATGAAGGAATCAAGTGTCATGATGTCCCCTTGCAATCAAAGACTGTAAACTCCTCAACTCTCTTTCTGAAATATGCTTGTCATCACTACCTAAACCAACACCTCCAGTAATCTGAGACTTAGTACGGAAGTTGGGTGGTGGGGGAGGTGTGGAGGGGGTAAATGCTTGAAGAGGCCTAAGTTAGGAAATAGGTAACTTCATCTTCTGGCCTTTGCAGAAAACATCATTAGCTGAGTAGTAATGAGTAATTATGATAATCATGGCAAGTATGTGCACAGGGTAGCCTGGACATCCAGGAAGATGGTAGCCCTGTTTCACCATCTGCAAAGTTCTCTTCTACCAGCTAAAATCTAATCCCTTCAATGACAAGGGTAATGTAATGCCTTATGTCTTAGCATCATTCATATTCATCCCAAATCCCTGACTTGGGCAGGTCAGTATGCACTTAATGGCATGATGTCATGATACATGATACATGATACATGATACATGATACATGATACATGATGATAAGCTGGTGAAAATTCTCTTGGCCTCAAAAAGAAATTGTCACCTCAAAAATGAAGTTCAACGTTTGTCTTTGTCTTTAGGTTTTCTGGGTGCTGCCAAAATGTAATAGTGAGATTGAGGTCACAGAATACTTCACCCATTGTCCATACAGTTGTATGTTACATATATTACTCATTTTTTATTCTTTGTTTATTACACTTAACACTGCAGTCTTCCAACTAATGCTTTGTCTTCTTAATGTTGGAATGTGAAGATGGTCTATTTTATCCTAAGCTAGAAAACCACAAAGTCATATCTGTCAAGGGACACACATCATGTCTGAGGAGTCACTTCCCTGTTCTCCTATTTTGGTCCTCTGTAAATAGAAGTGACTGGGCAGATGTCACATGCTTTGTGGCTAACTGAGGTAGGAACTTCTCTGCTTGTGCATTCTGATTGGTTCAGACATACTCTCTATGGTTTTGGGCTGAGACACAAGCTTTTATGCCATCAGCAGAAGAGGCCTCCCACACAGCACTGTCAGCGACTTCCTTGTCTAACTTCCAGTTCTTCCCAGACTAGGGGCAGAAAAGAAGCCCTCACTCCCCTTCCTCCAGGAAATGTGGGTCCCCTGCAAGAGAGGAGACAATAAAGTTTAGTTTGATAGTTGATGCTCCCCTCAGTTACTTTTCAGATTTTATTAAATGTGTTAATGTTTTGTTCTTTCACCCTAGAGCAATTCTGTAAAGCAAATACATTTTAAAATTGAACAGAAAAACTATTATAAAAGACATGAGGCTCACATTTGTTAAATGACTTTGTGCTCCTGAAAGAAGTGCATGAAAAGCACATTATGAACTGCTCTGCGTGATTTCCTTTGGATTTAGAAGCAGCTCAACTGACACAGATCCTGACGGAGAGAATCTGTGGGTACTGAAAAGTCTTTTAACAAAGGTGATACACAAGGTTTCAGAGAACAATTTTGACTCTGTTCTGTTGAAGGTTATACTGAGCTCTGAACCACATTACTTTCCTGTCTACGTTTCATTTCCTGGGGTCTTGCCAAGTGATAAACAGACATGGGTGTGTGGTAGATTTGGGGTTTTTCAGTATGAACAGAGTGGCTCGAGTTTGTTTAATTAAAGACATCAGTTGGCTTCTGTGATCATGGTGAAAATGTTGCTGTAAGACCTTCAGGAGACAATGGAGAATAAATGGACATACCGTGCTGTCTATTCCATTATCCAGATACATTTTGTCAGGGGTAAGAATTCCAGTTGTACTTTCTTGTCAAATCAGCCACTTTAGGGGGCGAGGGAGACCTCTTGCTTTTGGAAGATACCTCATACTGCTGCTGAAATTGAGCACAAAGGCAGATCGTTCCGAAGGTTTTCAGTTATGTATTTAAACAGCAGCTATGGGGGAGCTGTTAGACTACAAAGGATTGCTAAGGAACAATAAAACCAAGAAGAGGATGAGTGGTTTGTATCACTGCTCAGAGACATTTTTTACCCATTTCCTTCCTAAGAGGGTCTCTGGAGTAACTGGGAAGTTTTGCTTCTTAGAAATGAAATGTTCTTCAAACAGTAGTCAGAACAACTCTGGAATACTAAAAATATAAATAACTCACAAAGCAATAAATGTTCAGAGATCCTTGCTCAACTTTTTTCTCTCTTACAACTATCCTTTTTTTCTTCTTTTGGATATAACAAGCATTTCTCCTCCAAATACGAGTGTTGTTGGCAGTTGAGCATATGTTGAATTTAATGAGCCATGTGCAGGTAACAGACCTGGGAGACATAGCAGGGTCCTTATGACTGTGGGAACCAAAGCCTAACGGGCCTATTTAGAAATGGTAGGAAGAAAGATTAGTTCTGCATTCCACAGCATGAGGGTATTATAGGGATCTTGAGTGTCTTAAGAATTAACTCTGCTTTTCAGATAGAGCTACTAAGATTTTTAAGGAAAATTTCTAAATCAAAGGAGACTTTGGAATATAATTCGGTAGATAGGATCAGAAGCATATTATCCAGCAAAGGAGAGCTCACAGGGAGATACATTAAACTGTGCTAACCTCTGCCTACCCATGCTTTTGCATCCATAAAAGTGTAATAACTCCTGTTTGTCAAGTACCTTTGAGAGTCTTGTTTCTTCTCAGTTGCTTGTCATCTTTTTATCTTTTCCCTTTGTTAGCTTCTGTAGTACTTGTCACAATAATATGTCATTCCTTTAAAAGTATTCCATGTTCATTCTAAAACTGAGGCCTACGCTGTTGAAGGTATGTCAAAGATGCAATACGTAACATACTTTAAGTCCCCTCTACCATTTGATCAGAGAACTGATGGGAGAGAATCTTCTTTTATATCTAGTATTTCAAAGTATTGATTATAGATGAATGCTAACCAAATGATTTGTCTTTAGTAGAAATTTTACCTGAGGTGTTTTCTCCTCTTCTCCCCTCATAAACTCCAACTATATGGAGATAAAGGCCCTTACAATCCATATATATTGAATGTCAAATTTCCTACTCTTCTCAGCCAATCTGGCAGTAATTTGGAGGTTTTGAGGTTATAGAAAGAGTGAAGATTCTAGGCAGCCTAATTCATATTCTTTTATTGAGGTATGCCTTTGAACAAACACCTTAATCTGCCTGTGCCTCAGTTTCCTCTTTGAAAAAGAATGTTAATAATATCACTCTAGTATGTGAGAAGGATTAAACATGACAACATATGTAAACACCTCTTGTACATATATATTTTAAAAACTGCTACACAGAGTTTATAGTTGATTTTGTAATTTTAGAAAATACCACTTGAGTGTTACATGCAGCTGTGGATGCATAACCAAAAAAAGCCAATTGTATTAAATGTAAGAATAGTTGCCATAATAAGTTTGATGGTGAATTTCAATGTTAAAAAAGTCTTGATTGTATTCACCAGTAGCTAGAGATCTTGTTATTTTTTAGATTAGACCAACCAACAAAAAGTAAACATTCAGAAGTCAGTAAGTTCCTCTCCCATCCTAAATTAAATGCCTGCTCACATATGTTGAGATCTAGGCTTCTCTCTCTGGGTCGTGAATGCACTCTCTCCAATCCCTGAAGCAGCCAGGGAAAACATTCCTGTGGTGCTCACTCACTTCATCAAAGTCATCCAAGTTTATAATTAAGAGTCACTCATGTGAATCATATAAACTGATGGTTTATGTTCTTCCTTTTCAGGGATATGGGAAGAAAAATTCAACACAGGAGGAGACATTTATGCTTTACCTGGCTCTGATGTCAATCTGACCTTCCAAACACAGAAGAAAGACATCTTGGTGCAAATGCAATGGTCCAAGGTCACCAAAAAGATGGACCTCATTGCCCTTTATCACCCCCAATATGGCTTCCACTGTGCCAGTGGGATTCCCTGTAAGTCACTGGTGACTTTCACAAAAACTCCTGAGAATGTGTCAACATGGACTCTGCACTTAAGGAACATGTCCTCCTCACTCAGTGGGAAGTATGAGTGCAGCTTTATTTTTTACCCACACGGCAGTCAGACTAAAATCTACAACCTTCTTATTCAGAAAAATGGTAAGCACAAATATGTATTATGTGCCAACTATGGGCTAAGCATGGTACTGAGTATGCAAAGTTGAACAGAAAGTGGTATTGCTTGTAAGGAAGATAGAAACTGATCAAATAATTCCACCAATAAATGTAAAATTGCAACAGTGATAAGCAACAAGAATTGCAATGATCTAGTGAGAGAGCATATAATAGCTGTCAGGGAAATTGTCTCTGAGAAAGCAACGTCCGAGCTGAGAACTAAAGAAAGACTAGATGTTCACACCATTTCAGAGGTGGGAGGATAGTGAGTAACTCAGAGAGAGACAACAGCTTGTGTGGAGGGCTTTGCAGTGTATGAGAAAATGGGAAATATCAGTGAGACTGTAGTGCAGAGATCAGGGGATTGAGTGTAAGATATGGTAAGGACAAGATCTTGTGATACGTTGTCATCCATGTTTGAGGTTTTGATTTTTATTGTGGGAAGACATTGAAGCATTTCCAGCAAATGATGGTATGACATTTATAGTCTAGTTGTATTTGTGTTATAAAAAGATCATCCTGACCTTAGTGTGAGAATGGAATGAAGGTGGATAAAAAGGAGACACTGGAGACAAATTAGAAAACAATTTTAGGAGTCCAGAGGAGACAGAGTGTTGTTTGGGTTGATATAAAAGGAAAAAGATTGAGGAAAGAAAAAGAGAAATTTTATGCACTGGGCATAAAAAAGACATTTCTTGGTAATATAAGACAATTGCAGTATGAGTGAAGGAGAGAGAAAAATTGAGGTTGCTATCCAGGTGTCTAGCACACACACCTGAATGGCAGTGGCATTTGCCAAGATAGGAGGCAAAGAGGAGAGAGAAGATTTGTGGAGGAATTCACAGGAGTGCTCTGGATATATTTAGTGTAGGGTAGCTAAGGGGGCCAACAAGGCTGATGCACATGAAGCGTTCACACAAACATGCTTTGGACACCTGCTCTACAGGCAGGAGTCCTGGGCTTAAGTTCTAGATCCTTTCTGGCTAGAAATGAATTTTACCTGGGATCTGTCATGCCAATTCTCTGAATCCACCTGGAAAATCACCATAATAATTCCCACCCTAAACTATTTGGTCATAAAATCAATTATTTCTATTTCTACTAATAAGTCAACAAATGAATGCACCGGAAATGGAACGTTTTTAACTCACGGCAAAGTGACCTCGTAATACAAGAAAAAAAAAAAACAGAATAACTCATGAAGGCTATGCTAAGGAGGGGGCTTAGAGCTACCCATGACAAGCAGGTATGGATTTATTGCCTCCTCTCCATTTATTAGCAAGAAATAAGACCATGGGATTGAAACAGTCCACCTACAGACTAGACCCTTTTCCACCACCACCTTACAATGCTCTAGTCCCATTCCTGTTTGTTTTCCAGAAAAAATGCAGTTGAGTTCAATTGGGGATAGCATGAGGTGGCGTTGAGTGAATAGAAATAAGGAGAACATCATTTATACATTGGAGTCAGGTGGCTCAGATTTTAATGTGAACTCTGTCATTTACTATATACATTATCTTTGCCAAGTTATTTCAAGTCCCTAAGCTTTTGTTTCCTTATATAACAAACGTAATAGGTAATTATAGTCCCTTCTTCATAGATATCATTATTTTGATGATTAAAAGAGATAATCTATGTGAATCACTTAGCATGGTTCCTATCAAAGGATACAAGTGTGGTAAATAGTAGTTTTCATTAAGTATAATATAGTACTGAGTAAATTATTTTTCAATTCTTATTAAAAATGAATCCTCCTCCCTCTTTTTATGCCTAATTTGGAACCCAAGAGTACATTTATTATATGTGAGCACAAGTACACATTGACCCTGGCTTAGATATAGATTTTTTTTTTACCTCTGCATAGATCTGGAATCTATACTATTACATATCTGAGCACTTACTGTTTATTCCTTAAGATTGGCAACATAGATTGATATGCCTCTAGGAAATAGGATACAGCTCCTATATGAATTATGATGTCTTCAACATGAAGTCAGAAATGGAAAAGAGGTAGTATGTTCTCTAAAATGAAGGGTGATATTGCCTTTAAGGAAAGTGTGTTACTTAAAATAAAGGGCAACCCAAGGGGCCCAGTTGTAGCAAAAACAAAACAAACAAACAAACAAAAAACTTGCACATCAATAGAGACAGCCAGGTCTGCATCTTGTGTGGTTAGAAAATCCTTAGTCTTCTGATTTAACTTTGCTGCTGGTCAGTTGGATTGAATGAAAAACAGTGGCCTCAGTGTTAGGGAAATGGTTCTAGTATTATGTATTTAGGTAGAAATGGAGGAAAATAGAAACAAGGGGAAAATTTTTTCACTGAAGCAACTAAAAATGTAAGCCTGGCATAGAGCTAAGAGGTAGACACTTCATTCAGAGAAGGCAGTTGCCATTCAAAAACCCTGTCAGGCCCCCACACAATGATAGATCTTTTTCCTCTTTATTCTTTTGATCTTCTCTCACTTCTATTTTCCCTCTTAAATCTCTGAGAGATTTTTACATTTGCAAGCTAGTTAGGTGAACAAAGCACACATAAATTACAAACATTTATGATGTACATAAAAAGATGCAAATTGAAGTGGTATATAAGAATCTAAATATGAAAATGCTGAGAAACCAGAGGCAGTTAGGACCTCTTCCTGTTTCCTTTCTGTTGCCATATGCCTTATGCCACCCCCTCCTCTGCTCACACAACAGGGCATGCTACTTCTGTCCCCTGTTCCTTGAGGGCCTAGCTGAGAAGAGATGTTTTTCTCTTTTCTCAATATTTAATTCCTTTGTGTTAGTGCTCTGAGGATGTGGATGAGGTAGAAATATAATAAATAGTAGGTGTTTGCTTCTTTTAAAAAGATATATTTGTATTGATTTCAGAGAGGAAGGTAAAAGGAGAGATAGAAACATCAACAATGAGAGAGAATCATTGATCAGCTGCCTCCTGCAAATCCCCTACTGAGGATCAATCCCGCATTTGCATTTCTCTGATGAATAGTGATGTTGAGCACCTTTTCATGTACCTGTGGGCATGTGTATGTCTGCTTTAGAAAACTGTGAATTCAATTCCTTTGCTCATTTTTAAATCAGGTTGTTTGTTTTTGTTATTGAGTTGTATATATTTTGGATAGTAACCCTTTATTAGATATATTAGAGGTCTGGTGCACGAAATTCACACACAGGGCACAGGTGATCCCTCAGCCCAACCAGCATCCTCTCACAATATGTGTCCTTCAGGGGATGTCCAACTGCTGGTTTAGTTGGACATCCCTCTTGCAATTGGGGACCACTGGCCCCTAACTGCTCACCTGCCTGCCTGCCTGATCATCCCTAACCATTCAACTGCCTGCCTGATCACCTCTAACCACTCATCTGCCTGCCTGATTGCCCCTAACCACTCGCCTGACTGCCCAATCACCCCTAACTGCTCGCCTGCCAGCCTAATTACCCCTAACCACCTCTGTCTCAGCCCTACTATAGCAGCTTTGTCCAGGACATCCAGAATGACGTTCAGAATGACATCTGGGTGGTTGTTTGGCTATCAGGGCTAATTAGCATATTATGTTTTTATTATCATAGACTAGAGGCCCGGTGCCTGAAATTCATTCACGGGATCGGGGTTGTGAGGGGGGTATTCCTCAGCCTAGCCTGCACACTCTCCAATCTGTAACCCCTTGAGAGATGTCCAACTTCCAGTGGGATCAGACCTAAATGGGCAGTTGGACATCCCTCTCACAATCCAGGACTGCTGGCTCCCAACTGCTCACCTGCCTGCCTTCCTGATGCCCCCTACCCACTCTGCCTGCCATCTGGATCATCCCCTAACCACTCCCCTGCCAGCCTGATTGATGCCTAACTGCTCCCCTGCCAGCCTGTTTGCCCCTAACTGCCCTCTCCTGCAGTCCTGATCACCCCTAACTGTTCTCCCCTGCAGGCCTGGTCCCCCCAAACTGCTCTCCCCTGCAGGCCTAGGTCCCCTCCAACTATCCTTTCCTGTAAACCTGGTCACACCCAACTTCCCTCCTCTGTTGGCCTGGTCACCTAGAACTGCCCTCCCCTGCAGTCTTAATCACTCCCAACTGCCCTCCCTTTTAGGCCTCATTCCTCCCAACTTCTCTCCCCTGCTGGCCATCTTATGGTGACCATCTTGTGTTCACATGGGGCAGGATCTTTGACCACATGGGGGCAGCCATCTTGTGTGTTGGAATTATGGTCAATATGCACATTAGTCTTTTATTAGATAGGATAAGGCCTGGTGCATAGGTGGGGTCCAGCTGGTTTGCCCTGAAGGGTGTCCTGGATCAGGGTGGGGGTTCCCTTGGGGCTTGGGGTGGCCTGGGTGAGGGGCCTGTAATGGTTTTGAGCCCAGCCATGCTCCCCAGTGACCCAAGTGGAGGCCTTGGGATCTGGGATTTATTTATCTTCTACAATTAAAACTTTGTAGTCTGGAGTGGAGGCCAAGACAGGCCAGGGCTGCAGAATCTTAGCTTCCTCCATCATCGAGGGAAACCCTAGCCATCAGCTCTGTGGCTGCTGCCATTTTTGTTGGGATTTATTTATCTTCTATAACTGAAACTTTGTAGCCTTTAATGGAGACCTGGGCCTGCCAGAGTGTGTGGAAAGCTTGGCTTCCTCCATCACCAAGGAAGCTCAAGTCTCCCTACTGCTTGCTCCCTGGCTGTAGCCATCTTGGTTGGGATTAATTTGTATACCTGCTCCTGATTGGCTTATGGGTGTGGCTTATTGGTGTAGTGGAGTGATGGTTAATTTGCATATTACTCTTTTATTAGGTAGGATGATTTGCAAATATTTTCTCCCATTCAGTAGGTTGCCTTTTCATTTGATGATTTCCTTTGATGTACAAAAGTTTTTAGTTTGTTGTAGTTCCACTTATTGATTTTTCCTTTTGACTTTCATTTTACTGTTAAATAAAAAAAATTTTAAAATTCAAGTTTTTAATCCATCTTGAGTTGAATTTTGTGTATGGTATAAGGTAGAGGTTTGTTTTATTCTTTTGCATGTGGCTGTTCAGTTTTTCCAGCATCATTTATTAAAGAGGTTGTCCTTTTCCCACTGAATACCCTTGATTTTTTTGCAATAACTTAGTTGATCATATATGTGTAGATTTCTTTCTGGGCTCTCTATTCTGTCTCACTGATTTATATATGTTTTTATAATATAAGTTGTTCTAAAACTTGAATGCTAGCTCTTCTTAAATTGTTGTATAACTCCTTATCTAACAATTTTTTTTAACAAATATAGTGCAAGGCATGAGAAATACAGTGGCATGCATTAGACATGATTCTGTCCTCAGGAATCAGGAAATCCAGTGGGAGGAGGCAGACATTAATCAAATAAGAAAACAAATTTCAAACTGCAATAGTGAGAAGTGGTCTTCAGTAAGAAAGTAGACAATGTTACAAGAGGGCATAATATAAATATCAAGAAAGTTTTCCTGGAGAAATGACACTTGATCAGGCATTAACTAGGTAATGGTGGCAAATATAGTTTTACATAGAACAGAGTGTGCAAAGACACTGTGGTAGGAGGAAGATATGGCAACTGTGGGGAATTTTAAAAGGTATTAAGGTTTTTTAAAGGAGCAGGTTTAAAAGGAAAGCAGTTGAAGATAAGGCTAGAGAGATTGATTAGTCTGGTTAAGTTTTGTTTTTATCCTAAAAACTATGGAAAAAAATTAAAAGGTGCTTTTTTTATTTTTATTGTTTTATCTACATGTCTAAGAGATTATTGTGACCAACATTTAGAGAATGAATTGAAGAAGGGCTGAGAGAATAGTGTAGGCCAGTTAGAAGGCAATGGAAGAAATCTAGGTGAGAGATACCTGTAAACCTGAGAATAGTGGCAGTAGATGGAGAAGAATGCTCAGATTAGAAATATGTAGAAGAATCAACCTATAGGATTTGGAGCAGATTGCTTATGTGGAATAAGAAATAAAAATCAGTATCAAGGATGATGCTTTGGTCTCAAATATATAGAAGAGGAAAAATGGGAAATTATTCATTGTGTTAGAAAACACTAATGGGTGGTCAGATTGTGTAAGGATTATTTTGTGTTTGACTTCATCCATGTTGAGTTAGACAGGAAGTTGAAATATACAGAAGATGTCAGGCAATCAACTGGATATATAATTCCTGATCTAAATACAGATTTAAACAGAAGACACAAACTGGTGAGCCACCTGAGTGTGGGTGCTAACTGGAGTTCTGAAAGTGAAAAAAATCATATAGAGGTAGAAAATCAACTAAAAAAAGCAATGTGGCCCTTCAACAGAGTCTATGGTGATGGATGGAGAAAAACTAATGTTCAAATTGAATAGAACAGCAATTAAAGAGGCAAGAGTAAAATTGGGAGAGTTGAATTATAAAAACCTAGAATAAAAATAATATTTAATAAAGGAAGTAGCCATTGCTTCTGATGTTTCTGAGAGGGCAAAATGATTATTGTATTGTATTTATAAACATAAAATTTATTGATAACAAGAACTATTTTGTGTCATTATTACAATTGGAAGTCAGAATGAAGGGAGAAGAGGTCTGAATAGAAGTCAAAGAAGTGAAAACAACAAATATTGACACAACTTCTAAAAAATGTGTCAGTGTAATGCAAAGGGTAGGGGAGCTTAAATGAGGATGGTCATGGTAATGGTGGTGGCAGTGACAGTTTTATTTAGTGAAAGACATGGACTATTGTTTCAAAGTAATATGCAAGATGCAATTGAGATATATAAATATACAATGAAAAAGGTAAAATAAATAAATTAAAGTTTCTGAGAAGATGGAGGCAATGAGATCCATAACATTAGTAGTAGGACTATCTTGAAATGGAAAAAGGAACTTTATTTTATTATACCAGGAGAGAAGAAAATTAGGATGAGTACATATGATAAGGTATGTGCCATCTTGTAATCTTTTCTCTAAAATGGAGAAGATTATCTTCAGGCAAATAAGGAGGCTTCAGAAAAAGACATTTGGAGAGGTTTGAAATACCCTCTATAGATAGAAGGAAAAATGAGTACACTAGGTAGATATATTTGGATATTTGATCAGTCTTGAGCATTCATTGACTGTGGTATGAAAGTACAGAACAAACACTTTGCACTGTGGCTTTCTCCAGCACTGCTTGGCTGTTTGGGTCTGTGTATTAAAAAGTAAACAGTTTGTGTCTACTACAGCCTAATTATCTTTAAACAGATAAAAAAAAAGACAGGGGATTTGGGGTATTAGAAAGAATATTATTGAAGTGATAGAAACTGGAAATTTAGCTTGATAATGAAGGAGATGGGACCAGTTGTATAAGAAGATGTGTTTATAGGTTTGAATTATTATTTTGTAGGTGAAGCAATAGTGCCTGGTGATAGGTTTAAGATGTGATTGTGAGAGTACATTGCTGAAATGGAGTAGAGATAGTTGATGGAGATGACAGTGGAAAGAACTGAGAGGCCAGGTATTGAATAGGTCATCTACATGGTCAATGAAATTACCCAGGATTATAGCAAAGAATAATGGATGATGGAAATTTAGAGCAGGAGTCAGCAAACATTCTCTGAAGAGCTAGATAGTAACTATTTTAGGCTTTGTGATCCATACAGTCTCTGTTACAACTACTCAACTCCACCTTTGTAGCATGAGACCTCTCTGTACAATATTTATGATATAATAGAACCTTATTTACAAAACTAGAGGCCTGGTGCACTAAATTCATGCACAGGTAGGGTCCCTGGGCCTGTCCAGTGATCAGGACTGGTCAGGGCATCTGGCTGCTGGCTGGGGCCTTCCTTCATTCTGCACTGCCCCCTAGTGGTCAGCACACCTCATAGTGAGCAAGTGAACTCTCAGTCTCCTAGTCCAACTCCAGCAGGGACAATTTGTATATAAAAGCCTAATAGGTTGGCAGGGAAGTGATTAGGGGGTGATCAGATAGCAAGCCAAATTTAGCCCACAGGCCATAGTTTTACAACCATTGGATAATAGGAATGATATTAGAGAAGAAAAGAAACAAGATAGGTAATGGATTGAGGAAAAGTAGAGGAGAGGGATTCTTTAATTTTTCTCAACTGAGTGTGTTACATATAGCTGCTAGTATCCAAGATGATTTTAAGTGATTCATGAAAAAAGTTAAAAATTCCTAATTGTGGAAAATTTCAAACATATATAAAATTATATAGAATAGTATCATGAAGATAGCTGAAACTTATGAGAGATAAAACTATAACAAAATTCTAAACATATAACTTCAACAATTTCCAACTCACTAGAGGCTCGGTGCACAGGAGAGGGGGTGTGCATGTGTATCCCTCAGCCCAGCCTGCACACTCTACAATCTGGGACCCCTTGAGAGATGGCCAACTGCCCATTTAGGCATGATCCTGGTGGCAATTGGACATCCTTCTCACAATCTAAAACTGTTGGCTCCCAACCACTCACCTGCCTACCTGACTGCCTGATTGCCGCTAGGCACTTCTGTCTGCCAGCCTGATCACCCCCTAACCACTCTTCTACCAACCTGATCGATGCCTAACTGCTCCCCTGCCAGCCCAATTGCACCTAACTGCCCTCCCTTGTAAACCTGGTCACACCCAACTGCCCTTCCCTGAAGGCCTAATTGCCTACAACTTCCCTGCCCTGCCAGCCATCTTGTTGGCAGCCATCTTGTGTCCACATAGGGGCAGCCATCTTTGACCACATGGGGGCGGCCATCTTGTGTGTTTGAATGATAGTCAATTTGCATATTACTTTTTTATTAGATAGGATATGCAATCTTGTTTTCCTTAAACTCTTATCAGCTGCTCCCTCACAAAATACTTGAAGAAAATCAAGATACCCTATGCATTTTATAACAAATCTTTAAAAGATAAAGATGTTGAAAAATATGTAGTCATGATACTGTTATAGAAGACCAGAAAAAAAAAAAACAAGCCATGCTTAGAGAAAACCAAGCCATGATTAAAGAAAGTTACATTATATTAAGGACAGGACCAGAGAAAAATGTGCCTTTCAAATTTTGGGCTTGCCCACATGGAGGAAACCTTTTCTATTTATACTTTTCCTAACTCTTTTGTCTCCCAAATTTGGAATGAGACTTCTGGGGCTTCTGAAAAAGAAGGCCTATGTGATGGGAAGGGGCCATGAGACCATTATCTCAAGGCCTGAATTGGTATCAGCACTGACAACTCTGTCTGGGGCATAGTCCATGGCATCTCTGGAATGGGAGTAGTCTTAGTTTTCTTATTATGTAAGCAAGCAGAAGCCAAAACAACAGGGTTAAAATTTCAAACAGCAGTTTTTATATAAGATGGATGCTTCATTCCCCACTGGTTTTATATATATGAGCCAAATTATTGACTCTTTTTGGTCCTTGTTGGCCAGGAGTTATATTGACCCCTGAGGATTATAAGCTTTATAGAATTAATTTTCTGCTGAATAAAGTCAGTGGGCCTGTTTATAAGATAAAGGCCAGGACTAATCTTTAGAGGGTCTGAAGAGTCCTGGACTCTCTATTTTGCCTGGGCTGTCTTAAGCCAAGTGTGAAGAAGCCACTTTGGGATCCCATTGACTTTGACTGCTGAGGGGATGGTCTTTTCCAGGTAGGAGTCAGTCCTTGTGTGGCAAATTTCTTTACCCAAACAGAGTCATCAATGGAATGAGGGACAGGATCAGAAGTTGGTACAGGCAGAGTACCTCGGACATGCTTCTGAACTGCTTTCTGGCTAGACTGTAAAGCCTGTAAGAACTTGAGTAAAAATTGGTTATGGATTTCATCTTTTCTAGATTGGGTTTCCATGTAAGCTGGTGAAGTGGGTAGGTCAGGGTTTGGAAGAGTCACTAGAATCTGTAGAGGCCCCACTGGTTTTAGGGCAGCCTCCCAGGCTGCTTCATCTACAGCCTCATTTCCTCTTGCTTCTTGAGAGTCCCTTGTCCCACATAGGTAGAGATAGAAAGACTTAATTACATCAAGTAGTGCTAGTTTGCCCATCATCCTTGCTCTGCTCATATTTGTCTAACTGCCTAATATATTACCTCAGGATCCTGGCTCTGAATTCTTTTAGGGAAAATGGACATTGGTGAGCCCTTCTAGCTACTTCCTGCTGAGGCAGGTCAGAGCTTTCTCTCAGAGCCAAGAGATTCTTGCTGTCTGTCAGAGGGGCAATGAGGCCTGTGCACAGAAGGAGGTGGGCTTGTGACCTGGTGGAGACAAACTGTAACAAATGGTCTGGTGGAAGAGAAAGAAAACCTTTCAGTTTTAATAACTTCTATTGAAATAGAATTTTTCTCCTTAAAATTACCCCCATGTTTATCAAAAGAGCCAAATCAAGACTAATTTATCTATTGTATTTAATTTGGCCTGATTGTTTGCATAAACATAACAAGAATGGTAACTGACAACCTTTGCCGGAATTTCATGATTGAATCTTAATGTGTCCCGTAGGGCCAGGAAACCAAGCCATCCAGCTGCTGTCAATGCTGCGTGTAGTATCTGTTCATTTAGGTGAAGTCCTTACCTATAGTGGCTCTACCCATACCCATACCTTAGAATTCAAGGCCCATCTCAGTCCTCAGAGTGTGAGGGGGTCCTGCAGGGATGCAGAGGAACTCTTATTGCTCCCCTTATACTCTGACCAACCACCAGTGATGGAAGGGTATGGGCCTGATGCCCCAGTACCAGCTATTTTCAGAGATTCCAAACAAGATACCAGACTTTCTCCATGGCAGTCCTATTGGCTTCAAGTCTTCAGAGTTCAGGCAGGGCTCTTTAAAACTTGATACTCCAGTCAAAGTTTCTGGTTAGTAAAACCACTATTGGAAACCAGTTTTACTAAATTTATGCCATGTTTTACTAATTAAGTATTGCCAAATTTCAGAGGAATTGTATAAGTAGAAAAATATACTGACCTGCTTTAAGATAGAATTTTCCTTGCCAGTCCTTTTTTATGGACTTTCCAAAGTAATATTTTCTGAATGTATTATAGCAAACAGTAACTGTTAAATTTCTTTTATCTGTCCCTCCCTAAGTACTTTGTCATAACTATTTACCCTCTGTTTAGGAAGGAAGAATGTAAATTATTTACTCTTCATGGCTTACTGGCCTGTATTATTTGATTTCCTTTCAACATTTCTCTTCTCCTTCTTATAATATACACAACCTTTATAAATTTTACATTCCAAATTAGCCTTCAAACCTTCTTTCTATGTCCTTTAAAAATGCATAACCATGCCTCAGACCTTCTACTCAGTATTCCTTATTCTTTGCAACTTCAATCCTTTAATGATTCCTAAAAAGTAAAGAGCCAGAATTTCTTAGATTAACATTTATGACTTAGACCTTCTGTGATAAAACTAAGAGTAGATAAAGACATTTATTTTTGAGAGACAGATTTTTAAAACTTAAACTAGTTGTAACATTAAAGATATTATATCTTAAAGTTCCTTTGGTGAATATTCCACCACCACCCAAGAAGTACCAGTAACCCTGCACTGCCAAGCTTGAACAATGAGATTTTCTTTATGTGTATTGGAAGGGTTAAAAAGAAGAAACCGGGGCAGAGGAAGATCCACTGTGTTTTGCAGAAAGCCTATAGTCCAGCATAGTTCAGATAAGTAAGAAACCAAGGACATCAGCAGAGCAGGTTGTAGCCAGCAAAATCAACAAAAACCTATCTCTTCCTGCTCTCCCCAACGCCCCCCCCCCCCTTTTTTTTTCTGCATTAACCATTTACTTTGTCCTTAGCAGGGGAAATAAGGCAAGTGGTCTGAGATCCTGTATAACAAGGCTTTTTACACTTAAGGAACAGCTGTTCTCCCTCCTAGATCTTTTTTCTTTACTCTGAGGCCCCAGAGGTTCTTAAATCCTCCTCCTCCTTCACCATTTCTGATATCTCCAACCATCCCCTTGTCCCCCAGCCTAGAGCTTCTCTATCTCAGCAGGCTGAGAGTGAATTCCACCACCTCTATCCTTTCTCACACCTGCTCCTGAGCAGTTTTCAACTCTCTTCCTTCTCCAGAGACCCAGTATAAATCTATCAGGAAGGGCAGGCAGGTCGCAGTTCTCTGTTTGTTAGCAGGATTGCAAAAGGCAGCCTACAAAGCAGTTAATTATGACTAATCTTAACCCAGCACATCTTTATTTAAACTTCTCTGGATTGGCAATCTTCACAAATTTTATATCTTTAAATTAACCTTGGAATTTCAAAATTTTAAACTAACACAGCAAAATTATAAATCAAGGAAAAGCAATTAAAAGTTCTCTACTGTTTTCCCTCTAAAGCAGGGTTTGCACTGTCTTTCACATAGACTCTCACACTTACATTTATATACCAGACAGTCTGAGTTTTGGACTTCTACCAGATATTTACTCAGAGTTTAAACAGTCCACCTGATTTTTGATTAATTGCCTGAGGAAATCCTTGAGTTCCAGGGAGGTGATCAAGCTTCCCCTTCCACTTACTTGGAGTAGGTCTAACTGATAGGGCCCTTACCTTACCAATCCTGTTGACAGGTACAGAAGTGTCTGTCCACTCTCTCCAGATGCTGGCCAGGTCCTAGGCTGAGGTCAGGGAGCGCTCAGAGTCACCTGGTTCAATTCTGCTAAATCAGCAGAGTGGTGCCTCCCAGAGGCCTGTCTAGCTCCCCTGGGCCCCAAACCCAGTCCACCCACTGGAGGCCAAAAGGCCAGCATGTTTGGCTTTCTTCCCTGTCAGGGAACCATTATGTTATAGAAGACTGGAAAAAAAAAAAGCCATGCTTAGAGAAAGGGAGTTACATGTTATTAAGACAAAGAAAAATGTGCGTTTCATATTCTGCCCTCCTTCCCCCACCTCCACATGGAGGAAACATTTTCTATTTATACTTTTCCTAGCTCTTTTGTCTCCCAAATTTGGAATGAGACTTCCAGGGCTTCTGGGAAAGAAGGCCTACATGCTGGGAAGGGACCATGAGACCATATCTCAAGGCCTAGCCTGGTGTCAGCACTGAACAACACTGTCTGGGGCATAGTCCACAGCATCTCTGGAATGGGAGTAGTCTTTATTATTATTATTATTATTATTATTATTATTATTATTATTATTTAAGCAAGCAAGTGTTTACAGAAGCCAAAATAGTAGGGTTAAAATTTCAAACAGCAGTTTTTATATAAGATGGATGCTTCAATACCACTATCAGAATTTTAAAAAAAGAAAACACAAAAAATCCTAGTAAGCTCTTTTGTCATCAAATATCCTGTTGGCCTCTTAATCTTTATTTTTACATTTGGTTTAAATTAGGATCCAAATAATCTCCATGTGTTGTGATTATTTAATAAACCTCTTCATCTGAAGGCTATTTTACATTGTTTATTTTTCTTTTGTGATGTATTTGTTGAGTAAATTTGATTATCTACAGTCTGATTATCCCCATATCTATATATTCCTTTTTTACCTTTTGGTTAAATAGAGAGATTTGACCACATTAAAGTTTTATTTTTATATTTTGTTTTTTGGCAAGAGTACATCATAGATAATGTTATCAAGTTATATCAGAAGCACATAATATCTGGCCATTCTATCTATTAAAAGAGTAATATGCAAATTGACCATCACACCAAGACACAAGATGGCTTCCACCATGTGGTCAAAGATGGCTGCCCCCATGTGGACACAGGGTGGCTGCCACAAAGTGGGCTGCAGGGAAGGGCAGTTGTGTGAAGTTAGGGATGACCAGGCCAGCAAAGAAGGGCAGTTGAGGGAGACCAGGCCTGCAGGGGAGGGCAGTTGTGCGCAATTAGGCCAGTATGGAAAACTGTTGGGAGGGACCAGGCCTGCAGGGGAGGGCAGTTGGGGGGAACCAGCAACTAGGGAGGCAGTTAGGAGTGACCAGACCAGCAGAGGAAGGCAGTTTGGGGAGGCCAAGCCAGGAGGGGAGAACAGTTTGGGGAGTCCAGGCCTGCAGCAGAGGGCAGTTGGGAGAGACCAGGCCTGCAGGGTAGGGCATTTGGGAAAGACCAGGCCTTCATGCCTGCAGGGGAGGAAAGTTGGGGGATGACCAGGTTAGCAGGAGAGGGCAGTTTGGAGGTACCAGGAGCCAGCAGTCCTGGGTTGTGAAAGGGCTGCCCGACCACCTGTTTAGGCCTGATCCTGGGACATCTCTCAAGGGGTCCCAGATTGGAGAAGGTGCAGGCTGGGCTGAGGGACAACACCCCCACCCCAACCCACCCTATGTAAGAATTTTGTGCACTGGGCCTCTAGTGTAATATAAACAGCCACTAATGAATATTACCTAGATCTATCTATTTATTATGGATTTCCAAACAGATGTTCTATATCTATTATTCCTTCATTTATCAGTTGATGCATTCTTATAAAGAAAACTTCCTCTTATCCACCAATTATTTACATGATATTCAGTTTGTCTAAGAAAAGCAGAACAGATACTTACTTGGTATTTTCCCTTATTTACTAGTTGTAAAAATAAATTGGTTCACTAGCACTCTTAAGTGATAGTAATTATTTTGTGTTAAGTGTCATGAATTTATATAATTTAAACACATTCATGAGTTTTCATTCTTTATTATGTGGAAAATGTCCCATATATGAAAGCTATTAACCGTTTGCATGTAAGTTGCAAAAATTTCCCCGTTTGTCATCTCTCCTTACTTTCTCCTGATAATATTTCCAGTGCAGAATAAATTTTACTTTTATGAAATAAAATCTCTCACTCTTTTTCCATGTTGGTCCTGATTCTGAATCATAGGAAAAGCTTTTTCCATTTCCAGATTACATAGAAATGCAGTCATTATTTCTAACACTTTCATGGTGTTTTTATTAACATTTAAATTTGTGATGTTAGGTTTCAATTGTAAGAAATATGTACCTAAATTTATATACATCCCTAATATATCTTTTTCTATATTTGCTACTTTTTTTCTTTTCTGCGATTCACTTTATAAATTCTCTATTCCATCTCATGAATCCATCTTTTGTAATGTATAATAGATTTTCAATCCCATCAATTTGCTTCTCAATTTCTGATATTATATTTTTAGGTTATTTTTTGATAGATTTTTACTTCTTTGATGACAATCTCAGAATTTGGACAAAATTTACAACAATGTGATACTTATGTATTTGGGCAATGTACATTAAAATATAGTTAATGTATAAGGTGGATTTTATGGACTTCACAAATATTAGTGCCTAGATAATTGTCTATTTAAAATAAATGTATTTAAGTAAAACAGTGACAATATTTTCAGGAATAAAATTAAATAGTAGTAATGGTGGTATGCAAATGTAGCAAAAATATTGTGATGGTGGTATGCAAAGGACTTTATTTGGAAGTATTGTTATAGCTAAATGCCTTTAACTATAAAAGGCAGGTGTACTTTTTTAAAAAGTTATGAGGTGGAGTAATACTTGAAAGTAGCAATGGAGAGCAAGGAAGGTGCTGACACAACTCCTGATCTTGAGGAAATAAGGGTACAAGAAAATAACCAGCCACTATTTGAAAATGATGCACAGGAGATGTTCCCTGATGGGAAGGCCTGGCTTCAATTAGCATAGAAGGAGAAGAGAGTAAAAAAAAAAAATAGCTGGCATTTATGAGAGATTAAACTATAACAAAGTTCTAAAGGCTAGGTAAATATACCATTCTTAAACTGAGAAATATTGCACTCTAAATATATATACTGTTGATAATAATGAGAATGTTCATCCTCGATTCATTAATCATACTTGTGGGAATTTTTCTTAAGTAGCTGAATGGTCAGAAAAGCTATTAGTGTAAGGATGATCTTTGCTATATAGATTGTAATAGTTTAAGTAAAATAAGAACCCAAACTGAAAGAGCATAATCATTCAATAATTGGAAGTGAGTAAACAAATGACGATGGGTATATATGATGGAATGACATAAAGCCTCTAAAAATGTTAACCACAAATTGTTTAAGAATCATGCAATACATTTTTAAGTAAAATTCATAGGTAACATTTGTTGGTTAATACGATTGCAAAGTATAAAAAACACATGCACACGAACAAGATTTATATAGATATAAAAATAAGTTTTTTAAAATATTAGAACGATAGAGTTGTTTTTATTAGAGGCCTGGTGTGAGAATTCATGCATGGGTGGGGTCTGGCTGGCCCACCCTAATTGGGGTAGAGGGACTGGTTGGGGTGGGGTCAGCCAGGGTGAGGTAGGGTGAAAGGGCTGTGGACAGTTGGGGGTCGGCCCTCCCAAGTCGAACTCCAGCTGGAGGGGACAATTTGCATTTAGCCTTTCATATAGGATTATTATTTGATGTTTTAGTTTCATTATATATATGTGTGTGTGTGTGTGTGTGTGTGTGTGTGTGTGTGTAAGTATGTGTATAAAACTTTCCATACAAAAAGACTATAGACAGCTATTTATCTAATATCATTTTTAAAATGAAACCAATGTGTTAATGATGCTTCCTTGGATTTTCCTTATATATTTTTCTGTATCATTTTTTACTTGAAGGAATTTATAAGCTCTATAAAGACAATTATAAAAACAGGGAAAAGATCAGTGGTTAACAGGAGTTTGATGGGAGGGAGGGATGAATAGTTGGAACATAGATCATTCTCAGGGCTCTATGATTCCACAATGGTGAACATGTCATTATACATGTGTTGAAACCCATAGACTATATCAAGAGTGAACTCTAATGTAAATAAACTATGCAGTTTGAGTAATAAAGATGAGTCAGTGTAGGTTCATGATTGTAACAAATGTATTGCTGTGATTAAGAATGTTAATAGTGGGGGAGGTTGTGCAAGCATAGGACCAAGGGGAATATGGGAATTCTCTGTACTTTCCACTCATTTTGCTGTTTGAGGTTCACAGACATAAAAATATTGTCTATTAAAATTTAAAAAAGGCAATTATAGGCTCAGATTTAATGTTTTATGTTCTATCTGATTAAGGAAATGTGATCTGAGGACTAAAGCATGAATTTAGGGGGAAAGCAGAGGAACATGTCAGATTGTGACCTTAATTCTTTTAAGAAAGAGTCCCTATAATTTTTCAGTGGTAATTTGGCTTAGTGACTTTATTTTTCCATTTACACAGTAAGGATTCTAATGGGATTTCTCCTCTTTACTTCATGGGTGTACCCTGAGAATAGATGAATCTTTATATGCTAAAATGGTTCTCATTTCTTTGATAAAAGGCACTTTATAAACCAATCACAGATCCATGTGTTTTCCACCTTATGTTTTGTTACAGTTACACGGGAAGAATGGAGAAGCAGCAATACAATAGAAATAGAGATAAATCAGACTCTGGAAATACCATGCCTTCAAAATATCTCCTCTGAAATTTCATCTGAGTTCACCTTTGCATGGTTGGTGGTAAGTGCTGCCCTTTTCAGTGAATATCTACAATGATCTTTAAATATTAATGAAGTAAAAATGAATAATAAATAATAATAGGGAAGGAAGCACATACTAGATGAGGGACAGGTATTATGTGTCAGGTTGGGAATGGTTGTGGGGAGACCTCAACAAGTCTCGAGGTCTATGCATGCACTGACTTAGAAATTAGTTTCTAAAGGTTAGTTTCTATTTCAAGCTGTATGCCAAGCCCCCATTACAGAAAAGAGTGTGATGGTGCCCTGGAGAGCAGTCATCCCCAGTAGAAGCCCCTATTTGCAAATGTTTGTTTTACAAACAACGTATGCCTAGGGATAGTCTCCCTTTTCTTAGAATGCTTACCATCACATCCTGGGAAATACACAACATTGCTTTATGAGAGGAAACACAAAATTTAATGCTTATACAGTACTAGGGGCCCAGTATATGAATTTGTGCACTTTGAAAGGAACTGTGGGCCACAAGGCTGGGCTCAGGGACGGGTCTCAGCCCATCCACTGTGTCTCCACCCGGCCCCTTCTACCATGGCCCCTGATCCCCTGTCTTCCGGCAGCTCCACTTCCGCTGCTGCTGCTCCCATGAGATGATGGCACCAGCCAGATCGCACCCTCCTGATGATGCTGAATGATTGTGGATGGTGCTACCAGTGGGTGCAAGCAGTGGCTGCTGCCCCGATCACCTCTCAAGAGCAAGGGAGGTGAAGAAGCCCTCAGGGGTTATGTGGGCTGGCAGCTGCCACTTGTACCCACTGACAGTGCTGAGCAATCAGAACCGGCGCACTGGGCAAAGAATTTTCAGTAACCACCACACTCTCACCATGATGACAGTGACCAGCACCCCACCTTGGTCTGGTGCTCCTGCTCACCTGCTCCATCATCCCTCTGTCGCTACACCCACCATGTCCCATGCACACCCCCTGGTGGTCAGCGCACGTCATACCAACTGGTTGTTCAGTTGTTCAGTTGTTTGGTTGTTCCACTGTTTGGTCTATTTGCATATTAGGATTTTATATATATAGATAGGTAGAAAATGTACCTGATAGAAGGAGGACCTATATTACAAACAGCCACTGGTCAGCTCTATTACTGCCACAGGGATCAGCAAGCCTATAGTTGTCTTATTTTCTAACTTCAAAAACAAATTCAGAAATCTGGAATTTTATGAAAATTTTCTAAGCCAATCAAATAGCAGCCAGCTATTATCCAATATACATAGTCCACCTCTAATGCTGTTAAATCAGATAATGATACCTAACTGAAGGGGCATTTGCCTGTGCACCTCAAAACCCCATAAGACATGAACAGGAGTTTTCAGCCAAGAAAGTAAGGACTTATTAAGGATATGGTGCCATGCCTGGAGTCACAGGTAGTTCATGCTCAAAGACCTGGCTCCTGGCTGGCATCCAGGACTGGATTATGGGGGACAGGGGGAGTCATTATTCACGGTGACTAAGGCAGTTAGGGTATGGTCTCTGCTGATTGGTGAGTGCTAGAGTAGGAAGTAATTAATCATTGTATCTAGTCCTGATATGAACCATGGAGGTTGTTCTGTCCAGTTTCACAAGGATTTGTTCTGTGGGATTGTTCCATTTTCCTAGATCCAAAGCTAAAACATAACTGAGGCCAAGATATTATTATTATTTTGATTGGAAACTCTGTCTCTGTAGTCAATAGACCCAGGACTACTGGATGCTGATCAGAACCTCATTGTTCTGAGACTTAATTATTAAGAAAAAGGAAGGGGATAGATGAATCCATGCATTGGCTGAGGCCAGTTTGAATCAAAGGGGAAAAATCAAAATAAAGGGCAGATTAAAAAAATAAAGTTAGATACTTCTCCAAAGAGGATCTACAAATGGCCAATAGATATATGAAAAGATGATTAGCATCACTAATCACCAGAGAAATGCAAATTAAAACCACAATGAGATATCACCTCACACCTGCCACAATGGCTAGCATCAATAAATCAACAAATAACAAGTACTGGAGAGAATATAGAGGAAAGGGAACCCTTGTGCACTTTGGTGGAAATGCAGAATAGTGCAGCCACTATGGGAAGCAGTATGGAATTGCCTCAAAAATTAAAAATAGAACTGCCTTTTGACCCAGGTATCCCACTTCTGGGAATATATCCTAATCACCAATCAGAAAGAATATATGCACCCTATGTTCATAGCAGAATTGCTTACAGTAGCTGAGATTTGGAAACATTCCAAGTTCTCATCAGCTGATAAGTGAATCAAAAAGCTGCAGTACATTTACACTATGGAATATTGTAAAAAAGAAGGAAGTCTTATCCTTTGCAATAGCATGGATGTACCTGGAGAGTATTATTCTAAATGAAATAAGCCAGTCAGAGAAAGACAAATACCATATGATCTCACTAATATGTGGGATCTAATGAAAAAAATAAACTGATGAACAAAATGTAACCAGAAGCAGAAATACATGGAATACTAAACTGGCTGGTGCCCAAAGAGAGAGGGATGGAGTAGTGATTGGATAAAGAAAATGAAGGAAATAGTTACAGAAAACCTATGCATATTCCATGGACACGGAAAATAATTTGGTAAAGTCCAAGAAAGAGGTAGGCAGGGGAGGGTGGCAGTAGGCAAGGGGGAAAAGCAGGGAGGTGGGGAGGAAAGAAAGGAATTCCTGCAATAATATGGAAATAAGATTTCTGCATGGTTACAATAACACAAGACTAAAGCAATTATAAGGATAATAATAAACATAGTTTTGATAATCACAATATGAGAGTTCAAGATGATCCAGAATATGATTATATTATTTTTATCTTGTCATCACAATAAAAACATAAAATTCAAAAATTCTTACAGAATCATAGATATCCATGAACATAACAGCTTATACAGTTTGCAAAACACTGTATTTGCATGAGTTATTCATACTTCAAGTTGACCTAGATTTTTGTAGACTGTCTTGCAAAGTAGACCTTTCATATAAAAAGATTTCTCTAGGGATGTGACAAATCCAAAATAACTGACCTGTTAGTAGGCCTTGAAATAAAACCTACTGATAATTTCTCACTGGCTACATATTTTTTGGGTAGTCACTAAAATGAAAGGGAAAAATATTCTAAAATACCTTTCTCACTGTTCTAAATTGCCCAATATCTCTTCATTATTGGTCAGAAAATGCTCTTATCCTTTCATAGTGTTTGATTTTTAAAATATAAGCCTTCCTGGGCATGATGCCTATGGTTGGTATAACTCAATTGTTCTTAACAAATGTGATACAATTTGGTTCTTAAGAAAAGGCTTTGGGAGAAACCAAGATGGCAGCATAGGTGAACACCTAAACTGCTGCCTTGCACAACAGTTTCAAAACTATAACTAAAAGACAGAACAGACATCATCCAGAACCAGAGGAAAGTTGGCTGAGTGGAAATTCTACAACTAGAAGGAAAGAGAGGGGCTCACAGAGACTCAGAAGAGCTGCAAAAAGCTGAGGTATGAAGACATGCACGTGGAGAGAGTGGGCAGCAGTGTGCCTGGCTGGCTTCCTCTAGCAGCAGGGAGAAGGAGACTCGTGACAGCACTGAACTCTTTATCCTACTACATTGAACCCCAGCTCCAGGCGAGACTCATATGGGAGAAGTCTGGACTGTCAAAAGGGAAGAGTGCATGGAAATTTAGGAGATCCACAAAAGGACAAAAGTCTGGGCACGCACAGAGAGGATGTGCACAGAGAGGATGGACTGCTGATTGTGCCATTGGCTTTCTCTAGTGGGTGGGAGACAGAGCCTCCCAACTGTGCCACTTCTAATTGCATTGAACCCCAGTTTCTAGCGAGACCCTGGGGACCCAGACTCATACAGGTCCCAGAAAGGGAACCAGAAAGGCAGAGGTCTGGAGGCATGCTCATATGTGCACAGAAAGGGCTACAACAATCATTGAGAGACACTTGAGACCCAGGGGCAGCGTAGGGTGGGGCTGACTGGAAGCCAAGGCTGTCTCTACACAACCCTGAGACTCTACCCCACCCAAGCTTAAAAGAAAAGCTTTTGCAGTTTTGTAATTCTTGCATCATAAGGCTGATTCCAGCACAGAAGTTCTCCGAGCATAGTGAAAATGTGAAGACGAAGGAACAGATCACAAATGAAAGAAATGCAGGAAAACAAACAACTGGATAGAGAGTTCAAAACCACGGTTATAAGGTTTTTCAAGAATTTCTTAGAAAAGATGGATAAATTTAGCAAGACCCAAGAGGAGATGAAAAAAGGACCAACTAGAAATTAAACATATACTCACTGAAATAAAAAATATTATACAGAGACCTGACAGCAGATTAGAGAAAGGCAAGAATCAAGTCAAAAATTTGAAATACAAAGAAGCAGAAAACACTCAACTGGAAAAGCAAGAAGAAAAAAGAATCCAAAACTGTGAAGATAATGTAAGGAGCCTCTGGGACAACTTAAGCGTACCAACATCAGAATTGTAGGGGTGTCAAGAAGAAGAGAGAGAGTGAGATGCTGAAAACCTATTTGAAGAAATGATGAATGAAAACTTCCCACATCTGGTGAAAAAAATAGACTTACAAGTCCAGGAAGCACACAAAGACCCAAATAAAAGGAATACAAAAAGGACTACACCAAGACACATATAATAAAATACCAAGAGCAAAAAACAAAGAGAGAATATTAAAAGAAGCAAGAGAAAAACAGTTAATTACCTACAAGGGAACACCCATATGATTGTCAGCTGATCTCTCAACAGAAACTATGCAGGCCAGATGGGAGTGGCAAGAAATATTCAAAGTGATGAGTAGCAAGAACCCACAACCAAGAATATTCTATCCAGCAAAGCTATCATTCAGAATTGAAGGGCAGATAAAGAGCTTCACAGATAAGAGCAAGGTAAAGGAGTTCATCAACACCAAACCAGTATTATATGAAATGCTGAAAGGTACTCTTTAGGAAGAGGAAGAAGAAAAAGGTAACAGTAAAAATTATGAACAACAAATACATATTTATTAAGAAGTGAATCTAAAAATCAACTGAATTAAAAATCTGATGAACAGAATAAACTGGTGAATATAATAGAATCAGGAGCATAGAAAGGGAGTGGACTGACAATTCTCAGGGGGAAAAGGGTAAGGCTGCAGGGAGAGACTGGACAATAATCAAACACCTATGGATGAGGACAATGTGTGGGGAGGTAAGGGTAAAGGGAGGGGTGGGAGCCGGGTGGAGGGGAGCTCTGGGGAGCAAAAAGAGAAACAAATGTAATAATCTGAACAACAAAGATTTATTAAATTAAAAAAAAAGAAAAAGAAAAGGCTTTGAAGAGGAGAGGTTCCCAGGAGGGCAGAAACTTACAATACTAAACATTACAGTAATGGAAATGCACTTTCTATACATTGGCTTACATTTTTAATGTTTTCCACAAATAGGCAAAAATTTTCTACCCCAATTATCATAAACTTAACTAATAGTGGGAATAATAAAGCTTCAATAATAATAAGTAATAATAAAGTTTAGTAAATTTTCACTATGGAGATTTTGGCTGGCTAGTAAGTTGATCTGTAGTGTCTTATCTTTAGGATACATGATCTGTTTTTCCAAGCAAATATAAAGCCTTCACTTGATCAGTATCCTTTGTGTGACTATGAGCTTTTCCAGGACAAAAAGCTGCATCACTCACTTCAAAAACTCTTAGCATTTGATATAGTGCTTAGAACATAAGCACTTGATGAATAATGAAACATCTCTGTGTCTCTTTGTCTCTTTCCCCCACAATCCTATTCCTTGTCCTCATATTAAATTGATGGTCACTAAATTGATGCTGTGCATTTGATTGATTAATGAATAGCAGCTCATTAAGTGTCAGTGACTTGATAAATGGTAAGGCATCCTTATCTAGTAATTTTCTTTAAAGAAATGGAGAAGACTAAATCTTTGGATCCTTCCAGGACAGTTAGGATAAATGAGTGGCAGAGAGAGTGCACCTAAGGTCACACACTGAGAGAGTGAATCTTAAACTTCTGCTAGAACCTCAGGCCATGCTGGCACTTTAAACAATGCATCATGATGCAGAGTACCTGAGGTATCTTTTTGAAAGAAACCTCTCTTCAAAGGAAATATTATATTGGCAAATGTGCTGATTAAATTCCTACTGTGCATTCCATTTTTAAATGTCAAAATCTATTTGCTGTTCTGATTTACATCAGTACTCCATGCTGTTGGAGGCTGCGGGATTCAGCAAGTCTGATATGAAATTACCTGATTTCCCCATATTAAGGAATAAACTGCAATACTTCATGCCATGACTGTTATAGGTCTGCAGAGGACATTGATATCTTCTCCAATCCCTATTTTAGTTCTTTAATCTCTTGTTAAACTAGCAATGACAATCATAACAATAAGGCAGTTGTCCTCACAAACATTATATAATGTGGTTTTTATAAAATTCAGAGATGAGGGAGATGAGCTCAGGGGGACAGACACCTGCTGTAATGAACTCAGTAGCTCCAGGAAGCTTTGCACTCTCCCATTTTCAAGTCTGCATTAGAGTCTGGAAACAATTTTACAAACTAAAATTATTTTAATCTAGGTCACTGGAAAATAAAAAGTATGCCTTCATATTTGTAGAATTTTATAGCATTTAATTAAATCAGTTATGACCCTCATGGTGTGTGTGTGTGTGTGTGTGTGTGTGTGTGTGTGTATATATATATATATATATATATATATATATATATATATATATAATCTCATATGAAGGCTGTGCAAATATGTTCATGGGAACATCTTTTGCATTTGGGGAAGTCACTTTCCAGAATTGTGACTATACTGAAGTAAACAGGCATCAGGCACAAAGAGGGTATCCAACATTGATCTAGCATGGAAGGTAACTAAGTGAACACAAAGGGTTACCCCTTCAGCGGACATCTAAATGAATGGCAGGTGATACATTAGAATTCATACAATAGATGGAATGCAGTTGGTAGAAAAATGACAAGTGATATCTTTCCCATTTGATATCCTGGGGCACAAACATACATTCATCAGGGAAATTCTGCAGGCTTATTCTGGGAGCTTCTACATATATCTAATATTCTGTTTTTATTCCAAATGATCATCCTTATTTCCCACAGTATAAATTTTGATTCAATTCAATAAACATATGCAAATCTGTTTTGGGTACTAGGTCCTGCAGGGATACAAACTATATTGGACATATTTCCTACCATGAAATGCAATGTTGATAAAAACAAATTATAAAAGAGGGAAAATAGTTTGACTCTGACTAGATGGACCTGGGAAATCTTTCAAAGATTATGTTTGAGCTGAATATTTAAAAAACAGTTGACCAGCAAATAACAGGCATATATTAAAATCCTGGAACCCATGAGTACAATTTGGGGAGGAAAGGAGGAGGAGGAAATATTTGTTCCCAAAGTTGTAGATAAAGAGAAATCCCATGATTTTTTTCTCTTTAAAATCACAACAAGAAGAACAGGAATATTTCAGCAAAGAGTTCAATATAAGCGATAAAGGCATATAACTAAAATCTAGATGCTGCCTGGCTGGTGTGGCTCGGTGGTTAAGCGTTGACCCAGGAATAAAGAGATCGAAGTTCAATTCCTGGTAAGGGCACATGCCTGGGAATCAATCCCCAGAGAGGGGTATGCAGAAGACAGCCGATTCATGATGTTTCTCTCTCATTGATCTTTCTATCTCTCTACCCCTCTCTCTTTCTCTCTCTCTAAAAATCAATAAAAACATTTTTAAAAACTTAGATGCTTATATATTTTTAATTTTTATCTATAAATGTATGTTTATAGATATACTATTCTTTAATATTTTTGATGTTTTATAGCTAAACAAAAGATAAATGGTGCTAATAAACAATGTTGGTTTTCCATGCCTATGAGAAGCCTAGCAATTCAGAAAACAAAACTGCCGCCTTATACCTCAGTAGCCTCTAATTGTCTTCATCATCATCAAAATCAAAGTGCTAGCCAACCTACAATTGTGATGATTAGAAAAATAATGTTTTGGTACTCTACAGAATGGACCTGGGGGCTTCACAAGCAGCTGCTTGGACAGCACTGACTGGATGGAGAATAAATAGGGGCGTGAAGATAGGAAGCAGTATGGAGATAAAGAAGTAACAATCAATACAATTAACAGAATTTATTGAATGAGCTATAGACACTCAACACCCACCATGTGCTATAGTCAACACCGCCGGCTTTGACTTGTGCCATCCCAAGGATGAAATAATGTCACGAAATCAAATAGTACCAATGTCCCTTTTCTGGATTGGAAATTCTGATTCTAGTACAAAAATAGGAAAGCCTCCACCATTCATTCCCAGGTTTGTCAGGTCTTTAAGGGACACAGGGAAGCAGTGTTTCATGATTCAATATGACCCCAGCCAGCCCTTATCATGGAAATTATCTTATCTAACTCTTGCCCATAACTTAATTATATGTTTATTTCTCTTCTACGGGTATGGGGTATGGTTTTGTATTCGTTTTTCTTGTGCACTAATTCTTCTCAAATAGCCTCTAAGAAGACAAGGCAAGGATTGTTTATCCTACTACATTTGTGAGGCTGTATATAGCAAAATTATTAACAGCATAATCTTTGGAGGGAACTTATTTTTTCAAGTCCTGGTTCCTACATTTACTAGCTGTGTGGCCTAAGAGCCAAGATTAGGGTAAATAGGACCCACACCCCAGATGACAATTTAAGGGAGTGCTGAAAAAAAATCAGTAATCAAGATATAAATACTAATAGAGCATTTTAAAAATCAAAATTTAGAAAAAATTTCTGATGAAGAAAATATCAACACTTTACATAAAGGCAGGCTGCTGTTTGTCCATTTTGAGACCCAGCTATTCTGTCCAAGGAACGGTGTTTCCCAATCAGGCTGTGGTTCTGGGACCTCCTGGCATCGTGTCCCCCACAGGCACATGTAGAAGAGCTAACAGAGGAGAACACATTGAGCGATACACAGCTTTATGTAGTCATTAATTTTTTTTTAATTATAGAATTTGTATTAACTTTTTCCACTTAGGCAAAGTATGGAAGGGTATTTTGATAAGTGCATATAAGGGTACATGTTTTACCTTTTGTCTCAGAATTCATATCTTGGCTATCTTGTGTAATGTAAGTTTTAGTTACCTTATCTATAAAAGGAGATTATTATAGTACTGACCTCATGGTATTATTGAGATGTGAATAAGGTAACAATGAAAAAACTGAGCACCTTCCTGTTCTTGCTATGCATTAAAAACTAGTCTCGCTGAAACCGGTTTGGCTCAGTGGATAGAGCGTCGGTCTGCGGACTGAAAGGTCCCAGGTTAGATTCCGGTTAAGGGCATGTACCTTGGTGGCTGGCACATCCCCAGTAGGGGGCGTGCAAGAGGCAGCTGATCGATGTCTCTCATCAATGTTTCTAACTCTCTATCCCTCTCCTTTCCTCTCTGTAAAAAATCAATAAAATATATTTAAAAAACAAACAAAAAAGTAGTCTCTAAAGAGTTGGTTTTATGACTCTTCACAGCTCCTAGGTTTATGGGGCAGATAAAGAATACTCATGAAGTAGCTTGTTGATCATCAGTGAGGCTGGAGGACAATTTATATTAATTGAATATCTACTGAGTATTAGGACTAGTGTAGGTATACCAGTGCAATCTATATTTCCCATTAAATCATAAGGTCCAGTAAGTTGAGAATCAATGAAAGTTGTCAAATTTTTTTCTTAAAAGAATTAGAGAAAAACAGACAAGAATAAAGACTATATAATAAGACCCTCTTACCAGTCTATTTCCTGCTGACCCTAAGATTATCTTTATCAGGTGACAGCTGAAGTACACTCGATGACCCCTAGAGTCATAGGATATCTGACTCCCAAGAGCCCTTTCAATCAGCAAATTGTCCACACCTCTATAATCAACAACCTACATAACGGCCTCTGGCCTCCAAAGATTTCTTTTAAATTTTTCTTTTCTGATACTCCTGGAAGTGCTTTTTGTTTTGTTTTCAATGTTTTTTTTTGTTTGTTTGTTTTTTGGTGTGTGTGTGTGTGTGTGTGTGTGTGTGTGTGTGATGATTTGGTTTTCATTAGTGTGTGTTGTCTCTGAGGCTTACTTGTCCCTGATCGTGGGCATCCCTGCTTTTGTGTGTCCTTTGATCAAGTTACTTAACTTCAGTTCATCCCATATTATTGTAGAGAGTAAATAAGACTTGGAATAACTTTGCCCAGTGCCTAAAACAGTCGGTGCTAAATAAACTTAAGCTATGAGTAATAAGAATATAAAATTTTAGTAGTGGTCAAAGCATGATATTGGTATTATTCTCCCTCTCCCAGATCTAGACATTTCAATGCTTAACTGTACTAGTTTTTTTCTGCCTCTCGTCCCATTTGCTCCGTGAAAGCAGACAACCCATGTGCAGTCTTAATTTGGCCCCTTTATAACTGGGATTCTAGATTCTTTCAGGATCTCTTAATGGTGTAAGTTATGAGGCACAACTTTGCAACTGAATCCTATCTTTTCCAACAAAAAAACAAACCTTTTCCTCTACAACAGTCAACTGCCCAGAAAAACAATGAATCCTTGAGAAAATTGGGGTTTGGGGGGGTTGTTTTGTTTTGCTTTTTGTATCTTTCCTCCACTAATGAAACCACCCGGGTTAGTCACACCCAGCTACACAATAAAGAAAAAGGCAGGTTTCCTTGCCAGTCTCCAACCATGGCCTCTGACTGCCCTTCTTCCCACAACAGAGTGACAGATGGAAATGTTCCAGGTGGCTAGCCATTTACTACACATCAAGCAGCATTTTGAATTCCTAGATCCTCACCAAAACAGTCCCTGTGCATAAAGCAGGAACTATAAAATCAAGCTTGTTGAGCTAGAGGACCTGCAGGGGGAGACTGCCTCCTTAATTATTGGGCTCCAGGTCTGCAAATGCTGAGTCAAGTGCCAGCCAATTCTTAAGGCTCCTGTGGAACTCTTGTCTCCAGAATATAAGCTCTCTCCCTTTAACTTTCTGAAAACTTCTTCGTCAAGAAGACAGCAGGATAGATACATAGGTCCTTCTTTATGTGAGTATAAAGGTGTATGCATTGCTTCAGGAGCAGGTTTTAAGCAAAGTATTATATGTATATAAAGATGATACCAATCCCAGTTATAGTTATTTATAGAATTGTGTCTTACATAACACAATTGCTACTAAGTATATTCTAGAAATATCTATATAAACTATTTAAAAAGTCTACGTTCGTGTTTCCACTGTTTCTGCTCCTAGTCCATACTTGAATTCGGTCACTCACCTGCTTCCATTTCTTTCACGCTGCATCTGTCTCATTTTTTGAACTAGAGATTCCAAGTCAGATCATTGTTCTCATTATTTCATGACTTCTTCCCTGCCAGATGTATTCCTGTTCACCTCATCTGCTTTAGTTTCCTCCATTGCCCCTAGCCCCTGTGCATAGGATCCACCTGCTATTTAGAGTTAGATACATTGTTCTCAGCCCTGCCCCCATGAAGGTCTCACCTCAGAACAACTGAGTTCAAACCCCCAGAGAATAAATTTGTGCATCTGAGTGTTTTCAAAGCAACTGAATTGAGCATGTTGTTATACTAAAGGGTATAAGGACATACCCCTTCTTCTATCCTGTGCCCCTCAAGAGTTCCCTCTTCACTGGACCTTTAGTCAGCAGAATGGCTGACATGGACCAATGCTGTGACACCCCCAAGGACCTTGTCCATGGAAATAATGAGTGGGGGCAAGAACAATGGGGCTTTTCACGGACCCAAGAAAGGTTATGAAAGAGAGGAAACAAATACTCAAAATGATCTCTAATCTCCAAAGTTCAGATTAAAATTTACAGCCTACTCTTCATATGCCCTTTTTGAAGGCAGTACAAACACAGAAATAAGGCCTGAAGAGCAAGGGCCAGGACAAGGCTGAGGTGAGGAAAGGAAATGCCTACAGCATAAAATTTAAGGAGGTGCTCATACTCAGGTGCCCAGGGTGCATTTACAAGAACCTGAGAATGAGTGCCTCCTTAAATTTGTGCCCTAGGAGTCTCCTTACCTCTTCCTAGTCCTGGGCCTGAGGGAACCTAAATGAGAGCTTTCTAAAGTAATACTGGGAGAAAAAGTGACTATAATTATCCAGTTCAGTTGAAGATTTTATAGGCAAAATATAAACCCTTCTCAGCACACCTTGCCATTAAGCTTTCTGAATTTGGCATGAGAATTGTGATCTGCCATTAGGTCCCCTTGCTGTGTGCCCTCCCCCGAATAGATGCAGCTTATAGAGGATTCAAAGGGGGGGGGGGTTCTCAATAGATGAGCAGCAAGTATCTGTTCATATTAGGAGAAACTGACAATAGTTTTAGCTGAAAGTCGAGGGTACTGATACTTTGTCTAGTAACATACTAAATACCTCTTAATTGCAATCCTTCATTCATATCTCTGTTTTTACAAGATGTAAATTAATACTTGTGGAATACCTAGCCCAGAGCTAGCCCACTTGAGGGCTCAATGACTGGTAACTATTTTTCTCACAGGAAGATAATGGAACTCAGGAAACACTTTTCACCCAGGATCACCCCATCAGCAAAGCCACAGTATTCAAAGACAGAGTCAAGCTATGTGCAGATTATGGGCTTCATCTCTCTCCAGTCCAAATCCATGATGATGACCGGAAGTTCTCTTGCCACGTTACAGTCAGGCCTGGCAAAATCTTGAGGAGCTCCACCAGGGTCAAGGTTTTCGGTAAGAGTTTTTGTTCTCTGGACTCCCTGCCATCCTGTCATCCCTGTTGCCTGCCTTGCTTTCCCCCTCTGACCTGGCGTGCAGCCAAGCAAGGCTAGCTGTTTAGAGTTTTATTTAACCTTGATACCTGCCTTTTGTGTTGGGCCTGAGGAGGAGGATAAGAAGTAAAAGAATAACTATTCTGTTAATAGATTGAAATCACACAATTGGTCAATTTCCTGGTGACCACTCCCTTACTTACAATTTTAATATTTCCTGAGAATACTGGAAAGCTCTTTAATTATAGCTGCCAAAGTATAATTGCTTAGCTGTCTAATTGTCTTAGTTGCTTACTGGAGCAAGACAGAATAAGGCCAGTGTGAGAATAGAAATGATGAACAGAGCTCCAGAGACACTCTCTGGGCATCGTTCCCACACCTCACCAAAGCCAGCTGGGATGAATGCAGGCCACCTCCTCCAGCAAGGACGCCCACAGTAGAGTGTCTCTGACTCTGCAGGGTCCAAACAGGGTGAGGGGTGGGGGAGATGTGAAAATTCTATTTTGTTCAGTGATGCAAGGAAATGGTAATAAACAAAAACTCCTAGCTTTGAATATTTTTTTATCTTTGTGACTAAGAACTATGCTTTTTAAAACAGCATTTCTAAATTAAGGCAAAGAGAAAAGCAGTGATGCAAGTGAGCAATTAATTGATTTTGGAAATGAGGTAAACAAAAAGAAAATAACTTTATAAAACATAAGTCACAACTGACAGAACAAGTAAAAAAAAATCTTTGCTTTTACTTTCTTACTACGATCTCATTGCATTATTATTAGAGGTCACACAATTTAGTATTTCGAAGGAAATGCCAACCCTGCAGTTCATAAAGATGGAGTAGCTACAGCCAAGATTAATATAGTTTGAAGCCTCTTGCTTATAGTTTTCCTCTGTCTCTTCTTCCTGCCCTTCCACCTCCCCTTCTTCCCCAGCTCTCCCCAGGGATGGGCTAGGAAATAATGGCCCCTGATGGCCAGGTTCCTTATGGAGCCTAAACAACGTTCTGTGAAGAGTTGAGAGAGACTATTCATCTCTTCTATTGATTATCACCCTCAGGACACTTACTGCGATGTAACTGTGTTAGCACAAACATGAAACCAACTCATTTGGTCTTACTATTGGTAAATCAATGAGGGCAGCCATCCGGGATGTGCAAAGAAATATCAATTCTAAATAAGGCAAACTGTGTCCCTTTTGACCAAGGGTTTTTTGCACCATAACTTGACTTAATTGCCTTGTCAAATTAAACTGTGTCCTCTTTGTTGCATTAAAATGCTTTCATCTTGGGCCCTAACCGGTTTGGCTCAGTGGATAAAGCATTGGCCTGCAGACTGAAGGGTCCCAGGTTAGATTCCAGTCAAGGGCATACACCTTGGTTGCAGGCACATACCTGGTAGGAGGTGAGCAAGAGGCAGCTGATCGATGTTTCTCTCCCATCGATATTTCTAACTCTCTCTATCTTTCTTCCTTCTGCTCTGTAACAAATCAATAAAATATATTTTTAAAAAATGCTTTCATCTTGGTCTTGATCGCTTCTGACTTTTATATCTCTCTCTATCTGTACATCTATTTCAACATTTATGTTTCTTCTTTGAACTCCTTTCAATACATGCATAAAAATAGGAGATTCTGCATCCTTGTTGATATAATTAGATTTTCCCTGTTTCCTGGATTTTCTCCTTTACCCAATGGGCTGGCTAGGTTGTGTTAGAATAGTCTCATTTAGTCTGAACCTATTTGTGGGTGTCACCCGAACATATATTATCATGGCCCTGGCATAGAAGCACAGTATATAGTTCATTTAGAACCCACTCTGAATCCTGTGGTTATTCCTCAAATAGATAAAGCCAAGAATAAAAATATGAAAACCTCAAAATAAATACCCAAGTGTACCACAGACCCATTTTACATGCCCCAGATCCAGCTCTTTCCCTCTTCCTGACAATGCCTTTACTCTCTAACAGACCAGGGATTGGAAGTTTGCCCAGCTCCTCTGTGGCTTCCTGCATCTCTCTCCCTCATCTCACTTAACTTCCCTTTCCTTAGTAGTAAGTCACCTGCCATCACAAATTCCTGCTCGCTTCTGACTTTCACGTCTCACTCTATCTGTACATCTATCTCAACATTTATGTTTCTTCTTTGAACTCCTTTCAGTACATGCTTAAAAATAGGAGATTCTGCATCCTTGTTGATAGAATTAGATTTTTTCCTGCTTCCTGGACTTTCTCCTTTACCCAATGGGCTGGCTAGCTGCTCCTCAGCTCTAAATCTGATTGTCCTGAGATTCAAAAATAATCTCTATTTTTAATAATTGTTCTTTCTTTTGGGTCTTTTATTCTACAGTATTCCTTGCCAATAGGAGGTCAGAAATGCCCCTCCTCTCCTCAGTGTTTTAGGGTTGTATTTTGGTTTGGGTTCTCCTGAAAGAAAACAAGAAGAGGATTGGGATTGAATTCATCTATTTGAGAGGTAATCCTCTGAAACATCAGAAGAGGAAGGAAGATAATATAATGCACATGATCAAGCTGTGCGTTTACAGCTAGAAACCCCTGGGGAACTCTGGAAGAACACACATCAGAGTTATCCCAAACAAAGGCTAGGAAGCTGGAGTATTAGCCACAACTCCCCAATGCCACAAAACCTCTGGAATTTCTTGTTTGCCCTGCTTGTGGACTCATTGTGCTCCCCTAACCCCAATAAGTCCTTAGGAAGTATCACATTTGCCTCTACTTAGTGAGGTCTCTCAACTAGCAAATAAAGGCAAGTGGATTTGCAGGCAATAACAGCACCTGTGATAGGGTCTTAATATTTTAATTTTTTCTCCACTGGTTCATAGATGGCTTTGATGCTGTACTCAGAAATGTACTTGAGCTTAACCAGTGTGGCTCAGCAGTTGAGCATCGACCTATGAACCAGGAGATCATGGTTCAATTCCCAGTCAGGCACATGCCCAGGTATGGGCTCCATCCTTAGTGTAGTACATGCAGGAGGCAGCTGATCAATGACTCTCTCTAATCATTGATGTTTCTATCTCTCTATCCCTCTCCATTCCTCCCTGAAATCAATAAAAATATATTTAAAGTTTTTAAAAATAATCCTGGCTGGTTTGACTCAGTTAATAGAGCGTCAGCCAGCAGACTGAAAGGTCTTGGGTTTGATTCTGGCCAAGGGCACATATTTAGATTGCAGGCTAAATCCCCAATTGTGTGTGGGAGGCAACCAATTGATGAGTCTCTCTTACATCAATGTTTTACTCTCTCCATCTCTCTTCCTCTCTTCCATTCACTCTAAAAAAAATCAATGGAAATATATCCTTGGCTGAGGATTAACAAAATAAAATGAAATTTAAAATATTTGTAAAGAACTTACTTGAAACCACTTAAGTTTGACATGATATACTTAATACCTACTTTGGATTGGGCTCTGTTAAGAGCTTGAGATGAAGAGATGAATAAAACAGTTTGGCTTTGAGGTACCTATAATCTAGCAGGATAACAAAATCATTGATATAGTTTCTAATATTTTCTAGTAGCAAGCAATTAAAATATAAAGTATATTTTCTTTCTCTTTCAGAAGCCTATACTTCATACTGTATTCCTGTCCCTCTCCTCCTCCACAGTCCCCTTTTCACCTGACTCACTAATAATCATAATTCAACTATCAATTTGATATTTCAACTTTCAAAAGCTCCCTTTTATTTCCCAAGGTTGGTTTAGCAGTTTCTCTTAAAAGCTTTCTTCAAATCCTATATGTCCTCAATTATGGTACTTAATGCAAGTTTTCTAATTTCTTATTTATGTACCTGTATTTTTTAGGAAAATATAAATATTTTTAGCACAGTGAAGATTATTTGCCCACCTTTGTTTCCTAAAAAAAAAAAATCTAACATTCTACCAGCACACAGTGAGTGTTTAATATATTATAATATATTATGAATGATGAATTTTTCACACACACACACACACACACACACACACACACACTAGTAGCCAAGTAAGATGGCATTATGTTGCCACTAACTGTGTTTTATTTGCATTTAAGCTAAGCCAGAAATCCCCATGATTATGGAAAATAACTCCATGGATGTCTTAGGAGAGGTGAGTCACATTAAAGCCTTTGAAAATTTATAGGATAACACACCGAGGTGTGTCAGGTTACATCAATGTCCAGAATATTTTTCCAAAGGATATTACTCTTTAGCCCTCAGCCAATTAATTTCTGGTGAGGTAGAAGGGAAGCTGAATTGATTCTAGAAACCTAATGGGCATTCTTACTTTCTTATTTAGGGCTCTCAGAGTATGTGATCTGTGGTCTTGAGTCCTTATTTTTTTCTGAAATAAAAAAGGTCTCAATAGCTTAAATTTCTTTTTAATAAAAATTGAAGTAGATAGTGAAAGAAAAGTAGGGCAGAGAGCAGTGTGAATCCTGGTGAAAGAATGAGTTTTATGCTTAGCTGACATTTAATTTGTTCAAAGCCATTTCCTGTAACCGCTTTCCCATTGTTTTTATTTTGAAGTTAACAGGAAGAAACTGTCCTTATGTACCCCTCAGAACCCTGGCTATTTTGTAGGCAGTAGGAGAAAGGGCAAGAGCAAAGGAGAAGTAAAGTAGACCCTCTGACTTCAGCTTCTAGTAGGTAGTTCCCAGCCTCTAATCACCTGGAATCTGAGCTCTGAGCTCACTTGCCAGCTCTTCTCTTTGTTGGCTGTGACCTTAGGCAAGTTATTTCACATCTATGTAGTCAGTTTTCCCACTCATATGGAGGGGATTAGAAGAGTATCTGCACATTGTTTTTGTTTTTAAGAATTAAATGAAATAACCTATGAAAAATTCTTAGCACATAGTGTGGCATATATTAATTGCTCAATAAATATTATTTTGTTGTTTTGTTCATATTACTATTATGTATGTTAATCAACTGTCTTATGGCATTAAGATTTCATTCAAGCTTTTTTTTAATTAAATCTTTATTATTCAGATTATTACATTTGTTTCTCTTTTTTCCCCTCCATAGCACCCTTCCACCCAGCTCCCACCCTTCTCTTTGCCCTTACCTCCCTCCCATTGACCTCATCCATAGGTGTATGATTTTTGTCCAGTCTCTCCCTGCACTCCCCTCACCCCTTTCCCCCTGAGAATTATCAGTCCACTTTCTTTCTGTGTTCCTGATTCTATTATATTCACCAGTTTATTCTGTTGATCAAATTTTTAATTCACTTAATTTTTAGATTCACTTGTCGATAGATATGTATTTGTTGTTCATAATTTTTTGGCTTTTACCTTTTTCCTCTTCCTCTTCTAAAAGAGTACCTTTCAGCATTTCATATAATACTGGTTTGGAGTTGATGAACTACTTTAGCTTTTTCTTCTCTGTGAAGCTCTTTATCTGCCCTTCAAATCTGAATGATAGCTTTGCTGGATAGAGTATTCTTGGTTGTAGGTTCTTGCTATTCATTACTTTGAATATTTCTTGCCACTCCCATCTGGCCTGCATAGTTTCTGTTGAGAAATCAGCTGACAATTGTATGGGTGCTCCCTTGTAGGTAATGAACTGTTTTTCTCTTGCTTCTTTTAATATTCTCTCTTTGTCTCTTGCTCTTGGTATTTTAATTATGATGTGTCTTGGTGTGGTCCTCTTTGGATTCCTTTTATATGGGGTTCTGTGTGCTTCCTAAACTTGTAAGTCTATTTCTTTTACCAGATGTGGGAAGTTTTCAGTCATTATCTCTTTAAATAGGTTTTCAGTATCTTGCTCTCTCTCTTCTTAGGGTACCCCCACAATTCTGATGTTAGTACGCTTGAAGCTGTCCCAGAGGCTCCTTACATTATCTTCACATTTTTGGATTCTTTTCTCTTCTTCCTTTTCCAGTTGAATGTTTTCTGCTTCTTTGTATTTCAAATTTTTGACTTGATTCTTGCCTTTCTCTAGTCTGCTGTTAGGACTCTGTATAATATTTTTTATTTCAGTGAGTTTATGTTTAATTTCTAGTTGGTCCTTTTTTATCTCCTCTTGGCTCTCGCTAACTTTTTCCAACTTTTCTAGCATATTCTTGAAAAACCTTTTAAGCATGGTTTTGAACTCTATATCCAGTCGTTTTTTTTTCCTCCATTTCTTTTGTTTGTGATCCCTTCCCTTGTCTCAGCATTTTCACTATGCCAGGAGAAATTCTGTGTTGGATTTAGCTTTATGATACCAGACTTGCAAAACCACAGAAGCCTCTCTGTTGAGCTTGGGATGGGTGGAGTCTCAGGGCTTAAGGGACCGCCTTGCCTTCCGGTCAACCCCGCCCTCCACGGCCCCTGAGTCTCACGTGACTGGGTAATCACTGGAGCGGTCCTTGTGCACTCACGCCCACAGTGCCTCTAGATGGCTGCCTTTCCAGATCCCCTGCGTTCCAGGACCACACAAGTCTAGGTCCCCAGGGTTTCACCCGAAACAGGGACTTAGTGGAGTTTGAAGTGGCAGAGTTGGGAGGGTCTGTCTCCCGCCCACTCATGAAAGCCAGCGGCAAAATCAGCAATCTGTCCTCTGCACAGTGCCTTGCATGCCACCAGACCTCTGATCTTTTGCGACTCCCCTAAATTTCCATGCACCTCTCCCTTTTCACAGTCCAAACTCCCCCAGTATGAATTTCAGCTGGATCGGGGTTTTAGTGTTGTAAGATAAGGGGTTTGAGAGTCTCCATTTCCCTCCTGCCAGAGAAAGCCAGCCAGGTACTCCGGCACCCACTCACTCCACGTGCTTGTCTCCGTACCTCAGCTTTTTGCAGCTCCTCTGGGTCTCCATGAGCCCCTCTCCTTCCTTCTAGCTGTAGAACTTCCACTCAGCCAGCTTTCCTGTGGTTCTGGATGATGTCCGTTCTGTCTTTTAGTTGTAGTTTTGTAATTGTTGTGCGAGGCAGCAGTGTAGGTATTTACCTATGCCGCCATCTTGGATTCTCCCTCATTCAAGCTTTTCATAACCCCAAACAAAAAATATTTTCATTAACTCTCTTATTTCCTATTACATGGGATGAGAGAAAATTATACTTATATTCTAGTCTCTTCTAGTCCCAAGAACATTAAATTACTTATGATCTCTAGTCCTGCTGGATATCAGTTATGTAATTTGACAGTTGAATTATAGCTCAGGCTCTGTGGGATGGTTTTAGATGAACACACACACACACACACACACACACACACACAAGTATTTGTGTCTTTTGCGACTTTATGTATTAGGCTTAGATCATTGCTATTAAATTTCTGAGCATATAGAAAAATATTTTAAATTCTTCTGTCAAAATTAATTCCCAGTTTTATCAGTGGACTTCATTTCATTCACTTAAATAAAACCAATAATCTAGTGGTATAATATTTGGTAGATATTTTGTTTCTTATAAGGATTTTTCATAGGTTTTTGGTGCTAGTGTTTATAGGTAATATTACTCAGTTAAATATGTAACCATAAAATTGGACCCCAAAATTCCAATTTTTAAAAAAATAATTTGTCTTACATGTTATCAAATTTCCTCTTCTATACCAAGCTTGCCTATGTGCTGAGAGGGAAAACAGGAGACCTTACTTCCTGGGGAATTAGTGAATAAACTCTCATCAAATTCATCTAACCAGGCACAGGACATGGCTTGTCTAATGATTCCTCACTCTGATATTCTTACAGTCCCCATTGTATTTTCAATAAGTTATGAACTCTGTAAAACCCTTTCACATGTTTTCATCATGAGATGCTCCCAACAAGCCTCATAAAAAGGTAGGGTATCTGTCATTTTATAGATGAGAAATTGAGGCCTGGAGAGTCTGAACAACTGGCTGAGTCACTACTAAAGGGCCAAGCTAGGATGAGAATTTAGCATGCCCATATCCAGGCTAGGTGGTACAGTGAAAGGAGTCAGCTCCAGGGGCAGGTAGAACTACTTTCAAATCCTAATTAGACCACTTACTAACTATATATCCTCACCAAGTGGTTAACCCCCATGAGTCTCAGTCAGCTCACCTCTAAAACTGGGATCATAATACATATTTCTCAGGGCTCTTGAGTGAATTAAATTTATGCGCAGTAATGAAGTACATGGCACACTGTAAATGTCTCAGGAATATTTCTTTCCTCCCCAGTATTTATCATTTCACTCACTCTCTTTCACCCATTCCTTCCTCTGCATTTATATTCATAAATCTATTAGGTGATTGTGACAGTGTGGGATAATGAAAGAATGGATCATAAATTATGAAACCTGATAGACCTGGGTTGAATTCTTATTCATCACTTATTGACTCTGGACCCTGGAATCTCACGTCCATGACTTCCTCATCATTGATCTGCACCTCACAAGGGTGAAGTATGGAACAAATGGGAGAACATATGCAAAGTATCTGCCATCTGGCTACTATAGATGTTGGGCAGTGGTACTTTTCTATGCCCTCCCTTCATACCTTAGAAATTAACTCTAAGTCAACATGAACATATTAAATGCCTACTTTGTGCTACATATTACTACACATGCAGCACTCAGTGTTAGAGCAATGGGCATTTGGTCAGTTGTGAGTAGTGTTTTCCAGCATTATTAAAGTTATAAAGTTTATGGTTAATTTAGTTTTCCTGTAAAATAGAAAAATTCCCAAATTATTGTAACAATGATGCCTCTCAGGCCAGAGGTGTCCAAGTATCACACCTGTGATGCATGTTCTTGTGTGTTCCTGAGAGGGAGGTTTCACCAGGGTTCCAAAATGAGATGGAGCCTCCTTCATGGCTGAAATAGAAAAGGGAACTTATGCTTAAACTTCAGGACCCCACCATGTAGCAAATTTTTACATTAGAGCAAAAGATGCTAAGCCAATGAGCCCCTCAGCCCAAACCCCTGGCCCTCTACACCCAGCTCTGATGACATAGCAAAAGAAGACACAAGAGAGATGCATAAAAATTCCAGAGCTGACTCAATAGTGCTGTCTCTCCACAAGCCACATGTTTCTCCTTAAGCCTGTGCTTTATACTTTAACTCAGTCATCTCCATAGGTCCTGTTCTTGTCACTCTTCACCTTTGTTATGTTTGACAAAATTTAGAGAGGAAAATATAAAGAAAACACGGAACAGGAAACATAGGAAACAAAAGCAATTGGGCTAAAACATGCTGAAGGAAGAAAAGAATAACAGGAACCATATAAAACAGACACCATAACCTAAAAACACATATCAGAAAAGAAAGCTCTAGTTGCTGAATACAGAATTTGATATTTTGTTTATTTAATTTTGGTTTTGTAAAAGCCTGAATCTTTGGGCATTCCTTGACTTTCCTAAGAAACACTCCCCGTGTGTGTGTGTGTGTGTGTGTGTGTGTGTGTAAGATTAGGTATTGAGGCTTCTTTTCTTTTTTTCTAGCATATTGTGGCACAATAAGTCTCTGAGTCCAAATATCTGGTCATGCGACTGCCAGTCGCCATCATTCTTGCAGTGGATAGGGCCTGAGCTTTCACTACACCTGGGGAAGGCCTCAGAGGGCAACCATACCCTGTGGGGAAACCACATGGGAAGTAAAATCTTTAGCATCAGTCAGTTTTCTAGGGTGGGGGGCGGGGGCGGGTAAAGGGATTTATAGGACTGGGTTTTTCACAAGCCTGGTATTTTAACTTGTGTTTGTTCCACAAACAGCTCACAGGGAAGATGGATCTGGTTGTTAGAGCTGTTGGTGGAGTCTAAGAACAAGCAATAAGAGGAAGCCATGGAGGTGAGGATTGAACAAGGCAAGACACCATTATTACATGAGGATCTTGTCTCCTGTCAGGAAGCACAGTGCTCATAGAGTGCTTAGACCCCATATAAGATAATGAAATGCTACCATCTTTATCTCCTCTTTTATCTTTCCCAGCTTTCACCATTCTGTTTTCTCTATTCCCAGCCCAGTTAAAAAAAATAAATATATATATACAGTTTCTAGAGGAATCATCCAAAGCAACAGTCAGCTCTAGCTCAAAGACCAGAGTAATTTCCACCTTGATTTTATTCTATTCCTGAGTTAATATTTTAGGCATATCTTTAACAACATAGGGAATTTTTCTCTTCCTATGGACTATTAGTCACTCTTTTTTCAAAACATCTCTGAAAATGTAATGATGAAGAGTTTTAAAAACTCTGAGAACAATGGATGGATATGCAGTTAGCATTTCAGAGGTAGGAATAAAATCCAAAACTTACTGCTCAAATTGACAAGTGATCTGTGTGTTTTATGGCAAGAAAATAAAAGCAACTGAACTCATTAAAATTGACCTCAGAATTTAACAAAATATTCTCTGTCCTTCACTCTCCTAGACAGTCATAGTCTCTTTTATCTTTCTGTGATGAATTTTGCCCAGGGAGCTGTCTCTCTTCTCCTATCTTTTCATGTTTCTTTATTCCTTTTTCTTTCCTTTTAACTTTTTCTGCCTCTGGTCTATATTTTTTCTATTTACCCATCTCTCTATCATTTTCTTTTTCTTTTTGGATTTCTTTAATCTCTTCTTCACTAACTCCTTCTCCCTTAACAGACCTTAATATGACACTAGATTACATTTTTAACTATTTGTGAATCCATTTTTATGTCATCTACTTTTTTTAATCCTCACCTGAAGATATTTTTCCATTGATTTTTAGAGAGAGTGGAAGGGATGGGGAGAGACACACAGAGAAAAATATTGATGTGAGAGAGACACATTGATCGGTTGCCTCCCACATGTGCCCCCACCAGGGCCTGGTATTGAGCCTACAATCACAGTATGAACCCTTGACCAGAATCAAACCCTGGATTCTTCAAACCCAATGCTCTATCCACTAAGCCAAACTGGCTAGGGCTATGTCCTCTGTTCTTAATATTTAATTCAAATGAGTTATAAAGTCTTTCATTCTCTCTGCACTAATTATGCATTAATCACTTCTGTGTTAAGTTGTTGAAAAGACAAGATTCAGACATATTAGAGTGATGGAACAGCTTTAATATAAGCAGGTGTCATAGCACTGCCACAGTGGGAGAAAGGTATACATCAAAAGGGTCTGAAGACCTCGAGCTCAAACTTCTTTGTCCTTCCACTGCTCAGTTCCAAAGAACAAGCTCTGCATCCAGTTCTCAAATCACGTAAACACCTTGGCCTCAGGAAGTCCCAGCTCTGTTCATGGTGGGGACTCTTACAGGGAGCTGCCCAGGCAGACATGTTCCAGCTACCTGACCAACCTCAACTGTCAAAACCTCCAGCTTTACCAAAAACAAGTGCTAAAAATCCATCCCAGTATTTTTACTCATCAGTGCTGACAGCCTGGTACATCATGACCCAGAACAACTCACAGACCCATGGTGTGACACAACCTCTATATTTATTTAGTGTATTTTAAAGTTTTAATCAGTACACCAATAGGAACCCCATTGTTAAACATTTGATTAATTCAGAACTTGCTGATATTAACACATAGGATGCATGATTTCTCTTTAAAGCAAAATCCCACCAGATTGCCTTGTTATATATTTAAGCTGGAACTAAAATGGCTCTTTGCTAGGAATCTAAAGTCAGTGTTTTCAGAACAGATTTCTCCAAGCCCCGTTTAAACAAAATGGAAGGGGTGAGCTGCCACCAGCTGGTCTGTCTCCCTGTGCCGGGCCTCCCTCTCGGCCCTCACTTTCCATTTCATCTCCAGGATGGCCTTTTCCACCTCCTCCACAGCTCGCTCTCTCCTTTCCACAGCCCTCTCCCGCCATTCCACTGCCCTCTCCCTCCTGAGAAGGTCTTTTTCTCTTTGGCTGGCCCATAAAGCCAGGGTCCCCACCTGCTCCAGGAGCCTGGCCCACTCACCCTCGACGCCCATAGGGATCTGAGGCCCTTGGCCCCTCGGGTCCTGGCGCTGTCCTGCCTGACCATGGCCACCCTTCTCCAGTTCCTCTCTGTGCATGCTCTTCAGGTGCTTCCACAGGGCTGTGGTGCCCACGTTAACCCCAGGGCCACGGCTCACCTGCCTGCCACATAAGCGGCAAGTGGCGAATTGGTTCGGGTGGTGCCCAGCACGAGCAGGAGCCAGGTGGAAATACTCCCAGGCCTCAGAAAACCGGGTCCCCTTGTTGTGGGGCACTGGGGTTGGCATGGCACTCACAAAAGGGCCAACCAGTTCTCCCATCTCAAGGATCTCCTCCTCCTCCTCCATCAGTAACTCCCCTTTTGCTGTCGTCCTTGGTTCTCTCCTCTTCCTTCTCTTCCCGCCTCCTACTGTCTTCTCTTCTACAGCTTTCCTTGAGCTAAAAGTCTCAGTTGAACCACAACTAAAGCTAACTGTGTACCTGGGAAGGAACTTTGGCAATGCTTGGGGTTTCACAGTAATGGTCAAAGGCTGGCCACACCTGGTTGGGGTGATGTTTTCTCCTTTTGCTTCACCAGAGAGTCAGGGTGAGTCAGAGTTAAGCAAAATGTCCTCTGAGGCTCCCCTGCACATGCACATTCTCTCTGTGCTCCAGATGTGCTGATTCATCCTTGGCAAAGCCAGAGTCAAAGCAAATTAGTGCAACAATTGCAAAGTTCTTCAGACTACTCAGTGTTCTCCATCTACGACCACCACACCACGGTGTCTTTGAATGTTGAAAATTTTAGATTTTCTCCTGGCTGCTTCCACTGTCTCTGTGCTTCTAGATCCTGTAAAATGTGTTTGGAGGCAGGATGCCCAAGCTGGGGCTTTCCCAGGTCTCTCTCAGTGTGGGTAGCAGCAAGCAAGGACAGATGCTGAAGTGAGAGAGACTTACGCTTCCCAGGCACTGTTGCAAAAAGCAGCCAGCAGCTACAACATCTGCCAGGGTCTGGGTAATAAAGTTCCTAGTGATGAGGTCAGCTCATCCCTCCAGAGTGCTCTGGGGCTGGGATTCTAAGAAATCCGAACATCAGGCTTAGCTGTTTTCAGCAGGAGAAACTGGCAGGCACAGAGGAGGAACAAGTGGAACTTCTCCACAGGCTGTGTCGCCTGGTGGTCCTGGGCAAGCAACTCAGCACACTTCACCTTCCCCGGCATCATCACCTGCAAAGCCAACAGCTGATAAGACCTTCCTGACAGCAGCTTACTCCAGATGTTTTGCTTATTTACTACATTTTAAGGGTTTTAAAAAATGAAAATCATATTACATTTTAAAAGCAGCCTGACCTCTGATTCCTTAATTGGGTCATTTCTGAAGGGAATGAGAGCTTTATTCCTCAAGCTTTGCAACCCCCAATAATTGGGAAACACCCATCAGCCACAAGTGGTTACTTACAGGCACTGGTCTTGTCTCCAGTGGGTCCGGTGCAGGAGGAGTGCTCTGTTCGCATGGAATAGTTAGTTATTAGCTGACTCCTGCCCCAGAGGAGGTACCTCCAGTTCCTGTTCCCTCCTAGTTTCAGAGGAGCCTTGTTCCCAAAGAGGTGTGTCCTTGCCTGTGTGCTTTTCTGCGACACAGACACAAATGCAAACTTTTTCCCCGCCCCTTCCAGCACTAAAAAAATGTTCCTGGCAAATGCCATATAGTGAAAGAGTAAGTCTAGCACCTACATGTCATAGCTCTGTTTCCAGGTGACTAGATCATCTAGCTTTCAAGCCAAGGAGATTTAAGGGAAAGGGGTGAATGTGGGCTTAAGCCACATGCCTCAAAGGCATCTGTAGTTCCAAATATCTTGCCCAATTGTCAGACCAAGAGTCTCAATTTGGTTTAGAAACTGTTGATATAAATTCAGTAAGTAAAAAGCCAAAGAACTCACAAGAAAGGGAAGATTAAATAAAGGAAAACACCTCAGTTCAAATAAATATAGCCAATTAAGAAAAAAAATGGATTTGCTTTTTATTATGTAACTAGAATTGGAAAAGTGGAGATGTGATTAGCTCCTTCTCTTAGTTGGAGTAGCATTAAAGTATAATCACAATTTAAGCAGAAAATACATTTTCATACATATTATAAATAAGTGAATATACATGTATAAATTTTAAGAAGAAAATCTACCAAGACAAAACAGGAAGAAAATAATAGAGTTATAGGAAAAAGGTAGAACTAGGTAGAGTAAAATACAAATAGAGCCTGAGAGTAAAATTCCAAATGAAAAGAAAGGGGATGAGCATGGGGAGGAAGACTCCAGATAGGAATGAAGAGTTGGTAAATACATAGGGAATTTTGTTTTAAGGTTTTTCTTTCTAGATTAGAAAGCTAAATATTTTCAAAGTGATTCTTTGCAAAGCCCTGTGGAAAAGGTTTTGTCCAAATTTAGGGAAACTAATTGTGGGTTAACTGACAAATGGTTACCATTTCAGTATTTCATCTGTGGAAATAAGGAAATGGTCAGTCTTACAGGCAGATTTAGATCTATTTCTCCTGACTCCTCAATACCATAATGCTCGAACCATCCACTGGCTTTCCTCTGCTTCAGGGACAATGTTCCCAGCTCACACCTAGGAACCCATTTCATTCACCTATCTTTGTGAATTCCCTACTACTTTCCAACAGAGACCACCTGTTGTCTGGGCTCATCTCTTTCCTGTCCACAAAATTCAACTTTGTTCTCTAAGCTACTTTCAGATTTTACTCTTCTCTGAACTCCTACAGAAACTTCCTAATACATTTGGCACTTTTTACATAATTCTTTGTGCTAGTGATCACTTATTCCAGGTGGACTTAGAAAAATGTGTTGGGGAAATCAGTGATTTGGCTTCTCTCACAGAGGCAACAGGCACACAAAGAGTGAGTGAATGATTTAATTTAGAGTAGAGGAACAGGTCTCTGTGTGTGTGCTTGTAAACTTTTGTGCATATTTACTTCTTTTTTTTTAATTTAACATGTTTTTTTTTCCTTATTCATTTGAACCAAGTAGAAGTTTCTAAATAAAGACAGTTCTGTTTGCTCAGCAAAACTTTATCTGGTCATGTTTCCTAAGATATTTGACTTCAACTTCAACTACTTTAGTCTACCATTTTAGAAAGACTGGGAGGAGTTTTAGGACAAGAACTATATTCCTAAACAAAGTCTTGGGACACAGTCTGGAGGTGATACAGAATAGTTGAAGTCTAAATCATTCCATAAAATCTGAATTCAGAGAATCCACAAGAGTAAATCTTTAAACATTTTTTTAAGTTGACAAGAATTTTTTTTTTCAGTGAGATAGAACCTTTAAAAAATAATGGAACCACCACTTGTTACTGATATTACCATATCATTGACTTTTTATGGGTTAACTGAGCATAGAGAAAATGAATCATAAGAGTGGTTAAAGGTATCTTATATAATAAAGAGCTAATATGCAAATGGTCATCATGCCCTCACATTGTCATGCCCTCATACCATCATCCCTTAACTGCTCAGACACTCAACATTTGTGAGAGAGGAATGGGGACCAGCCAGGCACAAATGAGCTGCTGCCCCATGGTCTCAGGTGCTAGTGCCTGTACTGCCACCCTCCCCCGGGAGAGGGACAAGCCATCTGCCCCATGGTCCTAAACACCTGCAGCTTGGGCCCAGGTGAAGCTGCCTGCCCACAGTCCCTTGTGGCTGTGGCCAGCCTGAGTGAAGCCTGCTCAGGTCCTGGGTGTCTGTGGCAAGCCAGAGGGAGGGAAGCCCGGTCCTGGGTGTGGGTCGAGGCAGAGATCGTTAGGGGCAATCAGATCAGCAGGAGAGCAGTAAGGGGCAATCAGGCAGGTAGGCAGAGGTGGTTAGGAGCAATCAAGGAGGCATGCAGAGGGGTTAGGGCCAATTAGGCAGGCATGCAGAGGGGTTAGGGGCAATCAGGCAGACAAGCAGGCGAGCAGTTAGGAGCCAGTGGTCCTGGATGGTGAAAGTCAGTTGGGCATCCCCTAAGGGGTCCTGTATTGGAGAGGGTGCAGGCCAGGCTGAGAAACCTCTTCTCCCATGCATGAATTTTGTGCACTGGGCCTCTAGTTGATATAATAATACTCCATTTCTTATAACTTTTACATCATATAGATAATCATCAATCTTTGGCATTTTATTGGCTTAAATAAACTGCATTCTTTTTTTTTCTTTACTTAACAGGAATATATTTTAGGAGACCTATTTTACTTTTGATTTTTTAAATATATTTTATTGATTTTTTTACAAAAAGAAAGGGAAAGAGATAGAGAGTTAGAAACATTGATGAGAGAGAAATATTGATCAGCTGCCTCCTGCACACCCTCTACTGGGGATGTGCCCACAACCAAGATACATGCCCTTGACCGGAATCAAACCTGGGACCCTTTAGTTCACAGGCCGATGCTCTATCCACTGAGCCAAACCAGTTAGGTCTACTTTTGTTTTTTTAGGATAGAAAGTGAAGCAATTTCATATATCTGCATTCTTGCCACTGCATATTTCTCCACTGTCAAGTGCTGAATGAGTGGGAAAATGGGAGTTGCAATGTTTGATGCTGGCCATCTTAGATATACAATGGATAGATTCCTCTGAAAGTTTTATATGTTTGTTTGGGATTTCTGTAGTGACATACTGATGTATGCTACACTGCACCTCAGCAGGATCTCACCAGAGAGATGTAATTTAGTATGTTTAAATTTGATTCCTCAGCTCTGTAGAAGGTCCAGATACTTTGGGGCTAACTAGTCTGTGGGGAAGCATCACATACACCTAATGGTTCTTTATTAATTAACTAGTATATTCATCAATTGGGAAATATTTGAGAACTAAACACAAGGGCTGGTAATATGTAAAGCTACACACATTTCTTGATGAGAAAGCAAGTAATTATAAATGGAATTATTATTTTTCAGTATCTCAGATAAAATAATGAAGAGCCAATAAGTCTTATTGGTTATTTTCACCAAGCTATTGAAGAAACCACCATCTCATAAAGAACAAACTCAGTGTTGAAAATAAAACATAACTAATCCTACCTCTAATAAATGTTATTTGTAGCAGTGGCCACAGCAATCCTTTACTATAAATATCTCACTTTTGACTTGTAGAGAGTTTTCCTAATTCATTTACATCTTATTATCTTAGTACTATAGGGTAAGAAAGATACACCTTATTATTGTCACTTGACAGGTGGGTAAACCAAGGCACAGACTTACAGATTAGCTAAAGGGTATGGGATGTAGTTGATAGCACAAATTGGGAACTGTATTTATACTGTGCCTCACTCAGCACAGCCATGGCAGTGAAGGATTAAAAATAGACAAGAGAATAAAGCTGGGGCTAGGTAGGATGCTGCTCTTCAATGGAGAGACAGTGCCACAGCCTGCAAGCCAAGTCTTTATTTTATAGCCAGATTCCACAAGACAAAGTAAAGGTGTGGTCAGGATGTTTACAATGTTCTCACAAGTTTCAAATCTACTAACTTACATGCATCTGAACTCTGTCAAGCTTTGTTTTGGCAGCACTTGGTATACCTCCTGCAGCCTGCATCACTCTGCTACCTTGGACCACAGGTTAAGACCATAAGGGAGGGCTTTGGCCTTCAAGCTGGGACTTGTATGTGGCTTTTCCATTAGAGGACCATGCCCTTTCATTAGTCTGAAGCTTGAACCTGTCCAAACCCTGTAGCCACTCTCTACATTATATTGTTTGGGGAATGGAAATAATCAAAGTGTATCATTTATTCTAACAGAGTATTCTTCTCTGACCTCTGCCTGTTATAGCTTCTTCCTTCTATTTTTTCATTTCCATTTACTACTATTTTATTCTGCCTGTGCAGAGCTGTGATTTTCCTTTTATAAAACCAATAATCCAGATTGGCAACACCAGTATTGTCCTGGATTCTAGCTATTAATTTATAACATCTTTATAAATAGAAAGTCTATTTGTACTTCAAATTTTCAAACAACATCTTAAAACATGGCATAGTTAAAAGTGGAGACAATGTTTTCTGCCAATTTGCCTTTTGAGGGTTAGTGGAGATGTAAGGGGTATTCCTTTCTTCTGAACTTGCAAATAATTCTTTCTGTGTCTTTTATTTATACCCAGAGAACATTTACCTCCTCACTGAGGAATGTATTTCCTACAGCAAATCTCACATGGTTTATAGAGAGAAGTTTCCCTCAATGTGAAAGAGAAGGTAAGGAAATCATTCAATGGAAATGGTTTTGGAAAAGAAAGAAAATAAAGAACAATAGAAATAGAGGTTGCTTAAGTTAATCTTGGCATTTAAGGACAATTCCCATTCCAAGAAAAACAGGATCTTGCCCATTAAATGCCACTTTTTGATAGTCATCTGGCTCCTCCAAGAGGATGGGGGTATCATTTCCCAGAATGTGAGAAATACACGTGACTTCATCAATTTATATATAAACAAAATGTTTTATTTCACTCTGGGTAAAAGAAGAACTCTTAGATGTGGGTAAAATGTTTAATTCAACATATATCCTATCTAATAAAAGAGTAATATGCAAATTAACTATGACTCCACTACACCCATCAGCCAATCAGGAATGAGTATACAAATTAACCTAGCCAAGATGGCTGTGGCTATAGAGCAAGCAGGAGGCTTGGGTTTCCCTGGTAATTGAGAAAGCCAAGCTTTCTGCACATCCTGGCCAGTCTAGGCATCCACTCAAGGCTATAAAATTTCAATTATAGAAGATAAATAAATCCCAACAAAAATGGTGGCAGCCACAGAGCTGGAGGTAGCAGGAGGCTTGAGTTTCCCCTAGCAATGAAAGAAGCCAAGCTTTCCACAGCCTTGGCCTGTCTTTGCCTCCTCCACTCAAGGCTACAAAATTTTAATTATAGAAGATAAATAAATCCCAGATCCCAGAGCCTCAGCTTGGGTCAACAGGGGACATGGCCAGCCTGCAATCTACCACAGGCCCCTCACTTAGGCCACCCCTGCCCCAAGGGAACCCCCAATCTGGTCCAGGAAACCCTTCAGGGCAAACCAGCTGGCCCCCACCTGTGCACCAGGCCTCTAACCTATCTAATAAAAGAGTAATATGCAAATTGACCATCACTCTGACACACAACATGGCTGTCCCCATGTGGTCAAAGATGGCAGCCCCCATGTGGACACAAAATGGCCACCACAAGATGGCCAGCAAGGGAGGACAGTTGGGAGGGACCAGGCCTGGCAAGGGAGTGAAGTTGGGAACAATCAAGCTTACAGGGGAGGGGAGTTAGGGGTGACCAGGCCAGCAGAGTAGGGAAGTTGAGGATGATCAGGCCTGCAGGGAAGGGCAGTTAGGGGAGACCAGGCCTGCAGGGGAGAGCAATCAGAGGTGATCAGGCCTGCAGGGGAGGACAGTTAGGGGCAAACAGGCTGGCAGGAGAGCAGTTAAGTATCAAAAAAGCTAACAGAAGAGTAGTTAGGGGGTTATCAAGCTGGCAGGCAGAAGTGGTTCGGGGCAATCAGGAATGCAGGCAGGCGAGCAGTTGGGAGCCAACAATCCTGGATTGTGAGAGAGAAATCGGACTATCTGTTTAGGATCAGGCCTAAATGGGCAGTCAGACATCCCTTAAGGGGTCCCAGAGTGGAGAGGGGTGCAGACTGGGCTGAGGGAAACTCCCCCAACCTTGTGCACAAATTTTGTACACCAGACCTCTAGTTTATTAATAATTTCATATAGTTCAATTTCATATAGTTCCATTGCTTTAAGTTAATAAGTGAATGATTTCTACATTTTCTTATAAGGACCTGAGTGGAGTGGGGGGCAGGGTGAAGAGGATACTGGAGGAAGTGCATATAGAAACATGCTCACCTGGAAGATTGAAAGTCCTGGGGCAGGAACACCACATTGAAATAAGCTCAGGTGAGACTACACAAAGCATATTTTTCACAGGTGATAAACATGACCACCTTTCCTAGAATAATCTCAGCCATCTTTACCTGGCACAATAATCTTTATCCTGAGTTATTTCTCCTCAAAATGCAACATATTTTCAACAGTAACTGAATCAAACAGAGCTTGCTGCATTATTTTTTTTTAATAATAAAATTAAGGTGAGAAACCAAAATGGCAGCATAGGTAAATACCTAAACTGCTACCTCGCACAACAATTTTAAAACTACAACTAAAAGACAAAAAAGACATTATCCAGAACAGAAAGGCTGGCTGAGTGGAAATCTACAACTAGAAGGAAGGAGAAAAGCAGACTGAGACTCAGAGTAGCTGCGGGAGGCAGAGGTACTGAGATGCACACACAGAAAGAACTGGCAACTGAGTGTGCGTCTGGCTTTCTCAAGCAGGAGGGAGACAAAAGCTCCCAACTGCAATGAACTCCAGTTCCAGGTGAGACCCTGGGGACCCAGACTCATACAAGGTGAAACTGGACTGTCAGGAAAGAGAAAAGCACACTGAGACTCAGAGGAACTGAGGAAGGGAGAGGTCGAGGTGCATGTGGAGAGAGCAGGCAACTGAGTACGTAGCTAGCTTTCTCAAGCTGAGGGAGACAACAGCTCTCAACTGCACTGAACTCCAGTTCCAGGCGAGATTCTGGGGACCCAGACTCATTTGGGGAGGAACTGGACTGTCTGGCAGTGGGCAGAACTCGAGGGCAGCTTTCTCTCAGAAGTGTTTGCAGCGATTATCACGGTACACTAAAACATAGGGGCCTATTAGGGCAGGACTGATGGGAAACCAATGCTGGCTGCTCTTCCCTGAGACTCCACCCCATTTAGGCTGAGTACAAAGGCTCTTGCAAGTCTTGTCTCATAAGGGTGTTTCCAGCACAGCACTTCTCCCAATGTAAACACGGCTGACTCTCACAGCCAATTGGCCAGGAAGTCAATTCCTCCCAGTGATATCAACAATAATCAAAGCTTAACTACAACAAAACTGTACACACATCCCACAAAGTGTGCACCAAGAGTGTCCACCTCAGGTAACTGGGGACGCTGAGCCACTGGGCCCTAACGGACACCTAGCACACAAAGCCACTCTTTCAACTCAGGGAAGCAGCCAAACTGTGGAGACAAAGAAACATCACAATGACAGAAATGGAGGAAAGCAAACTATTGGATATAAAGTTATAAGGTTTTTCAATTTTTTTCTAGAAAAGGTTGATAAATTTAGTGAGACCCTTGAGGATTTGAAAAACCAACTAGAAATTAATCATACACTGAATGAAATGAAAAAAATATTATACAGAGACCTAACAGCAGACTAGAGGTCCACAGGAATCAAGTTAAAGATTTGAAATACAAAGAAGCAAAAAACACTCAACCCGAAAAGTAAAAAGCAAAAAGAATCCACAAATATGAAAATGGTATAAGGAGCCTCTGGGACAACCTCAAGCATACCAACATCAGAATTATGGGGATGCCAGAAGAAGAGAGAGAGCAAGATACTGAAAACCTATTTGAAGAAATAATGACTGAAAACTTCCCCCACCTGGTGAAAGAAATAGACTTACAAGTCCAGGAAGTGCACAGAACCCTAAACAAAAGGAATCCAAAGGGGACCACACCAAGACACATCATAATTAAAATGCCAAGGGCAAAAGACAAAGAGAGAACAATTGTAATAATCTGAACAATAAAGATTTAATAAATTATAAAAAATAGCACAATGTCACATTAAAAAAAATAATGAACTTAAAAGTTGGTGTTCATGAATCATTGTGTTAATGCACTTGATTCATTTTGAAACTACTATTGGTTTTGTTATTAGTTTCCTTTAAAAATAGTTCACCCACCATAAAGTCAGGATACAATCCTGCTAATATATGTTAAATGTCATTATAGATATATTCTTCTGTTAAATAAACCCTGTTTGATGTGTCCATTATGTTACTTCAAACTAAAGGGGTTGATTTGCCTACACTCATCAAAACTCAATAAGATGTGAATGGTAGTTTGCAGCAAAGAAAGTACAGTAAAGATTTATTCAGGGAATTGGCATCTAGCCCAGAGGCATAAGTGAGCCAGTACTCTGAGACCTAGCTCAACAGTGGTCTCTGGGTGATAGATTAATTATATAGGGAGGGAATTATTAGTAAGGTGGCTAAGAGGTTGGGGTCCTGGGCTCTACTGATTCCTCAGAGCCAAAGCAAAGGGAGGAGTTGATCATTGTGTCAGGTCCCAATGTTAGCCATGGCGTCGCCCTGTCTGATTTCATGAGGATCTGATTGGTAGTGGTAGGGTTGTTCCGCTTTCATGGTCCTGGAGCTAAAACATAACTGAGGTCAAGATGTTATCTTTAGTTTGGCAGAAACTCTGCTCTCATGATTGACAAACTTGAGGCTTTGTTCTTGAGATAGAAGTCTGATGCTTATCAGAATCTAACGTCCTCGGGGCTTAATGATTAAAGAAAGGATGTGCCGTATGTGCACAGGTAGAAGGATCTACCTGTGCAAGGAGGCAAGTGAGTCATAGCAATATTAGATTGGACAAGGCTAGCTTGGATTAAGGAGAAAATTACATTAGAGAAATGAAGTTCCTGTGCAGTTATAATTACACTCCCCACCATAGGGCGGATGGTGTGGTCAGAGTTCTACCAGCATATAACTACATTTGGCTATGAGTTTGGCCAGTAATAACTTCAGAACTAGCATGTAGAGCCTTTAATGTAAAGACACTGTGAGAGTTCAGAAAGTTATGGCCTATGATGACCGACAGTTTTACATTAAATCCCTGCTGCCGTATGTGTTGTTTGGAAGTTGGACTAACAGAGGCAATTAAATGGGGTTCTATTTCTAAAGAAGACTCACAGGACCCAACATGACAGTGGTTATAAATCTGCAGCTTATTGCAGGAAAAGGATACAATAAGCAACACCATTAAAGTAAAGATATGCATCACACATGCATTTGCAACAAGGGGCCAGTGCAGTTGGGCATGGGCTCTTTTGTCTTTCCTCTGTAAGGGAGATGGCACAGAGCACCTCAGCGTCTCAGGTGAGGTCATTTTACAGTTTCCTGATCACTTAGGCATATATTCCTGCTGTGTATCCAGATTCCAGAGCAGAGCCCTTGAATTTCCCTGGGCCCTCGTTACAAACCAAACAATCCTCTTAATCAATACATTTCACATCTCAACCATGGACCAATGCCATACAGCAGTCTCAGCAAACAGTGCCAGTTAATTCTGTGCCTGTGGAACATACCCTCACTGACTAGATACTGCCGTTGGACACCTTTAGACTCTCCTTTACCATAAACCAAACTGTCTCCAGCCAGGCCTTGGCATCACTGTATGGCTCAACCTGTTAGTGACTAACCTTGCTGTTATTCGTCTTGTAGAAATATACATTACAAATGAAGAGAGAAAAGACAAAAGTGGATTTCTGAACATAAAGTCTGTTTTCACATGGGTGTATGGCAATGAACCAGCCCAATCAAACAACCTGACCATCTGGTGTATGGCTCAGACTCCAGTGCCTGGAAATAAAGTGTGGAATATCTCCTCTGAAAAGATCACTTTTTCCTTGGGTGAGTAGTCTGTTTAATAAGGTCAAAAAGGGGTGTCCAAGATTGCCATAAGTTCAGACCCTTTTGAATTGGAACAAATAGAATATTCATTATTTCCATGATATTTTAATCTCACTACACAACTCAAAATTATTAAATTTTAAAGTAGCAAACATTTTTTGACAAATGGGACCCTATTTAAAAATATTCTTTAAATAAAAAGTCGACTTAAGAATGTTTTCAAGAATTTCAGGTGAACACAGAACATTTTTTTCAAATTCCATTAATAATAACTCTTAACTAACTAGCATGAACACTACTATATTAATGATCAATAGAGATGATCATTTAGCATTTTAAAAAATTCCTTCTGGATTGTTAAAAACATTGAAATACATATAGCATAATGGCTAAACCATGTATGAGAAATTCATACTTTAAATACAGGGACTGTATCTTGCTTTAGTACCCCTGATTTTGAAACACAGAGTCTGACACAAAAAAGATTTTTATGACAAAATTGATATGTAGGATCATTCTACATATTTCAACAGTTGACTAACTAGATCAAATAATGAAGATTTTACCATATAAAAGAGATGAACAAATGTTTCAACAAACACTGTGTTAACAGATTACCTTTAAAAAATAGAAATTTGTAATAACAACCATCAAATATGCATATATATAATAGTAAAATAATGCCTATAAAACTTAAATAGATTTGCAAGTCATTAATAAACTTTGCAGGACTATTAACATCTTTACCACCTTATTTTCAGAGGTATTATAGTCTATAACATACTCATAAAAACCAGAATAATTGATGAGGGAAAGTTTCCCCTTGTTTCAAGCCATGGTCTGCATCTTGGGTCCTTCCCAGTCCTGTTATAAATGCAGATGGTTGATTCCTGGAATCCTTGGACCAGCAAAGGTATATGGATAGCTCAGTGCAGGTCCATTCCCCACTATTCAGAAACAAGTGCCTATTTGATACTGGGATAGTAGCACCATCCCTATCCCTCCTATACCTCTCTCTCTCTCTCTCTCTCTCTCTCTCTCTCTCTCTCTCTCTCTCTCCTCCTTCTTTCTCTCTCTATCCATATATATATATATATATATATATATATATCCATATTTAATTTTACCTAATTCTTTCCAAATTAAATACACCTTCTTTGCCGAAGAAGGCTGGGTATAGTTAGGGTGCAGTCTTGGAACATTAAAAGTAATTAAAGGTAACTGGTTCTCACATCATTTAACCAATAGCTTTGGCAGAACCTAATGACATAAACTAGAGACTAAACAACCTCAAATTGCAAAGAGCCCTTATTTCTGTCATAGACATATGTTTAAAAAAACAATATTTTGTGATGTTAAAACTGTGCTTAAGTTTTTGTTCAAAGACTATTTTTAGAGCAGTTTCAGCTTCACAGGAAAAAAAAAAAACAAGAGATGTACAGAGATTTACTATATACACCCCCCACCCCCTCCAGACACATGCATAGTCTCCCTCATTATCAACATCACATACCAGAATGTGCATTTCGTACAATTGGAAAATCTACATAGACACATCATAATTATCCAAAGTCCATAGCTTATTTTAGGGTTCATTCTTGGTGTTGTGCCTTTGGATAAATGCGTAATAATATGTACCCATCATTATAGTATCATACACATTTGTTTCACTGCCCTAAAATTCCTCTGTACTTCACCTGTTCATCCCTGTCCTCCCACACCTAACTCCTGGCAAATACTGAGCTCTTTTTACTATCTCTATAGACTTGTTATTTGGAATGTTATATTAAAATCATATAGTATGTAGCATTTTCAGATTACCTTCTTTCATTTAGTAATATACATTTAGGTTTCCTCCAAGTCTTTTCATGGCTTGATAGCTCAATTGATTTTAGCACTGAATACTATTTCATTGTTTGCATGTACCACATTCACCTCCTGAAGGATATCTTGGTGGCTTCCAAGATTTGGCAACTATGCATAAAGCTACCATAAACATTCATGTGCAGATTTCTATGCCATCATGACTTTTAGACTACTTTATTATATACCAAAGAACACAATTGCTGGATTGTATGGTGAAAATATGTTTAGTTTTATAAGAAATCACCAAACTGTCTTCCAAAGTAGTTGTATCCTTTTTGCATTCCCACCAGCAATGGATAAGAGTTATGGTTGCTCCCCATTGTCATCTGTGCTTGGTGTCAGTGTTCTAGCTCCTGGTCATTCTGTAGAGATATATCATTGTTGATTTAATTTCCATTCATCTGGTTACATGTGATATGAAGCACATTTTCATAAGCTTATTTGATATATCTTTCTTGGTTCAGTGTCTATTAAAGGTTTGGCCCCATTTTTTTAATCAAATAGTTTGTTTTCTTAATGTTGAGTTTTAAGAGTTCTTTGTATATGTTTTGTGTAACAGTCCTTTGTCAGATGGGTCTCCTGCAAATACTTTTCTCCCAGCCTGTAGTGTATCTTCTCATTCTCTTGAATTATATTTATTTTTAAGATTAGAAAATAACAAAAAGGTTTTTTTTGTTAATCCTTGCCCAAGGATATTTTTCCATTGACTTTTAGTGAGAGTGGAAGAGAGAAGGAAAAACAGAAATATCAATGTAAGAGAAAGAGCCCGGGCCAGCAAGGAGCCTGCAACCGAGCTAGTACATACCCTTGACAGAATCAAACCCAGGATGCTTTGGTACTCAAGCCAATGCTCTGTCCACCGAACCAAACCAGATATGGCAAAAATAATGAATATTTCAAGGTAATAAGCAAGAGCATTCATTATGATACCCAAAACACATGATAATTCCAATACTATAGGAGAGCCCTGGATCTAATATAATTTTAGGATCTGAGCAGATGGTTATTTTAAAAATTTTATAATGATTTTTTATCCTTTGTGATAAAATATAAAAGACAATAAATCTTGAAGATTCCAGTTTCCCCAAATTATAGCTAATATTCTGGTCACAATCTGACATACATCTTTGTGAATGATTTAGAAGATGCAGTTGAGATTCCATAAAATAATGTCATCACTCTACCATATTTTTAATTTATTATAGTTCTTAAAAACTTCCAAACATGCTTTCTCTGTCTATAGTGGTACCACTGAATGCCATATAAACACTGGAGTTAACTTCTCATGATTTGTGCAAGAGTCATTGCCATATCAAGCTATTATTGTTGACAGATAGTAAGATGAAAATACAGAAGAAAAATCTGTTGTCTCTGAGTGCTAAAGCAGAGAAATTTTGGAACCATTACAGAACAGAAAATAGATTCGTGAAAGGAGACCAGTTTTTGCTGCCTTTTATTCCAGAGAAGAGTAACAATGTTAGAAGGCTGCAAGATAACAAGGTCTAAGGTGCTCTCTTCCCAGCTACCCTGGTCTTCCAGGAAGTTCAAATGCTCAGTGATTCTTACTTTAGAAAAGTCAGAAAGGGAATGGGCCTGGGTCGGGTGATTTGTCAGCTCATCAAGCAGTTATTTGAGTACCAGTTCCTGTAGACTCTTATAATTGAACAATATATTTTAAAAAAAGAATAATTTTCCAAAAATATCCTTTCCTGCTGGCCTAGCCTATTGGTATGTCTACTATTGTAGCAATGTGAAGTTCAGTTTTTGCCATGTACAAAGTGTGTTTTCTTTTGTTGAGGTGGAGGGAATGCTTTGTTTTGCTGAGTGTGAATACCCTCTGGAGAGGGTAACATCCTGGTTGTCATCAGCCTTGACTGAGATTTGTTTAATAAATGGATTTCCAACTGTAACTGTTAAGGTCAAGATTAGAAAAACAGTTAAGGATTAATGAGTCCTGTGAGTGTGCATGTGTTTTGGGGATGTGAAGAGAGAAATAAAACGAGATATGTCAATAATGGGACGAGAGAACCATTGAATATTGAGGCGGGATGTGCCAGACAAATACTTTCTGTTATGACCCTCAAACAATAAAGGACTTTAATTTAAATACAAATCACTAAGGATCTTATTAAAATGCAGACTCTGATTCAATAAATCAAGGGTGTGGGCCTGCAATTCTGCATTTCCAATAATTCCTAAGAGAAGTCATGAACCACATTTTGAGAAGCATGGACCTAGCATGCTCTGGAGTTCACTTCTAGGTGGAATAGCGAAAGGCTGATTCAAGCTCTAAAGAAGTCCTAAAACTCACCCAGCTGCTCTATGGGCCAGACACATGGTCATTGCTGTCCACTGCGGGTCCTGAGGGCCCTGACAGGCCTGCTGTAGAGTGGACACACTTGGAGACAAAGTGGGTTGCTTTTGGCCAGTAGCTCAACTCCTGACAACATGATGGTCTGAAAACTGGTTGACATATGTTTGCTAAATTCTGCATTTGAGTTTCAGAAAATAATTTTTCCCTGCTAGGTTTTAGCTGCTCCTTTTTATACCCCTGAGTTTTCTTTTGACTGAGGCAGAGTTTCGACTTTGCAGGCCAATCTGAAACCAGAAGGATATTTTTAACCTCAAGTTTCATGTTGAAAGCTCTGCATCACTTTTGTCAGAGAGTTCCTGGGAGACTGGGGTAGGTGGGAAGGGAACACCTCAGACACTTATCTTGCAGCCTACCAACATTGTTTGTTATTCTTATAAAAGGCAACAAAAACTGCTCTCCTCTTACTAAGTCTCTTTTCTGCTCTGTAATATTCCTAGAATTTCTCTGCTTTAGCATTGAGACAACAGATTTTTTTCTTATATGAATAATACATAAACACATGGGCATGGCTGTGTTCCAATAAACTCTGTTTGCAAATACAGGCACAGTGTGGCAACCTCTGTTCTAAGCAATCTATATAGAAAAACACCTCTGCATCATTTCCAGGTGTGTGCTCCGACTGGTTAAGTTTATTCCTTTGGAAGATAAGGCTTATGATGCACCCGTAGTCAGCCCTGTACTTAAACTGCTGGTCTTCTTTCTAATGTTAAGAGGGAATTTGTAGGCACTGAATCATCATCCACTTGCATAAAATGCAAAAATACAAAGTGAGAAACAAAGTAATTACTTCTCTTGAAGGGCATGCCCAGTAAGTAATAAGGCCTTTGCAGGGTAAACTCTGAACACATCATAAAACTCCTTAGGCTTCTTTAAGTTTGAGGAAGTGCATCCTAAGAGGTTTTGGGTGAAAACGTGTTAGAAATAGCATGCACAAAGATCAAGCAATCATAGAGTGTGTTTAGGAAATGGGGCTGAGCTATATCACCTGCTGGATGGAGAATGTGATCTGAGAGAGATGTAAAAGATGATAGGCAGCATCAGGAAATGAAGTCGGGGATGTGATAGGGGGGCAAATCATGATCAAATGTGCACATCATGCTAAGAGGTCCATCTTGTTTGGGATGATGACATGTGGATAAGAAGATGGTCATTCTACTAACCTATTCATATACTCTCCATATAACTACCTTCTCACACCTCCATAGAGATTAATAACAAGGAATCATTTGTATGATAGCAAATCAGAGCCAGCTGTTAGTGCCACCTACAGCCTATAGCAGTAACAACATTATCACCAATAAAAATAAAACATAGATTTATCTAGATGATAATAAGAAATTCCTCCCCATATGCTGTGGTTTCAGTGACATAATTTTAAAAATATATACTTTTCCCTTAAATTAAATTACAGAACAGAACCCACAGTATCATTTGTAATCAAATATCCAAATAATTAACATCAGATACATGATACTATACCCAATCCCAATTTGTCTAGAAAATCACAAAATCCCCTAGCCTCAAATTCACTTACTCATATTTAACCCACATATTCCTAAAGTCAGTAGATCCTTTTGGCATTTGCAAATTGTTTTGTATTGTTAATAGGAATATCTTACAGTAAAATAATGGAGTCTTTAAGGAATTGACATGGATATATAATAAGTCAAATGGCATATTTCAGCCTCTCTTTTATTAAACTCCCTCCCACACACACAGAGAAAAGTGTAGCCAAATAAAATTTTATGACAAAAATAGGCATTTTAGAAAGAGCATAATCACACCATCAATCTTAAGTTCATTGGTGTTACATCCAGTCTGATAGTTGTATTGTTGTTTCTATGCTTGCTGAAAAAACAATTTTTGTGGGTTTATAGACTTATACATTGTGTGGTTACTTTTTAAATATTTCAGATATTAGCTGCTGTGTTTGTTTTACTAGGTCTTGGTTAAATGTCACTTTCTCCAGAAAGCTTTCCTTGACCCTCCTGATCCTCTCCTTGACTTCCTTCACTTTCACTCTCACAGCATCAACACAGTGGCTGGCTCCCCACCTATTATCTAGGCTGTATGCTTTTTAGAGACAGCCTCAGGACTCTGTTATTTGCCATTATGTACTATTACCTTGCCTATTAAAAGGCCTCAATAATGGTTTGTTAAATGAATAAACAAAGTTGGGGCGGGGAAGACTAAGTTAATACTTTATCTTTCTATTAGAGTATTTTTATTCATTATAAATGTCTGTTTTGTCTTTCAGGCTCAGTAAACCCTCCAACAGATCCTGCACTTGGTATTACAGAATCTACACTTGGCACCCAATCTTCTCCAGCCAACAATAGATCTCCCACAGGTAAGATTATTTTCACACTGTTTTAATTCCCATGTCCTTCCTATTTATTAATCCTTTAAAGAAGCATACTGATAAAGAAAAAAATTTTTAAAACATTTGTGTCATTCATGAGCTTTTCTAATCTATGATATTTCAGATAAACATATACATATTATTCTCAAGGTTTCCAAGAGTTAGCACAACTTTCAAAGTCCTTCACTTAAAGTCCTAGAAAAAAAAACAAAGTGAATAAATATTCAGCAAGAAATTAAATTTTGTATTATATTATTAAGTAGGTTAATAAATTGACAGCCCTCCTCCTTCTAAGTGGGATGTAAATGGAAATTTTGTGGACCAGAGGTAGATACAATTTAAATTTGTCCTGGTTCAAATTAATTTTGACCAAGTTGACTAGTAAAGACTATGAATTCAGCCTCACAAGGACATTATTAATAACTAGAGGACAAGTGCACAAAATTCGTGCATGGGGGGGGGGGTGTCTTTCAGCCCAGCCTGCTCCCTCTCCAATCTGGGACCCCTTGAGGGATGTCTGACCACCCATTTAGGCCTGATCCATATAGGGCCTAAACAATCCAGAATTGCTGGTTTCCAACTGCTCTCCTGTCTGCCTTCCTGATTGCCCTTAACCACTTCTGCCTGCCAGCCTGATCACCCCCTAACCATTCCCCTGCCAGCCTGATTGATGCCTAACTGCTCCCTTGCCAGCCTGTTTGCCCCTAACTGCTCTCCCCTGTGGGCCTGGTCATCCCTAACTGCTCTCCTCTAACTGCCCTCCCCTGCAGACATAGTCACCCCTAACTGTCCTCCCCTGCTGGCCTGATCACCCACAACTGCCCTCCCTTGCAGGCCTTGTCCCGGCCAACTGCCCTCCCCTGCTGACCATTTTGTGGTGGCCATCTTGTGTCCACATAGGGGTAGGATCTTTTGACCACATGGGGGCAGTCATCTTGTGTGTTGGAGTGATGGTCAATCTGCATATTACTCTTTTATTAGATAGGATAGAGGCCTGGTACACAGATGGGGGCCAGCTGGTTTGCCCTGAAGGATATCCTAGATCAGAGTAGGTGTTCCTTTGGGGCATGGGGTGGCCTGGGCCAGGGGCCTGTGGTGGTTTGCAGGCCAGCCAGCCCCTGAGTGACCCAAGAGAAGCCCTGGTATGTAAGATTTATTTACCTTATACAATTGAAACTTTGTAGCCTGGAGTGGAGCCAAGCCTTCTGCTCCCACAGCCATTGAAACTTTGTTGCCTTAAGCAGAGGCCTGGGCTGGCCAGGATGTGTGGAAAGCATGGCTTCCTCCATTGTTAGGAGCAACCCAAGCCTCCCTCAGTGGTGGCAGCCATTAAAACTGTATTGCTTTAAGTGGAGGCCTGGGGGCCAGGGTTTGTATAAAGCTTGGCTTCCTCCATCACCAGGAGCAACCCAAGCCTCCTTCCTGCTCTCTCTGTGGCCGTAGACATCTTGGTTGAGTTAATTTACATCCTCGCTCTGATTGGCTGGTGGGCGTGGTTGGTGGGCATCGGGGATAGGTGTAGCAGAGGTACAGTCAATTTGCATATTACTCTTTTATTAGATAGGATGGAGGTCAGGCTGGGTTAGTGTTTCTATAGCAAAGAAATAACACTGACTTTCAGAAGTTATAAATTTCTATATCCATGTACTTTGTATTTAAAAAAGAACTATGGTGATATATATATATATATATATATATATATATATATATATATATATATTATATAGAGAGGATAAGTAAATTTTTTATTCTTTTATAACTATTAATTTTAGCTCAAAATGAGAACTGAAAATGCAATCAAATAAAAGCAGTCAGTAGGGATGAACAATTCCTTTAGCTGGTAGCCTTTGGCAGATAACCTGCAGCCACAGTCACAGGTTGATACCTATCAGAAAATAAAAATTGAGGGAGCGTGAGCACCACCTGAAAATTAGAAAGTTTACATTCATGTGATTTTTTTCTAATTCTTAAGGTTTTGTCATTTTCCTTCTAAAGTTTCTTTTTCTTTCACTTCTAATTCATCATTCAGAAATAAACCATTATAGATTATGATATGCTTCATTTAAAAAATAATAGCATATTCAAAATAGTATCTTAAGTCTGTACAGTACTCTGTGAATGTCTATTGCTTCATAACAAATATTTCATCCCCAAATTTAGCAACTTATAAAACACTAGAGGCTTGGTGCATGAAATTTGTGCATGGGACAGGGGCAGGGAGAGGGGGTCTCTCTGTGTGGCCTGCACCTTCTCGCAATCCGGGAATCCCTCTCACAATCCAGGATCCCCTCTCACAATCCAGGACCACTGGCTCCTAACCACTCTCCTGACTGCCTGCCTGATCACCCCTAACTGTTCACCTGCCTGCCTGATTGCCCCTAACCACCTCTGCTTGGCCTCTGCTGCAGCAGCTTCATCCTGAAGGAAAGGAGAATCAGGCTCCACTTGTTGAAGGGATTGTATCAAAGAATTTGTGAACAAATTAAAACCACCATGTTCAGTCTTTTAGAAAATGTTTGCACATAAAATACAATGTGATGTGATCTTCTTTATTATGATGGGCAGACAGAACAAGTGTTAACATTCCCATTTTCTGGATGGGGACACTAAGATGCTAAGAGCATAAATGGTCACATGACTAGGAAGTGGCCAAGTTAGTATTCATACCAAAGTCTTCTGATGCTAAATCTAGTTCTCAGCACATTAGATATCATGTTTTCTCCAACTGGTCTAAACACTTCATGAAAATAGTAAACATAACCTAGCATATGTATAGCACAGAATAGGCCAATAAAAAATAGTAGTTGATAGATAAATGAATAAAACAATTAATAAGAATAATGTTCCTTCATTATGTAGCTATCATTAATAGACTCTATATTATTTTATACATGATAATTTGTTCCTGTCTTCTAAAAAGTTGCATTGTACTTGGAGAGAGATGAAATACATACATGGAATGATAACTTAAAATCATAGAGTGAAAGGTGTTGCATCTTACAAAATTAAAATGCACAAGGTAAGGTACAGACCAGTAAGTCTTATAGGCTTTGAGCAAAGAAAGGTCCCCATGGACTCAGATGTTATCTAAGAGAGATGAAATTAGCTGATTCTTGAAATGTGTGTGGTATTATTGATTTGACTTGGTTGAGAGCTTTAGAACAAACTGAGGAGTTGTTCACTGGCAAAAATGTTTGTGAGAATTTGAGAAAATGTTTGGAGCTAAGCTTGAGTCCGAGAGTGTGATTGTGTAGCAGAGAAGCACAGATGAATATTTGAAAATGCAGAATAAAGAGAGCTTAAGCTTAAGCCTCAGCATAAAGATTCCAAATAATCTTCCTTAGAAAATAGGTCAGGGACCCCATTAAGCATTTTTAGAAAATAAATGACATAATTTCTTTATTACATATTGATTGAGCATTTGGTATGCACCAGATGCTCTTCTAGGTGCTGGAAATAAAACAGTTAACAAATGAGAAAAAAAATATGCTCTCATGATAGTTACATTTTTCCAATTGAGAGCAGAAATGAATATCTTCTAGCTCAGTTTCCTATGGGGTTGGTTGATGCATGCTGTCACATTTCCATCAGACCAAGCACTATTCTTATTTCTGTGAAGAAAAATCAAGGAAAGGGAAAGGACAGTATTACCCTTAAGGAGTCTACTGTTTACTACAGCTCTAGTATTAGAGAAGGAAGGAGAGCACAAATAAATATATTTGTTAGAAAACAAAAAAATGCTACCTGGTCTACTGTCACACTATGGTGATATAGTTGGGAAATTTCTGAAGATTTAAAAATCTCCTTAAAATAAGATTCTATTATGTTGGACTGTTTTATTTATCTAAAGGCCTGTGCATAGAATTCATGCAGGGAAAAGGGTTCCCTCAGCCCAGCTTGCACCCTCTCTAATTGGGAACTCTCGGAGGATGTCTGACTGCTGGGATCGAGCCTAAACTGGCAGTCAGACATACCTCTCACAATCCTGGACTGCTATCTCCTAAACACTCACCTGCCTGCCTGGCTGATCACCCCTAACTGCTTCCCCTGCCAGCCTGATTACCCCTAACTGCCTCTGCCTGCTGGCCTGGTTACCCCTAACTGTCCCCACCCCACCAGCCTGGTTGCTCCCAACTGCTCCTCTTGCTGGCATGGTCACCCCTACCTGCCCCTCACTGATGGCCAGGTCATTCGTAATTGCCCCCTGCTGCCAGTCTGGTCACACCTAACTTCCCCCCCGGCCCCTGCCCCGGCAGCCTGGTCGCCCATAACTGCCTCCCCCACTGGCCTAGTTGCACTCAACTGCCCCCCACACACACACTAGCCTGGTTACCTCCAACTAACCCCCTCTGTGTCTGGTCTCCCCTGAATGCCCCACTGCCAGCCTGGTCGCCCTCAACTGCCTACTCCTGCTGGCCTGGTCGCCCCCAGAGCCTGCTGTTCTGTCATTTGGTCATCTCTCACTGACCCCCCTGCCAGGCTGGTTGCCCCACACAGCCTGCTATTCAGTTGTTTAGTTGTCCCTCACTAAGCCCCCTGCCTGTCTAGTCACTTCATGCAGCCTGTTTGGTCAGTGGTCGGCAAACTGCAGCTCTGTTGACTAATGAGTTTGCCGACCACTGACCAAGACTCTCGATTCCAATAATTACAGGCTGTTGTTGTTCCTTGTGATTAAGTTCCTATCCCAGTGGTCGGCAAACTCATTAGTCACCAAGTGGCAAACCACGGCTCCTGAGCCGCAGTTTACCAACCACTGTGTTAGGTCATCCGTCCTGTTGTTTCATTTGTAATGGCCTATTGTTTCATTTATATATATGTATATGTATATATAGATTGTTTTTTTCTTTTTAAGTTTCAAGTGCACATTTTTATGATACAAAATCTGTAGGTGCCCTGACCAGGAATTCAACCAGTGATCTTTTGCTGAATGGGATGATACTTAACCAATTGGGCCACACCAGCCAGGGCAGGACTGTTGTAGATCAGTGGTTCTCACCAGTATAATTTTGTCCTCCCACCCCTCGGGGACATTTGGTTGTGTAGGGACATTTTTAATCACCACAGTGGAAAGGGGAGAGAGTGTTACTAGCATCTAATATGTAGAGGCTACAGGTGCTATTAAATAGTGTACATTTTGTAGGATAGAACAACCCCTACAATAAAGATTATCTGGTCCCAAACATCAACAATGCTGAGGCTGAGAAACCCTGTTTAAATTTGGCTCTGGTTTAAGAGTAGTTTGTTTGTTTGTTTGTTTGTTTGTTTTGCTTTACAAAATTTCAACCTCTGTCAAGATAGTAACAATAGATTATGTTTGGGACAATTCTCAGTCTGATTTTTATACGCCCCCCCCCAAAAAAAAAAACATGTTAAATCAATGGCTGAGTATATCTAAATACAATTTATTTTCTTAGAGTAATTTCTGAATTACAACTGGAATCCCAAATTTTGTTTTAGCAAACTGTAGGTAATGAGGACTGGCTGCCCAAAAAGCTGGTAGGATTCACCTTCCTGTGTCCTTTTAAGAAAAGAAGGGAGTGAGATGGAACATATCCTGGGAACCAACTTCAAAAGGCTCTGGTTTCATTTCAGACTCTAAGATGTAATGAACTACATAGTTCAATCATAATTATGAAGCCACATATTTTGCTGCAAATATACAATTTGTATTTTTCCCCTCAATGAAAGGATATTTTTTAAACAAATGTTGACAAAAAATGAAAAGAATATTCTTTAACGAGAGGAGACTGTGTAACTCATAACAAACTTCAAGAGCTACCTAGGGAAACAGTTCAATTCAGCCTGAACTAATTGGTGTTTGCTGAGTCCCGGATGCATTTTCTGTCCTCAGAAAAGGAAAAGACGTGAGGCTGACAAGCTAAAGGGCGAGATGAAACAAGCCCGAATGCAGTAATCCGAGACAGCTGACAAATCCAGGGTGGGACAATACTGGCATAAATCAGGGGTTTCTCCTACCCCCAGGATCGCCCTGCGCCTTCTACAGAGTATTTATTCAACAACAATTAAACATTGAGTGACTGCAGCGTGCTGGGATATGGAGATAGACAAGAGAGGCAGGGCCCAGTTTCAGGGAGCTTATGCTCTAGCAGGACCTACTTGCCTAGCCTTCCATTTCACTGCCACCAGGCCACAGACCCTCCTGTTTTTATGCCTATGCAGAATCCTTTAACCTGGTGATACTGATTTTAATGTTAAGCCCTCGGTAAAAATTTAGCTGGTCCCCACAGTGTGGATATCTCTACTTCCGGGCACCTTGAATAACCTTCAGCCAGGTCTCTAGGTGAACACACCTGATCCTTGGCAAGCAGGGGGTCAGATACTGAAGGTACAGACTGAAAGAAGCAACTGCCTAGAAGATGCAACAAAACTACTAATTTATGAGCAAGCATGTCAGAAACGGGTGGGGGGTTAAATTGGAAACCATGCCATTGGATAAGGCGAGTCAAATACAAATCACAGGGAAAGCAGACCAGATCAGTTGTATGCCAAAATACTGGGTTCTAAAGCTAAGAGGGGTTCCCAGAGAGAGTCTGTAAAGCAGTGAGAAGACTCTGGTGATGTGTTCTGACAGAAACTTCTTACACCTTCCCTGGTCATGTCATGCCTTCCTTGGAGTGTCCAGATGCCTCCATTGCTGGCTGAGAGCTTCTGCCACTGTCAAAAGTAGCCAGGCACTGAAAACGTAAAAAAAAATAAGTGAGTGCTGAGGGTGCAGGGACTGGAATCAGGGAAGTCCACACAGGGAAGTCTGGAGGGAAATATGGCCCCAAATGGAAGAAAGAGGAGACACAGATATTCAGACAATAGTTTTGGTAAGTACAGTGAATGCAGGATGTAAGAAGACAAGCATGATGTGGGGGTGGCTGGAATGTTGCTCAGCTGACGTGGAACTAGATGAGGGTGAGCTTAAGTTAATGAACTATGGACTTGGGCTGTGATCTGAACATCACCAAACAGCCACTGTGGCTTTTTGAGTATGTGAATAATGTAAGTAAAACAAAAGTGATATGTGTGGTAAACAGCAGCAGCAAGAACAGAGAGCAAGAAGACCAAGTGATGTAGATTTTAAACAATTTAAAGGGATGATGGTCTGAACTAGAATGGGCATATGTAGAAATGGAGAGTACTGCAACAGGAGGCTCAGCAAGGTTGTCTGCCTAAATATAGGAGGAGTGTGGGGCGGGGAATGAAAGGTTTATAGAAAACTATCACACAAAGGCCTTCCAATTCTTTTCTTAGCAATTACTGAAAGTGTCTACCAACTGACATGATTGTATTAATAGCACGAAGCAATAATATTAACAGTATTTGTTAGTATTTGAGTGATTCTAATGGGTCTGGTACTATTCTAAAGTATTAACTGAATTATCTCATTTAATATTTCCAACAACATTAACATAGGTACTACTATTATACCCATTTTATAGATAAAGATACTGAGGCACAGAGGTTAAATTACCCAAAGTCATTCCAAAAGTGGAAAAACCAGGATGAAATCCAGACAGTCAGACTTCAGGGACTGATCCTATAGTCTCTGAGAGTACATGATGGATGCTCAATAAATATATTTAGACACTGAACAAATCTCTTTTGGTGTGAAGCTGGTAGAGCTGCTATGAAAAGATCAATATGACAGCTGTGCCAGTGTTTTCCGGGAGTGAGGTTAACTCCCTCAGTTGAAAATAAATCAGAGAAAAAGACCCTCCTCTTTTCGTTACCCCTGCTCTTCCTAACATTATTGTAATTCTTATTGCCCAGAGATATGTGCAGAATCCATACAAAACTTCAAAGCTCTCCTCTGAATTCCAAGAAATACTTGTCATTATACCCTTCTTATCATATTTCAACCAGGGCACATGTTATAGGTTGTTAAAGAATTTCTCTTTCTATTCCACACTTGTCACCATAAATCAAGGATAGCCTTCTGGATAACTGATTTACTTTGGATATTTGTTTATTTAGTTTTGCCCTCTCAGAGTATGATGCCTCTGAGGAAAAGCTATGGACTATCTATTTGTTCAGTTTATTTTGTAATTGTCCATAAATGTATCACATGATGTATGATGCACTCTGTCCTGCTTTCTTTCATCTTTCATCAAGAGAGTGATGCAGTCCAGCCAGAGTGGCTCAGTGGTTGAGCATTGACCTATAAACCAGAAGATCAGAGCTTGATTCTCAGTTCCCAGGTGGGACATACAGGAGGCAGCCGATCAATGATTCTCTCTCATCATTGATGTTTCTATCTCTCTCTGCTTCTCCCTTCTCCTCTGAAATCAATAAATATCTATATAGTAGAGGCCTGATGCACAAAATTCGTGCAAGGGGCTTGGCCCTCACAGCTGTAATGGTTTGCTTTGGCCTGAGGAAATCATGGTGGCTGCCGCTTGCCCGGAAGATTATTTGGAATGACATCCAGAAGGATGTCTGGTCTAATTAGCATATTACGCTTTTATTATCTTACTAGAGACCTGGTGCATGAAATTCAGACCCAATGGGATCGAGTCTAAATGGGCAGTCAGACATCCCTCTCACAATCCAGGACAGCTGGCTTCTAACTGCTCACCTGCCTGCCTTCCTGATTGCCCCTAACCACCTCTGCCTGCCACCTGATCACCCCCTAACCACTCCCCTGACAGCCTGATTGATGCCTAACTGCTCCCCTGCCAGCCTCTTTGGCCCTAACTGCCCTCCCCTGCAGGTGTGGTCTCCCCAACTGCTCTCCCCTACAGGCCTAGTCACCCCTAACAGCCCTCCCCTGCAGACCTGGTCCCCTTCAACTGCCCTCCCCTACAGGTCTGAGTCCCCCTCAACTGTCCTTTCCTGCAGGCCTGGTTGCCCCTAACTTTCCTCCTCTGCCAGCCTGGTCACTCCTAACAGCTCTCCCCTGCTGGCCATCTTGTGGTGGCCATCTTGTGTCCACATGGGGCAGCCATCTTGTGTGTTGGAGTGACAGTCAATTTGCATATTACTCTTTCATTAGATAAGATTAGATAAGATAGAGGCCTGGTGCATGGGTGGGGACCAGCTGGTTTGTCCTGAGGTGAGCCCTGGATCAGGGTGGGCGTTCCCATGGGGCAGCCTGGGTGAGGGGCCTGTGGTAGATTGCAGGCTGGCCATGCCCCCCGGCACCCAAGTGGAGGCCCTCATATCTGGGATTTATGTATCTTCTGTAATTGAAACTTTGTAGCCTTGAGTGGAGGCTTGGCCAGCCAGGGTGTGGGGAAATCTTGGCTTCCTCTATTGCTGGGGAAACCGAACCTCCTGCTCACTCCATGGCCACAGCCATCTTGGTTGAGTTAATTTGCATACTTGCTCTTGATTGGCTGGTGGGCATGGCTTGTGGGTATAGTGGAGTTGTGGTTAATTTGCATATTATTCTTTTATTATATAATATAAATTAAGCAGGTAATATGAAAATTGACTCTCACACCCTCACATAAGATGGCCTCCCCCTTGTGGTCACAAGATGGCTGCCACAAGATCTCTGGCAGGGGAGAGCAGTTAGGGATGACCAGGCCAGCGGGGGAGGGCAGTTAGAGGCTACCAGGCCTGCAGGGGAGGGAGGGCAGGTAGGGAGGACCAGGCCTGCAGGGGAGAAAGGGCAGTTAGGGGCACCCAGGCTGGCAGGGGAAGGCAGTTGGGGGTGACAAGGCCTGCAGGGAATGGAGGGAAGTTGGGGTGATCAGGCCTGCAGGGGAGGGCAGTTGGAGGTAACTGGTTTGGCAGGGGAGGGCAGTTAGGGATGATCAGGCCAAGAGGGGAGGGCAGTTGAGGGTAATTGTGCCAGCAGGGAAGTAGTTAGGCGTTTGATCAGGCTGGCAGGATTGTGGTTATGGGGAGATCAGGCTGGAAGACAGAAGTGGTTAGGGACAATCAGGCAGGCAGACAGGCGAGTGATTGGGTGCCACCAATCCTGGATTTTGAGAGGGTTGTTTGACTGCCAGGATTGGGCCTAACCCAGCAGTCGGACATCCCTCTTGGAGTCCCAAATTGGAAAATGTTCAAAAATTTCATGCACCAGGCCTCTAGTTATAGATATAAAAGGCTAATATGCTATGTCCACTTGTTGCTATGATGCACACTGACCACCAGGGGGGTAGGTGCTCAACACAGGAGCTGCTGAGCTGCATTCACTTGGCAGCAGTGATTCTTGGGTGACACACTCCAAAACCAGAGAAGAGGGAGCCCAGTTCCTCAAGGGGCCGCACAATTCCACCTTCAGCATGGGTTATGTTGTTGCTGGGGCCACTGTTAGCCCTGAATCTGGTTTATTGCACACTTACATTTGTGTTCCACACCCTGTACAACAGCAACTTTGCAGAGTGCCCTCTCACATTCCCAGTCCCCTCAAGGGATGTCAGAGAGCTGGTTTCAGGCCAATCCTCACAGGCCAGCTGAGGGACCCCACTTGCCAGAGGGAACCTGCTCACTCCACAGATGCCAGGAGGGACCTCAGGAGGTTGGCTCCAGGGTGAGTCCAGCCCACCTGACCCAATCCCACCTCACCAGCCATCTTCTAATTAATTTCATTTTAATGTGCACAAATCTGTGCACCAGGTTACTAATATATATATATATATTTTTAAGAGGCCTGCAAACCTTTTCTAGACCAATATTTCAGCAGCAGATATTGTCATTAGTCATTTAGAAGCATGCTTCCCTAAATATTCTGCCTCCAATGCGTAGAAAGGATCTTGTGCAGAGATTAGGATCTCATGCTATACATCTGCTTTATGCTAGCCTGAAGGTCAATATCCACCTTATCCCGATATCAGGGGTTGATGAGGCTGATCCAAATGTGTTTAGATGTATTTGTCAGTCTATATAATTTTAAATGCAATTCTCTGGTTAATTGTAGTATAGGTTTAAAGGCTTTTTGTGCTATAGATATTGTAATTGATGGAACATTTGTTGAAGAGATTAGGTGACTTGCCAAAAGATGATATGTTGATGGAGTGGAAGGCGAAGTGAAAACATTACTATTTGAGAAAGTAAGTTACATTTTCAGGTTCAATTTTACATAGGAATAATTTGAAGTCCTAGATAATTGAGTTTGACTAATCAGATCACTCAAGCAATAATGGCCTGAATTTATAAATAACTTTTACCTTTGCAGTTAGTTAATAAATAAGCTGGTCTGGCTAGGTTAGCAAAAACTAATTTTCTTTTTTCCATCATTCCCTGACCAAATTAGTTCTACTGAATAATTTCTTCCTGGCCTCGAAAAGACATTTCAGGCTAACTCCTTTGCATTTTTTTTTTTGGTGATTTTTACATAATAAATGTTGTCTGGTCTTTTCAGTCACAAGACCAGACCCCTATCAATAATTAAAAAGTCTTGTCAAATATAACATCAAAACTTGCAAAGGTTAATTCAGTGCAGAACTTTTCTCCCTCCTTTCTTCTCAAGTCTGGGTCTGTCAGCTGTGGAAGCCTGGGGCATGAAGATGTGTGCTTTATGTCAGTGGAGGTGGAGGAGAGATGCAAGAGATATCTTTGTGATTTCCTGGCTTCTTCCTCTTCTCCACTCCTAGCTATTGGCTTGAACCCACTTTGGTACAGATAGGTAGGGGAAGACCTTCTTTATCATGCTGGTCTGTAATCTGATTTAGGTGTCTTCTGGATGGGGAGAATAAAAATGGTTATCTTAAACTCATGGGGCACTTGCCATATTTCTCAGAAATCTGTGACTGGCCTGTGGCTGCTGTCCCTTTGATGCAGGTCATACCTCTCCTCCATTTTCTGCTTCTTCCCTTCCTGCAGCCCTTGAGTTTCTGGAGGCCTACCTCATTTGAGGGCTTCTTTATTCCTCTTAGGTATTCTTTTAGGGTGAGAATTCTTTGCATGGCCTTCAGTTTTTATCTGGGAAAATAGGCACCTTGGTCTCCTATTTAGGAAAAGTGCCCCTTTCCCTCAGTATGTTCTTATCTCTCTTCTCTATGCCCATTTAGCACTGCTAGCCAAGCTTTGGCTCCCAATGCAGCCTTTGCTATCTGAGTCAGGCATTGGTCCCCTTTGTCCCATCCTCCAATGCACACAGGCCAGGAGTTCTGAGGAGGCATCACACTTTCTAATTCCTCACTGTTCTACCAACCTACCAAGTCATAGTAATGAATATAGGGTGATGTTGGCATACAAACAGATACATAGATGGCCAGACAGTATGGCTCAGTGATTGAGCATCAACCCATGAACCAAGAGGTCACTGGTTTGATTCCTATTCAGGGCACATGCCAAGATTGTGGCTCCATCCCCAGGAAGAGATGTGCAGAGGCAGCCAATTGATGTTTCTCTTTCATCAATGTTTCTATATCTCTATATCTCTCCCTTCCTCTCTCTCTAAAAATATCAATAAAAACATACTTTTTAAAAAAGAGACACATACCAATAGAATGGACCAAATAGAGAGGCCATAGCATGTATGGTCAACTACTTTTCAACCTGAGTGCCAAGAGTACACAACATAAAATGATAGTCTCTTCAATAAATGATCTTGAAAAACTGGATATTTACATGCAAAAGAATGAAATTGCACCCTTATCATACACCACCCACACAAACAATCCAAATACATTAAGCACTTAAGCATAAGATCTGAAATGGTACAACTCCTAGAAGAAAGCATAGGGAAAATTCTTCTTGTTATTGGTCTAGGCAACAACTCTATAAATATGGCACTAAAACCTCAGACAACAAAAGGAAAAATAAAAAAAGTATACTATGCTTCTGGGAAAGTGTGGCTAAGTGGTTTAGGGCTGGCCTATGAACCAGAAGGTCAAGGTTCCATTCCTGGTCAGGGCACATGATGAGGTTGGGGGATATGCAGGAGGCAGCCCATCAATGATCTTCTCATCATTGACATTTCTATTTCTTTCTCCCTCTCCTTTCCTTTCTGAAATCAATAAAAATAGATATATTTTAAAAAGTATACTATGTCAAACTAAAGAAAAAACTGCACAGCAAAGAAAACAATCAACTTTATACAAGGCAACCTATGAATTGGAAAAAAAATGTTTGCAGATCATATACCTGATAATATATTACTATCCAAAAGATATGAGGAACTCGTGGAGTTCTATAGCAAAATAAGAAACAACTTGTTAAAATGTAGGCAAGGGACATGAATGGACATTTTTAAAAGAAAACTTATGAATAGCCAATAGGTATAAGGAAAGGTGTTCAACATCACTAATAGGAATATGTAAATCAAAACTGCAATGAGATATCACCTCACACCTTTTACAATAGCTACCTTCAGAACAATAAGATACAATAAGTTGTTGGTGAGGATGTGGATACAAGGGCATCCTAGTATACTGTTGGTGGGAAGGTAAATGGGTACAGCCACCTTGGTAAACAGTATGAAAACATAATGGAAAATAGTTTTTGAAGTTTTTAAGAAAACTAAAAATAAAACTATAATGACCCAGCGTTTTCTCTTATATACTTACTAGAGGCCCAGTGCATGGAATTTGTGCACAGGGTGGGTATATCCTTCAGCCCAGCCTGCACCCTCTCCAATCTGGGAATCCATGAGGGATGTCCAACTGCCCGTTTATACCCAATTCTACTAGCCATCCCTCTCACAATCCAGGACTGCTGGCTTCTAACTGCTTGCCTGCCTGCCTTCCTGATTACCCCTAACCACTCTCCTGACAGCCTGATTGATGCCTAACTACTCCCCTGCCAGCATGTTTGTCCCTAACTTTCCTACCCTGCCAGCCAGGTCACCCCTAACTGCCCTCCCCTGCAGGTGTGGTCCTCCCAACTGCTCTCCCCTGTAGGCCTGGGTCCCCCCTAACTGCCCTTCCCTGCAGGCCCAGTTGCCCCCAACTTTCCTCCTCTGCCAGCCTGGTCACCCCTAACTGCCTTCCCCTGCAGGCTTGATCTCCCTAACTGCCCTCCCTTGCAGGCCTTGTCCCTCCCAACTGCCTTTCTCTGCTAGCCTGATCACACACAATTGCCCTCCCTTGCAGACCTGGTCCCTGCCAACTGCCCTCCTTTGCTGGCCATATTGTGGTGGCCATCTTATGTTCACATGGGGGCAGGATCTTATGTCCACATGGGGGCAGCCATCTTGTGTGTTGGAGTGGTAGTCAATTTGCATATTACTCTTTTATTAGATAGGAAGAGAAATTAGATCAGATACCTCTAAGAGATATAGATGTTCTGGTGTTCATTGCATCATTATTCACAATAGCCAAGATATGAGCAAAATCTGTTTTCATTGATGGATACATGGAAAAAGAAATTGTATATTATAATATTATATATCCTTCCAAAGGATATTCTGTCACTTACAACAACATCAATGAGTCTAGAACACATTATGCTAAATGAAATGAGCCAGACACAGAAAGAAAGAAAAAGTGCATGATCTCACTCATATGTGGAATCTAAAAACATGGAAGTCAAATACAATGGTAGTTACTAAGGTCAGGAAGATGGTGAATATGGGGAGCTGATGGTTAAAGTTGTAGTTGTGTAGGATTAACAAATCAAGAGAATACTACTATAGTATAATTATCCTATATAATAAAAGGGTAATATGCAAATAAACCAAACAGCAGAAACACTGGTCACTATGATGCACAATGACCATTAGGGGGCCGACGCTCAATGCAAGAGCTTGCCCCGTGGTGGTCAGTGTGCTCCCACAGGGCGAGCGCCGCTCAGCCAGAAGCTGGTGAGCACAGTGGCGGCAGCACTAAGGACTCCTCAGGGGATGTCCGACTGCTGGCTCTGTTGTCAGACAGGCTTGTGTTCAATTCTTGTCTCTGCCACTTACTGGCTCTGAACCTGGGCAAATCATTGTGCCTCACTAATACTGCTTACTTATCTTCAAATTCAAAAATAATATTATCTAGTTCATATGGTTATTGTGAGCATCAAGTGTGAAAATGCATAAAGAGCAACTATAAAGCAAAGACCCACATGAAAAGGCATGACAAGATCAAAAGAAGAGCCTAGCAAACAAAATTTATCTTAAATCAAAACCTTTACTTGTATTTTTTTACTTGAAACAATGACCAAGTCAATATTTCTTTTATTTTTTATACCATTTTATTCTTTATCCTCCACTACCTTACATCACACCTGCTCACCTGTTTCTTTCATTTGGCACATAAAAAGTCCATAATAAATGATTCTTAAATTTAAATTGTTTGGAAAATATTTCAATACTAGCGGCCCATTGCATGAATTGTGCACATTGAAAGGAAAATAATTAGGAAAAATATTTTAATATTGCTATTTGCCCTTTCTCCCTCAGTCCCTGACAGCCAGGTGGCAACCCCCCCGGCCCCCCACTGCCTCCAGCTACCACCATCCCACCCCCTGCCACTGCTTCTAGTCACCGCTTACAGGGGCTGATCACCCCACTAATTGCCCCACTCCCAGCTTGTTGAGGGAGTCAGGTGGTGGTCCCACAACAGCTGGTCACCTTGAGATCATATTGACTAGGCATCGGGCACCTGTGTGGCTCCCTCAGTGCCTGGGAGCCCAGCAGTGGTGAGATGATCAGATCGGCAGTGTGATGGGCCCCTGACTGGTGACCAGTGACTTGCCTTTCCTTGGCCTGGTGCCGCTCACTCATCTGTTCCATTATCCCACCCCATTCCCACTTTCATGGGGGCCCATCAGGGCCTGCTGCACCTCCACTGCTACCCACTGCCATCCAGCTTTGTCAATGTCTGCCATGTTCCACACTGCCCCCTAATTGTCAGCACACATCATAGCAAGTGGTCAAACTCCCAGTAGAACTCCTGGTCAAGGGGACAATTTGCATATTAGGCTTTTGTTATATAGGATTTCCGAATCCAGTTATCCACCATGTATTTTTCTGTCTTTCCTTCTCTAGCAGTAAAAGGAAAGATTATTAGAAAGATGGCTGTAGTCTGGGTTAAGAGATTTGGTTCTGCTTCATGATGTCATGAGGACCCAAGTAAAATTAACTCTTATAGAACATGTTTCTGTTTTCTCTCTTCCACTCAGAACTGACTAGAGATGTCTTTTGACTTAAATGAATTACTGATGATAATATTAAGGGGTAATTTTTCATTTTAGTGAGAAATTTTTTGAGAGTAGAAATGGAAATAGTAAAGTTTTAAGCCCTCTTATCTAACTTCATGGTAACTTATGAAATAATATAAACAAGATATTTGTACAAAGGGTTTTCTTCTAAACTACTCTCCTAAAAACAACTTATTATAATGTAATAAGATTTACTAATAAGATTTAATAACACTAAACATTCAAACTGGAGAATAAGCAACCAGCAAGCAAAGCAGACAACTCTTTCCCACTGGGTTTGACACATTACTTGTATACATACTAAGTTATAATATAGAACCAACTATTAGATGTTGAAGAGACTTTGCTGTGTTGTAAAGAATAAACTTAACTTTGATACTAAAATATGTGACCAATATGAATTTATTTTTACCTATTTCATTATTTACTGCTAGTCTCTTTATGATCATTCCATCCCTGAAGATTTTATTTTGATTGCAGTATTTGTTTGTTTGTTTGTTTGTTTATTTTGTGGATCCTTTAAAGATTTATTTTTTAATTTATTGTTAAAAATATTAAAGATATCACCTTTAAATTAGGTAACTTTTTTCAGAAAAAGCATTTTTGAGTTTTTGTTTATATGATAATGTTACTATGTTTACTTTCTTTTTATAAATTGGTTAACATTTTAAATTTATATTAATTGCTAAATCTTTATCACTATCTTCTTCTATTATATCTTCAAATTTTGCTTCTAAAACTCATCTTCAGTTGCACTTTTTAAAATCTTATCTATATTCTCCATCTTCCGTGATTATTTATTTTAATTTTAATTAATGAGTCCTTTAAAGACTTGGTTAGGAGTAATAATAATATATTTTTTTAATTCTCTAGTTAGTGTCAAGAGATAGATATGTCCTCTTATAGTTACAGAGGCTCCTGGTCAGGCTTTCATTTAAAAAACAATAAAACATTGAGGAATAAACAGTGTTGCTACCACCGGTATATCCTAGTTAGATCACTGTCTTACTGAGGCCATGGGTGTGAATGGACACATGTTATACCCCACAATACCACACAGAATAAGCAATCCTTGAAGATTTATTAAGGGCCACCAGAAATGGATAGGTACACACATTGCTATTACTAAACCATACATGTGAGACTGCCCTCAGGGCCTTGGACTTGCTGTGGCCTGAAAACTACCACCACCACCCTCTCCTGCCCCAATTCTCCTGTTACTTTTCAGGGAAGCATTTCTGGAACTCTGAATCAGACTTCCCTCTTTCATGTGTTCTCATATTTGGATTGATTTTCTGGTTGATGTCCATATCCTCCATGAACCTAAATTCCAGGAGAAATAATCGCCCACCCAGTGCAAAGCACAATCCTTGGAAGATAGAGCCTCCCAAATGCTGGTCAAATAAATGAAAGAATGTTTGCAGTGAGTCATAAGAGGTAGCAATGTGGATACTGTTTGAGGTCAGCTCATATAAGGCCATGGGCCTTGCTTGACACCGTAATTGAGCATCAACCCATGAACCAGAAAGTCATAGTTTGATTGCCAATCTTAGCACATGCCTGGGTAATTCTCTCTTACCATAGATGTTTCTATCTCTCTCGCCCTCTCCCTTCCTGTCTTTTTTTTTAAATATATTTTACTGTTTTTTTTACAGAGTGGGAGAGGGATAGAGTTAGAAACATTGATGAGAAAGAAACATCGATCAGCTGCCTCCTACACACCTCTTACTGAGGATGTGCCCGCAACCAAGGTATATGCCCTTGACCGGAATCAAACCTAGGACGTTTTAGTCCACAGGCTGATGCTATACACTGAGCCAAACTTGTTAGGGCCCTCTCTTTGAAATCAATAAAAATATATATATTTTTAAAGAACACAATCCTTAACCTTAAGTCATGGTTGAAAGTCGAAAGGAGTGAGTAGGATTTAATTTATCTGGGATAGTTCTCTAAATAACTTTAGCTCTGCCTTCTATATGATGAACAAGGTCTCATAGTAAAGGGAGCACTCTTTCAATAATCTGTGCAACCTGGTTCAGATCCTCATGACAAGACCCAAACAAAGTTCAGCTGGAGACCAATAAGACAGAAATGACCTTTGGCTTTCTCAGGATAGTGACGGTGTCATTGACCCTTTTGTTCCTAGCAGCTTATTGGCAATATTCAGCCCTCAGCAAACTCCATAGGCCTGCTTGTGAGAGGAAACATAGAGCAGCAATGATATCTAAGCCAGGCAAGAGATACAATAACATGAAGATCAAGATAGCATGCACATGTTCCTCCTCTCACATAGTCCACAAACAACATGTTACATGGAGCTAAATAAGCTCTCCTCTTTTTACAGCAAACCCGAAGTAAGCAAGGATTTTTGTCACCTTATTTTCTGATCTTAAGAAAAGATCATATAGCCAAAACTGGTTTGGCTAAGTGGATAGAGCATCGGCCTGAGGACTGAAAGGTCCCAGGTTCGATTCCGGTCAAGGGCATGTACTTTGGTTGCTGGCACATTCTCAATAGGGGGTGTGCAGGAGGCAGCTGATCAATGTCTCTCTCTCATCGATGCTTCTAACTCTCTGTCCCTCTCCCTTTCTCTCTGTAAAAAAATCAATAAAAATATATTAAAATAAAAAAGAAAGAGAAGATCATTTAATCAGTCATTTTAATACAAGTGAAATTCCCAGTCAAGTTATCATACTCCATCTGGGTTACAATGATCCTGCCAGAATTAAATCATATGGAACTATTTAGTGTCACCCAGTGTGGGCAATCAAATTTTTTAGGGAAAATGTTGCTTTTAAGTAAGAGGTATTTTAAAAGGTGGCTGGCAATTGCTGAGTAGCCTGAGATGTCTGGGTAATAGTAGTGTAGCTTACAAATAAATACAATGTTCTCTGATCATTTCCTAGTTCTTTTTCTTTGTCTTTATATCACCACTAGATGCCTGATACACGAGAGATTCGTGTACTTGGGGTGGGGATGGGACATCCTTAGTGCTTCTGTGGAGGCAGGAGAAGCTTCTGCCAGCTGTGAGCCTGGCTTCTGGGCTTCTGACTGAGCAGCACTCCCCCTGTGGGAGCGCACTGACCACCAGGGGGCAGCTCCTGTGTTGAGCATTTGTCCCCTGGTGGTCAGTGCATATCATCATGACTGGTCATTCCACAATTCAGCTGATTTGCATATTACCCTTTTATTATATAGGTACTGCATCACCCCTGTTAAAACAATTTCTTTTTGTTTTCACTTACTAGGTCAGTGAATTCTATGGAGATCAGTTCTCAGGGTAAGAGAGAGGGAAGAGGAGAGGGAGGAAGAATGAATGAACTAATTAATGATGCTGGCCCATGGGAGCAGAGATAAGAGACTGTGGACTCTCACTGAAAGCTTCCCATAAAGAATGGGATCCCAGAGTAAAGATCATTTTCATTATCCTTTTGGAAATTGTTCAAAACATGAATAGAGTCTTCTTTGTCCTCTCCCCTTTCCCTTCCCTTTTTCATCCTTTCCTCCTCTATGGATTAGGAGGAGCACATCATATCTCAATAATTCACAGTATCTAATGATTATTTATGTCTAGTCATTGCTTCCATCTATACATTTCTTTTACTTCCCCTTGCTCCCAAAATGACATGAGATAACAATACAAAATGTTAAAAACAGGTAGCTGAAGAAATTGCTACAGGGGGATGAAGATAAAGCCATCTCAGTGACAGAAATAACATTTAAATTGAATTTGTGATCCATAGGTTCATAAAATTATAACCAAGGAGAAGCATAGCTGCTCTTGATACAGACTCTGCTGGGCCCTCCTCTTTGATGAGTGGGGGAGGCAGTGGGGAAGGCAGTGAGCTAGAAGTTACAATTTCTACACAAGAATCTGAAGTATTGGTGGCTCAGTGAATTGAAAGAGGAGATGTAGGTAGAAATTACTTTCCCATCACAGAGTTAATGCCCTTGAAAGCTGCCACTCTCTTCACCCCTGCCAATTACCCGTTTATGATTCAGTCTCTTGGAATGTAGTTCTTGACTTGGGTCAGCCTAGGGGAGGAGAGATTAGTTACCTTGAATGGACCTCCTAGAAAGAACAAGGGAAATGGGCAATTGTAAAACTCATCAGGGGATTCAAGTCTCCTCTTGGTAGGACACGCTTATATTTTCAACACCTGAACTAAACTGTGGATGCCCTAGTTTATAGTTTCTAATATCACATTTCAACACTTAACTTCATATGAGACACTTTTCTAAGAACCTTATAGGAATGACTCTCAACCTTTGCGATCACCTTACTGGAAAAGTATCCTATCTAATAAAAAAGAATATGCAAATTGACTGTCACACCAAGACACAAGATAGCCACCCCCATGGGGGCAAAGATGGCTGCCCCCATGTAGACACAAGATGGCCTGCAGGGGAGGGCAGTTGTGGGAAGTTAGGGGTGACAAAGCCAGCAGAGAAGGGCAGTTGGGGGAGACCCAGGCCTGCAGGGGAGGACAGTTGGAAAGAAACCCAGGTCTGCAGTGGAGGGTAGTTGCGGGGTGGGGAAACAGGCCTGCAGGGGAGGGAAGTTGGGGGAGGACCAGGCCTGCAAGGGAGGGCAATTAGGAGGGACCAGGCCTGCAGGAGAGGGCAGTTCAGGGGGACCAGGCCAGCAGAAGAGGGCAGTTATGGGTGACCAGGCCTGCAGGGGAGCACAGTTGGAGGGGAACAGGCCTGCAGAGGAGGGCAGTTGAGGGGGACCAGGCCTGCAGGGAAGTACAGTTTGGGGGAACTAGGCCTATAGGGGAGGGCAGTTGGGGCGGGCAGACCTATAAGGGAGGACAGTTGGGGAGGGCCCCAGGCCTGCAGGGGATGACAGTTGGGGGGAAACCAGGCCAGCAGGGGAGGGCAGTTGTAGGAGACCAGGCCTGCAGAGGAGGGCAGTTGGGAGCCAGCAGTCCTGGATTGTGAGAGGGATGTCCTCAAGGGGACCTAGATTGGAGAGGGTGCAAGCTGGACTGAGGGACACCCCTCTCTCATGCACAAATTTTGTGCACGTGGCTTCTAGTTATCTTACAAGTGAGGAATTGGAGGAGGAGAGAAAAAAAATCAATAGACTTTCCCAAGACCATACATCTAACATAAAACTAAGCCAGGACTCAACCTAGGGAGTCTTGCTCTGAATTCAAGCTTTTTATCGATAATTTACAATGCTTTTTCAAGCTGTCAAGTGCTTTGCAAATCTGTCACCTAGACTCTGTATACAAGTTGCTGGGTCTGATGTGGTGGCTTTCTAGCAGTTGAGAGCTATATGGAAACTATCTTCTTGGCAGTGTTTGACATCACTGACCCAGCAACTGTCACACAGTGTTGGCTAACAAATATTTGCTAAATTGTGCTGACTTGCCCTGCTTCTGGAGACCTCAGTCACCTTTGCTTCTCTCTCACCCTATACTCTTTTCCTGCCTCTCTGGACCCTCCTTTTCAATCTTATTTGTTTCTGCCAGTCCATTATACAAAAGGAGTCTTTATTATTCCATATTAGACCCATTTACCTCCTAGGACTCTCCCTCCCTGGTACTCACAACTAGTTTAATTATCATTTACATGCTGGTGTCTCAGAAATACCTATTTGCATCTCAGTTTCACAGTTAAGATTCAAAGCCACATGGTCAAACTTCTGCTGGAATTTAATGTCTCATTTGTACTCAAAATAAATCTGTCCAAAATTTAATTTGTCTTCATGTCTCTGGCCACTTCCACAACTGCTTCTTCTCTGTTTATTTTCTCAGTTAATATTATCATGAACCAAAAAGCTGCCAAAGACAGAAGTCTTGGACTTATTTTGACTTTTCTCTCTTCTTTACTTCCTATATCCAATCATTAACCATGCTCTGTTGAGCCTTCACTCTATAGTTCAGGCTATCATTGACTTACCCTTCAGGTTAGAGCATCTTGTAAGTTCCAGCTGAATGTCAATTCTTTCATGGGCCTTTGGAATATAGATTCTTCTTAAATTTCCACCCTTATCTTTTCAAAAAATAATTATTATTATTATTTATTTATAGGAGAGAGACAAAGAGACAGAGAGAAACATCACATTGATATGAGAAAGAAATATTAATTGATTGCTCTTGTACTCACCCTGATCAGGGGTCAAAACCCACATCCTAGATATATTGCCCCAAAAGGGAATTAAACCAGACAACCCTCAACCAACTGAGCTACACCTGCCAGGTTCCATCTGCATATCTTAACTGTGTACAAATTGCCTTCAACATATTCAACTGGCTTCATTCCTCTCCTATCTTTTCTGTTCACACTGCATGGGATATTCTTTTTTTTTTTTCTTCTCTTCTTTCTTCCCCTAACTCCCAGATTATCTTAACTAACTTCTTCATCTTGCAGGCTAATTGCTATGTCACTACTTTTAGAAAACCTTCCTGAGCTTCCACTTCTGTTATGTTTCCTCTTTGGAATCCCATGGTACACCACATTTTCTCTACAGCAGATAGAGCTATCACCTTGAACTGAAATTAGGATTTTACTGTTTGCAAGGGAAGGAAAACAAACTGAGTAACAACAAATTCCAAACTTCTCTTTTGTTCATTTATACTTGATAGTACTAGAGGCCTAGTGCATGAAATTTATGTATGGTGGGGGTGTCCCTCAGTCCAGCCTGCACCTTCTACAATCTGAGACCCTTCGAGAAATGTCTGACTGCCCGTTTAAGCCCAATTGGGCCTAATCAAACAGTCGGACATCCCTCTCACAATCCAGGACTGCTAGCTCCCAACCACTCGCTTGCCTGTCTGCCTGATTGCCCCTAACCACTTCTGCCTGCCAGCTGGATCACCTCCTCACTACTCTCCTGCTAGCCTGATCAAAGCTTAACTGCTCCCCTGCTGGCCTGATTGCCCCTAACTGCCCTCCCCTGCTAGCCTGGTCCCCCCAGCTTCCTTCCCCTGCAGGCTTAGTTAGCCCTAACTGCCCTCCACTGATGTCCCAGTTGCCCTTAACTGTTCTCCCTTGCAGGCCTGGTTGTCTTTAACTGCCCTCCCCTGCAGGCTGATCACCCACAACTGCCCTCCCTTGCATGCCTGGTCCCTCCCAACTGCCCTCTTCTGATGGCCTGACCACCCACAACTGCCCTACTCTTCTAATCATCTTGTGGTAGCCATTTTGTGTCTACATGGGGGTGGCCATCTTGTGTTGGAGTGATGGTCAATGTGCATATTAACTCTTTATTATATAGGATAAGTCATTTTATCATTAAGATCCAATGAAGGGCCAAGCCAGTAGTTGAGTACTCTGTCCCATAGTCATTCAAGACCCTGGCTGCCAGCAGCTCTGTCACCTTTAAGTTCTGCCTTCTAAGTTTCCCTTCACTGTAAGAGCTGCATAGTACTTAAGGAAAGGTCATGGAGGATGATGCTTTATCAGTTAGGCCTTGAAATGGCAATCATCACTCACAATCTATTGGCTTGGACTCAATACAAGACAGGAGAGTAGGAATTCTACTCACTGTATCTGTGCCAGAAAGAAGAGGGCTGGCTTCAGTGGTCAGCCAGTGATCTCCCACACTGACCGTTATTCTCACTAAACTCTTTTCCATGTGGGCAGAGGCAAGTTTCTCTTCCTCTTTATTTTATCCTCCATTCTATGTGCTCAATAAATATTTGTTGCAGAAATAAAGTTATTTATATCTGGTCTTTAAAACATTTTTCTGCCTATTCTCAGGCTGGCTGCCCATTTTAGTTGCTCATACAGCATGATCTGAGGCAGTTTCTAACACACCTGGGGTGTAGCATATCTTTGATGTTCATTGGTAGGCTGCATTGCAAAATGATTGTGGTTGATCATGTCTATAGCTAAACTCATAGTTGCATACACCCCAATGCCAATTTATTTATTTATCCTACATATATTTTTCAGAGATTTGATTACTCATGCTTTCTACCTGAGACGTACTCTTTACCAGAATTTAGGTACTTGGAAAGCTGCAGTGCCACTCACTGCCATTTAAAGCTAGAGGGGTCATGAGCATGCTGGCTGTCAGAATGTACTGAGAATAGTGAAAGCATTATACACTATTCTTTGTATCAAGCCTGGGAGAAATTTATTTTTAATTATCATAAAAGGAATAGCTATGTTTTTCTTAAAAATTGACTGTTTCTGACCTTATGATGTTCATTGATGGCATAACATATACTTTACTCCTTAGCATTGTTACTAGTAAGTTCTGACCGAATGGGGGGCACACAGCTACCAAAAGTACATGACATCAAGAAGTGCATTTTATATTATCTCCACTCAGGTTTCAATGGGATTCCACAAACCTTTCCTAACTATATTCTCCTTATTCTTGTTTTTCCTTTCATCTTCTGTAATCTTCTTACATTGCATATTTATGTAAGCCACCTAAATGTTTTAGAACAGAGGAAAAATACACATAAATAAAATATAAATGGAAAAATACACATAAATAAAATATAAATATATAATGGGTAAAAGACTATTTCCTCATTTGATGTTGATATTTTTGGTTTGAGTTGCTTGTTGTAATTTGGTTACTACATATTGATATGACAATCACTGTAATTTTTTCTTAAAAAAGGTTAGTGATTGTAATTTTACTACTAAAGGCCCAGTGCACAAAATTTGTGCATGGAGTGGTAGGGGTTCCCTCAGCTCAGCCTTCACCTTCTCGTAATCTGGGACTGCTGGATCCTAACTACTCACCTGTTTGCCTGCCTCATTGTCCCTAACCACTCTGCCTGCTTGCCCCTAACCCCTCTACCTGCCTGCCTGATTGCCCCTAACCACTTGCCTGCCTGCCTGCCTCATCACCCCAACTGCCTCTGCCTGTCTGCCTGATTGCCCGTAACAGCTTGTCTGATTGTCTGCTTGATTACCCCTAACCACTCACCTGCCTGCCTGCCTGATCATTCCTAACCCCCTCTACCTGCCTGATTGCTCCAAATTGCTTGCCTGCCTGCCTGACCACCTATACCCACTCGTCTGCCTGCCTGATCACCCCTAACTACTCTGCCTGCCTGTCTGCCTGATTGCCCATAACCCCCTCTGCCTGCCTGCCTGCAACCCCTAACTGCTTGCCTACCTGATCGCCCCTAACTGCTTCTGCTTTGGCCTCCACCACCAAGCTTCATCAGGAAGGACATCCAGAATGGCATCCAGAAGGTTGTTTGGCTGTCTGGTCTAATTAGCATATTATGTTTTTATTATTATAGATACCTTTTATTTATCATGCGATTTTAAGATAATATTTAAGAAGTCTTGACAGCACTCCGAGTGATCTGAGTTGGTTACAAGAACAGAAAAAGAAAGTAAATCATGATTAGTTGGCATTAAACGCAAGCTGCAGAATTTTCCCTCAACATGCCAGCTAGTGTTACTGCATAGGGAGGCATATTTCATTTTTCAAATTTCCCCAAAGTCACATAGATTAAAAATTCAGCACATCACAGCAAAGTTAAATTACATCTTTATAAAAAGCATGGATTCTGGAAATTTTGTCTTACAGCAAGCAATTCCAGTGTGATTACCCAAGGCTTCAACTACTCCTGGACCTCCAGTGGAAAAGATATCAAAAACTGTAAGTATAACCATGAGTCCCTTTTAGTCCTCTGGGCCTCATTAATTCATCTAATACACATATTTAATAACTACTATGTGCTTGTTTCATAATATTAATAAATATTTATAAAGCATCTACCATATTTGAAACATTAATGTTGGAGCTGGGCAGACATCTGTGAAAAGACAGATCTAAGTTCCAAATCCGGGTTGAAGAAAGACAGATGAATGATGATGAGTGAGACAGAAAATATAAAGCAGCAAAGGGAGACAGTGAGAATAAAGGGTCAGAATGGGTTCCCATCTAACTAGAGTAAAGCTTTTCAATGCCTTAGATTTAAGGTGTCACCTGAGTAAAGATATAAGTAACGGAGGTAGAAGGGCAAGCTTTTAGTATATCTATGGAAGGAGCTTTCTGGCAGAATGCAGTCTATCACTAATAAAAATGAAAGAGGGAGCCCAGCTGAGGCACAGACATGACTTTTTACCTTTAATCTGGCCACCTAGCAGCTGCAGTGCTTGCAGCCACAGTATAGCAGGAATTGACAAAGATCAGTATTGTGACAGCACAGCAAGGGATGTGGCAGAAGTGAAACCTCGGATGTCAAAGGGGCAGATTCATGACTTTATCTGCTAGGCTCTTTGCCACAAACAGTAAATGGCCATGTTCCCTTTGGCATGCATCAAGTTGTATCTTTAAAACTTCTCAAAATCTTTTCTACCCACTGACTCAATCATCCCCCTGCTTGGAACTTGCCATTAGGGAATAAATAAAAGATAAACATATAATATTGCTTTCTATAGCATTATTTATTGCTTTCTTTCATCTCTTTTATGGACATCGGGTTCACAGACTTGAATTAATCATAATTTTTAATTCATGAGACACTTTCAACATTAGTCTGTATATAACCCTCTATAATTTAATGTGTCATATTTATTTTAATAAATATGTTAATAATATAAGTTGACCCTTTAACAACATGGATTAGAATTGCACAGATGTACTTATATGTGGATTTTTTTCAATAAATATATCAAATACTGTAAAAGTATTCTCTTCCTCTTGATCTTTGTAATAGCATGTTCTTTTCTCTAGCTTACTTTATGTTAAGAGTACAATATTACACAATATGTATTAATCAACTATGTTATCAGTAAGGCTTCTGGTCAACAATAGGCTATTAGCACTTGTCTTAGAGGAGTTAAAATTATATGCAGATTTTCAGCTACAAAGGGGTCAGGGCCCCTAACTCCAGTGTTGTTCAAGAGTTGACTATAAGAGGCACTTGTAAACTCACTGCCTAAGTAAATACAAGACTGAAAAAGCATCATCAGAAGAGAGAGCACACAAAGAGCCACAAATAAGTGAGACTTCGATGTGTGTCAAAGGCAGCATAGCAGAGAACTGGGAGGAGAAGAGACTGCTCAGCAAATGACCCAGAAACATTGATTATTTATCAAGAAAAAAATCATTAAAATGTACTTCTACCATGCACATTACACAAAAATAAACTCTATATCCTTTATGTCAAAAGCAAAGCACTAAAACATAATCAAATAAAGGTGAATTTCTTCCAAGCTTTGAGGCAGGGCAGGGCTTAAAGAAGAGAGAAAAAGCAATAATCATAAACAAAATAGAAAGAATGGAATCAAATAAATTAAGAAAAATAATATTTTATCAAAAGATACCTAAGGAATGTAAAAAAAAGAAAGAAAGCTATAATCTGAGAGAAGATATTTGTCACACATGTAATTGAAAAAGGACTAAGACTATATAATTCACAATGGATCAAAATGTTGTCAGGGTAATAAAGAATGCCTACAAATCAATAAGAAAAAAAGCAGAAAGCAATAGACAATGAGCAAACAGGTATATCACAAATCATGAAACAGTGGCTAGAAAAAAAAGATTCTCAGCTTCTCTATTAATCAGGAAATGCAAATGAAGGCTATAGTCAGATAACCATTTTATACCTAATCAATTAGCAACAGTTAAGAAGTCTATAATTACTGCATGTTATATGGACTGGAGAGCAATGTACATTTGTATATATTGCTAGTGAGAGTATAAATTGTTACCATCTCTTTAGCATTATGTTTTAAAAATGAATATTTTCATACACTGCAGTCCAACAATTTTTTTTCCTGGATAAATATTCTAACACACATATGACAAAACACTAGCTCATATATCCAGGAAATATATACATTATTCATAATAGCAAAAACTATGAATAATCTAAATGATCATAGCCAGAAGACTAGATAAATAAATTGTAGCATAGCTATATGATAAAATATCATAAAGTAATAAAAAATGAGTAAATGACAGTCACATACAACATGAATGAATCTTCAGAACATTGTGTTGAGTCAAAAAAGTAAATGCCAGGTAATAATATATGGAATAATATTTTTAAATAAATTTAAAAGCAAGTACAATCAGACACCATATGGTTTAGGTATAATATGTGATTTTAAAAAACAACAACTTTAAAATGATCTAAGTAAATGAATAATAAACACAACATTCAGAATAGTGTTTGCTTCTGAATGGTCATAAAGGGGTGAGATGAAGTAGACATAATTTCATTTATTTAAAAAAATTAAAAAGTGTGTGTGTGTGAAGGAGAATAATGGGGCATTTGGGAAGAATTTCTCCAATAATAAGAGAATATGGAATAGGATAAGATAATAAGTCAATGAAATATTATGAAGCCCATTTAAACTATAGCCATAGTGTACTAACATATGTCTTATTATGTAGACAAGGCTAGGAGCTGGAAATATTTACCAGTTATAAATTGAGAATAAAAATATTAGTTAGACTGGGGGTGAAAGCCTATACTTAATAAATTAATATTTATCCTATATGATGTTAATAAAAAATAGAGTTGCCCTAACCGATTTGGCTCAGTGGATGGAACATCAGCCTGTGGACTGAAGGGTCCCAGATTCGATTCTGGTCAAGGGCACGTACCTTGGTTGCAGGCACATCCCCAGTGGGAGGTGTGCAAGAGGCAGCTGATCGATGTTTCTAATTCTCTATCACTCTTCCTTTCTCTCTGTAACAAATCAATAAAATATATTTTTTTAAAAAGAGTTGTTTGTAATAAACTATGCTGAAACCATACCTCCCTAATTGTCATCCCTTATTCTCAATACTATAATGTAAGTACATTCCATGCATTTTTTTGTTTGCTTGCTTACCTGTGTCCCCAGTGCCTAAGATAATGCCTGCTGTATAGTTAGTTCTCAATAAATATTGTTGAAAGATAAATTAAAGCATACTTATTGATGACATAGATGGAAGGAATTGTGTAACAGTGAGAAAGTTTATTGACAATGACATAACAAAAAGCTGAACTTAAACATATGCTATAATTATATAATATATATTATCCCATATTTTAATTCTCAGCATAACAGTTATTGTGTGATGTTTTTCTTTATTTTATTTATTTGATTTTCTATTTAAATTATACAAGAATGCAAGATACATAAGAACATGCACCTAACCCTTTTTCTGTCTTGTTCACTATTGTGTCTTAATGTCTATAAAGTGGCAGGCATACATAGGTACTCAGCAAATATTTCTTGAATGTTTGAAAGAGTATGTGTATATATGGGCAAGCACAAGAAAGAAAACATACATAAATACAGTGAAAAGAAATGACCTACTTAAATAGAATTTTTGACCTTTTTATTTATTTGCTTTATTTAAGTTTTTACTACAATACCATTTGTGCCAGGAATTAAAAAAAAAAATTGCCCCAATCATTACATCAATATGAAGCAGGTAAGCCACCCAAGATACTTTCTATCTCAGATCCTGGAAAACTGAAAAGGCCTTGAAAGTACTCTATAATTTACACAAGTCTATCATTGGTCTTTCTAATAGATTTCATACTGAAATGAACTATTCACATTTTCTGTCTTACCCCACTTGAAAACTTTATTTATTCTCACATATCTCTTTACCATTTTTATAATGAAAATAGCTTTAGAAATTGTGAAATATAGAAATTTAAAAACCTAATAAACATTTTTTCCTGGCAATGAAACACCCATATTTTTACTTGTGCAAGAATAAGAAGTCCTTGTTAACAAATTGTCATTTTTTATCCATAAACATAGAAAAATTTCCTGCAGTGAGTTGTTCTATTTATAATCATTGACAAAAACACATTAGGATCCAACAATTGCATATTGATTGCTTACTTCCAAATTATTTTTGCAACATGTTCTTACTCATTGGATTGTACTGTAATGTGAAATCCAATATTAGATGATGCACTTAGCAAGACTCGTGGCAGACATTGGCAATGGGATTTGTTTTCTTCCAATAGGTTTATTTCAATAGATTTATGAAATATTCAGAGACAGGAAAAAAAATAATAATGAATGGTTTTCTGGTGAAATAATGCCATAGCAGTGTTTTTAAGGCCCTTTTTATTCGTGAACATGTGATATGGGAAATTTGTTTATATACATGTATTTTATGTAGTTTGTATTTATTTAGGTGTCATTAGATGGTTCTGAGTTTATTGCACTTACACTAAATTTATAAATATATAGTTTAATGTATTATTTTGTTCTCATTTTATCAACTTGAAGAAGTTTAAGCTGGGACTCAAGAATATTGAAGTTTAACCTTAGTTCAGCTTCCAAGTTTCCTCAATCTGAAACAGAGTTGCTTATTTCACTTTAAGCACCTATGAAATGGGGATACCAAATCTGACCAACTAAATGTCAAAATATATAAGGTTAATAACATCTGAGAACATATTTTCTTCCTGACACTCAGATGATCAGACCATGGAGTAGAAAATTTAATTTTAATTACTTTTTTGTTTCGTTTTCCCTGTCACCCATCTGGTCCATTGGAGATGAAAGTCATATTTAATTCAGTCTGTCAAAGTTAGACAAGCAGAAAAATGATATGAATTTCCATGTACTTTATACTGCCAACTTGCTCCATTAACAAAAATCAACAAGCTCACCACACACACACACACACACACACACACACACACACCCCGCCTGGCCTCCGAGTACCTCTTACTGATATCACATAAGGTCTTTATTCTGTTCTTTAACCATGCATTCTTTATCCTTCAAATTTTATGTATTTTTCTTAATTCTTGAAGATGCATTGCTTATCCTGCCCGTGGTTCTATCTGGTTCTTCTCAGGCTTTTGATAGGTATGCCTAATAATTTCTTAACAAACCTTTCTACTTTCCATTGACAGAGGATGATGGAGAGGCTAGAATTGAGGGGTTGATGGTCAGTGATAGGGACATAGAAATGAGGGAGCTTATAGCAGTGCTGGGTCTTATTCCAATTTCAGTCTCCAGGATAATTTTCAGTCCCTCTGTTCCCTATTAGCTTGGATGCTGATTCTCTAAATTCACCACTCTTTTCAAATTTTAAAATCTTGTATGTCTCTGATCAGATCTCATTCCATTTTCCTACCCTCTAAAATGTTTTTCTCCCCTTCTGTCATATAGTTTCTAATTAGGTCAGTCTCAAATTAAAAATGCATTTATTTGATTTAAAATTATTTTTTTTGTTAAACTACCAGTTTCTGGGGACTTCTGTACAATGAGAACACAAATAGCACACTTTGAAAGCTCATGCATGTCATCTTCTTTTTGTGGCCAGAAAGAGTACAAGGGTCCTATCTTTGGACCAGGTGATCATGGCAAGAACACACACTGTAACTTTTTCCAGCAGTTAATGTTCTAGTGGAAGAAGTGGTGCTGACCAAGTACATACTCAGCCTGAAGAGGAAGATGAGGCTGAAGACCAAGGTCATAGAGATCTTGGTATATAAGTCTGCATCTTGAGTTATTGCTTGCCACCTATGCCATTGTATTAGGACAAAATTAATGACAGAAGAACTCAGAGTGCCTTAAGGAAGTCTGCATAACCAAAAATAAGTCTGGACATGTAAAATGATTCCAGAATTTGAAAGTTCAGTTTGCCACAGAATCCTACAAAGGTAACAGAAATCATCACTGGTTTCATCAAAAAATGAGTTGCCAAACTTCAGGTAACCACAGACTTTGATATGACACTAAGAAGATTTCTCTACAAATGGAAAAGATGCCTGCTATGTCATGATATTATTGATAACTATAAATTAGTTACAGACAGATGTCCAAAAGAGTTATTGCAAGTAAATGAAAAATATTATGCAATTGAAGTTGATCCTATTTTTTATCATGGAAGAGAAGTACATTTTTATGGTAGAGTGGTATCACATAGTTTCCTTGTTGAACAAGCTTTACCAAAAGTAAAATTTAAATAAATTGTGGAAGAAACCAAGGTTATGTTAAAAAAAAAAGATATAAAAATATATTTGAGAAACTCCATCAATATGGTATTCCTGCATTCATGTTTTAGCTGATAATGGTGATGTGCCAAAGGAGGTTATCCATCCAGCTGGTGTTTATCATCTAAATGTCAAAGTCATGTTCATTTGTGGATTTTTATGTAAATGGGTGCTCAAAGGTTTGAAAGAGACTTAACTCTTGTATTTAACAAATATGCCTTGAAAAACACAGAATATTTCAATCAATTAAAAGACAATAGCAACACAATTCTGCTGAGACTCTTGAGACTTAAAAATGTCAGATGTGGAACATATTCTAAAAACCATATAGCTAAATGATAGAATGTAGGAACTTTTAGAAAATTATTGCATTTAGTAAAAGATGAGTCATTGTTCATAACCAATTCTATCTTACTAAAAATGCTGTAAACAAGCATTCTTAAGGAAGGCCTCCTCCTATGAGCACATTTATTGCAAAAATTGTTCATCTCTTCATCTTGCTGACTTTTATTTACAATATATTCTTTCTCTTGAAGGTTCTTTAAAAATATATTTGTATTAATTTTAGAGAGGGAGAGAGAGATAGAAACATCAATGAAGAGAAAGAATCGTTGATTGGCTGTCTCCTGCACTATCCATACTGGGGATTGAGCCTGCAACCTGAGCATGTACCCTTGACTGGAATTGAACCCAGAACACCTCAGTTTGCAGACCAATGTTCTACCCACTGAGCCAAACTAGCTAGGGCTCTTGAAGTTTTCTTTACATTTTGCTGAATCCATCAACTGGAAGCTCCTTGTTCTTCACCTTCCTCAATACACTCCCCACTGTATTTTTTAAACAAAGTTAAAATAAAAGCTTAAAGCCAAAATTAGAGAAATAACTCTTAACTCTTCACTCTTACAAAATAGATTTTGTAGTTTAATTCTATCATACATTTTTTGAGATGTCTTTTTACACTTGAAAAAATACCTATAAGTCTAAAAAGAAGCTTTATGAAATGGTCAAATAATTTGCATGATTTTAAGTATTGTAATTTGAATGGATCATACTAATGATATCACCATTTCCTGAAATGGTGTTATGCTTTAAAAAAAAAACACCTTGGTAACCACATGTAACTAATCATTACACACTATTCTCTAGTGACCTGCTAATACTAATCATGAAATGGAAAAATCTTTTAAAAAATACCTGTCTTTCTCAAAGGGATAGCACTTGGTCAACCATTTATAACCTTAGCATAAATTAATTTATCACATGCTTTCTTAAAAACTGAATTTGAAGAGATAATATATAAAAAACATAAAGCCCTAAAAATAGATAGTGAGACACAATATTGGGCAAAACAAACAAACAAAAAAAGCCAAAAAACAAAGAAAAGAAACTGAACAAACTACCTTCATCATAATTGTACCTAAATCCAGGCCTCATCCTAATTTCTTTTTATAATTGTTGCTCTTTGTCAATCAAATTCCTGGCTTAATGACTTAACATTAAAAATGGATACTTAAAAAGTGCTCAGGAGAAAGAACCAAGATGGCGGCATAAGGTATACAACTGTACGTGCTGCCTCTCACAACCACACCAAAACTACAACTAAAAGACAAAACAACTATCCTCCAGAACCACAGGAAAGCTGGTGGAGTGGAAGTTCTACAACTAGAAGGAAAGAAAAAAGTGCATTGAGACCTGGTAAGACATGCAGAGGCTCAGAAAGGCAGAGGTTCAGAGATGCACATGAATTGGGATGGTGTGTGCTGTTTTTGTTTTGTTTTTGTTTTGTTTTTTCAATTGGGAAGGAGTTACAAGTTCCCAACTGCTCTGAATTCCAGTTTCTGGCAAGATTCTGGGGACTCATACTCATACAAGGAGAAACTGGACTGTCTGCCATTGGGTCAGAAAGAAAGGGTGGCTTTCTTACAGAGGTGTGTACAGGAATCATTGTTTACTGCAATGGGGCGCAGAATGCAGGATGCGGAACAGAACACAGAAACACGGAGATGCAGAGAGGGCTGATTGGCAGCCATGACTGTTTGCCATGCCCTAGGGATCCCCTGAGACCCCGCACTGCCCAATTTACAAACCCACCAAGCTGTGCGCAGTGGCTTTTGCATATGAATGGCCTGCCCTCTAGCAGCTTAACTCAACAAATTGCAACTGGGTAAGACAACTCCAAAACTTCCAAACTCCAAGCAATGAGAAGAAATCTGCAGATCTCCCTGTAGCTCCTGCAGGGTGGCCTCAGACACTAGCTGACTTGCACCTCCTTGGAGATCCAGGAACCAGTGTACCTAGAGGTCAGTGTGAGATGACACCAGATTTCAACTCCTCACATACATAAGTGACACACTCAAGAGGCAGACTTGGTGAGCACCAAAGCCCCACTAAAGCAAGTCCTGCCCCATAGGGATGTCTCCAGCACAGCACTTCTCCCATTATAGACACAACTAATCCTCCTCACAGTCAATTAGCCTGGAGGTCAGTTCCTCCCAGTGTACCAATAGTAATAAAGGCTTGACTACAACAAGACTGTGTACCCAGCCCATAAAGAGGTACACCAAGAGTGTCCACCTCTGGTGATTGGGGAGGTGGAGGTACTGGGCAATAAAGGATAACTAGCACACAAAGCTACTCCATCAACACAGGGAAGCAGCCAAAATGTGGAGACCAAGAAACATGTCACAAATGAAAGAAATGTAGGAAAGCAAACTACTGGACATAAGTGGTTTATAAGGTTACCACATTTATAAGGTTACTCAAGAATCTTCTACAAACCACCAAGAAAATTAGTGAGATCTCTGAGAAACTTAGTGAGACTTTCAAGGATCTTAATGAGAATGCCAAAAAAATGGAAAAGGGCCAGCCAGAAAGTAAGCATATTCTGTCTGAAATAAAGAATAATATATAGAAATCAAATAGCAGACTAGATAACCCCAAGAATTAAGCCAAAGATCTGAAATATGAGGAAGCAAAAAATATCCATCCAGGAAAAGAAAAAGAAAAAAGAGTCCAAAAATGTGAAGATAGTGTAAGAAGCCTCTGGGACAATTTCAAGCATACCAACATCAGAATTATGGGGGTGTCAGAAGAAGAGAGAGAGCAAGATACTGAAAACATATTTGAAGAAACAGTGACTGAAAATTTTCCCTACCTGGTGAAAGAAATGGACTTGCAAGTCCAGGAAGTGTAGAGAATCTCAAACAAAAGAAATCCTAAGGGGACCACACCAAGACACATCATAATTAAAATGCCAAGGGCAAAAGACAAAGAGAGAATCTTGAAAGCAGCAGGAGAAAAACAGTTAGTTACCTACAAGGGAGTACCCATAGGACTATCAGCTGATTTCTCAACAGAAACTATGCAGACCAGAAGGGAGTGGCAGAAAATATTCAAAGTGATGAATAGCAAGAATCTATAACCAAGATTATTCTACCCAGCAAAGCTATCATTCAGAATTGAAGGTCAGATAAAGAGCTTCACAGATAAAAAAAAAAAGTTAAGGAGTTCATCACCACCAAACCAGGATTATATGAAATGCTGAAGGGTATTCTTTAAGAAGAGGAAGAAGAAGAAAAAGGTAAAGATAAAAATTATGAACAACAAAGTGATAACAAATACATACCTATCAACAAGTAATTTTAAAATCAAGTGAATAAAGAATCTGATGAACAGAATAAACTGGTGAATATAATAGAATCAGGGGCATAGAAAGGAAATGGACTGACAATTCTCGGGGGGAAGCAGGTGTGAAAGGTGCAAGAAGAGATTGGACCTTACATCTATGGAAAAGGACAGTGGAGGGGGGTAAGGGCATGGGGTGAGGGGTGGGGAATCAGGTGGAGGGGACCTATGGGAGGAAAAGAAGAGGGACATCTGTATTAAACTGAACAATAAAGATTTATTTTTAAAAAATAAACAAAAAGTACTCAGTACACCATCATCTATATACCTTAGTAGTCTAAGGGGGGAAAAGGAGTCAAGATCATAGGTGTAGGGTCAGAGAATTCTACTGAAGTTAAAAACATTTCTCTGGCCTAGTCAAACTCTAAATAGCTGTGTACAAAACCACCTTTTCCTGTGAGCTGACTTCCCATGGAATTTGCATGATGGATTGTCCAGGGACCAATGCCTCTTCTGAAAGACTTAATAACTTATCTTTTTCTGCAGCTGCAAATGCTCTTGGCATTCAGGAAAAAAAAAAAAACAAGAAAGGGGAAGGTTGAGGCTGCTTTGTTTTTTGTTGTTTTTTTTTGTTTGCTTTATTTTATTTTGGTTTTGATTGTTTTGGTTTGGACACACAAGAAAACACTTAACTTGCAAAATCATGTATGCTAATGTTTCAAATAAATGAGCATATTACTCAGGCTACCACTATAGTTATTTTATTTTGCATCACATTATTGGCCTGTTATCAAATACAGTTATGGGGCGTTTGCCAAGAAGTGGATTTTTCTTGCCAGAGATGGGGAAATAAACAAAATGAGTTAATGGCTCTCTTTCAAAAGCCATATCTGCTGAGTTTGCTGCCATCCACTCAAGAGGAAGGTTTGTCACTGAATACATCAAAAGGATACACCCAGCAGATAAAAGGCTTATAACAATCGGGATCTGATAATTCACTGTTAATACAGTTCAATTTTCACAACTGAATAAAATGTCAGCTTACTCACAAATACAAACTATTTTGTTCCCTTATGTGTTCAACCAAGTTCTTCAAAGTCCTATTGGCATCTTTCCTTGACTAAAGGCCACCATAACACAGATGGGTTTTCATTATCTCTGATTCTTTCAGCTCACCTATGGATGGCCATGAGAATAGTTGCAACATCTTCTATAGGCTGAAAGAACCTGTCCTAGTAGTTTCCTTTCATTTCTTCTTCCTTCTCCTATTTGTCTATAATAAAAACCTTCCACAAGCATTACCTCAACTCCCAGTTTATTTTGGGACTTTCTAATGTGTGCTGCAGAATAGTTCAAGGATGTTGCTTTAAATATACATTAAAGTCCCTCTTTTATAACCATTAGATTCAATTAAAAGTTAAGAAGAGAAAATAATAGTCTTTACATATTGATTCTTCCAATATGTTCCTCCATTAGCAGCTTCACATACAGTTCATTCCCCTCAGGTGCAGGCTTGACACTTCATGGTAAGTAGTGGGGAAGATGTAGGGTCAGGAGAGGTAGTGGTCTGCTTTATCTTGACAGAGATTAAAAAACAAGGTTTGGTAAGAATCCAATCTCAGATAGATATTTAAAAGTGCATCTTGATAATGAAAATGACAATGACAATGATAATGATAATGAATGGAACCAAAATTCTGCCCAGTCACTGAAAGAAGATAGTCAGAGACCAAGTATTAGAATTTTCTGTCTTTTATTTCAAAACTGGATGCCAGGTGCACAAAATTCATGCACAGGGTGGGGAGTCCCTCAGCCCAGCCTGCACCCTCTCCAATTTGAGACCCCTCAGGGGATGTCTGACTACTTCTCATAATCCAGGACCGCTGGTTCCTAATGGCTCGCCAGTTTGCCTACCTGATCACCCCTAACCACTCTGCCTGTCTGCCTGATCATCTCTAACCACCTCTGTTTTGCCCTGCATCAGGATCCAGGATTCCATCCTCCAATCAGTCACAAGCACTCAGGACCCAGGCCAGCTTTGCCTAGGCTGGTCACATCTGCAAGGGACCATGGGCAGGCAGCTTTTCCTGGGCCACAGGCAGAGGCACTGGCTTCTGGAACCATAGTGTGGGTGGCTTGTCCCTTTCCCATGTCTGGATGGTTCACATTCCTCGCTTTCTAGCTCAATTGTGCCTGGCTGGTCCCCATTCCTTTCACCCTAGTGTTGAGTGTCTGTGCCATTCTGACCTGAAGGTGTGATGACCATTTGCATATTAGCTCTTCATTATATAGGATTAAATCTATATAATGGCTTTTTTTAACCAATTAAATTCATTAACATGCATTTTGTTGTATTTTTCCATTGGAAAATTGAATGATTTGTCAATATAGATTTATTGACCTTTCCAAATACATTAGAATGGGGAGTATCGGTATTTTGATTGACTAGACTTCTGATATTATGAAAGAATAGAGATAGACCTCATCTTTCCATGAACCCAACTTAAGATATTTTTCTATATTACTTAAATTTCTCATGGAGATTCTTTAGCAGATATTGGGTTTTTGTGTGTGCTATACAACTTCTTTCTCTTTCTCTCTCCCTTTATTTATTTATTTTTCTTTAAACCAATAGGAAGTTTCGCTACTTGGGTGCCATATTAGACAGAACCTAGGATCCTAACCTTGCTGTGAATTGGTCCTTAGTGAACTTCACACATAAAATATTTTAGGAGTATTTAAAACATATAAATTGAGTTCTTCCTAACAGCAAGTGAATTCCAATCATGATTTTACCCCATTTTTATCAGATTGAGATGGCTATTAGGATCAGTTCAATAATCCCCTTTGTATCTCTAGGTGATGACTTCATCAGGACAACTGAAAAATTTCCAGAAGTTCCCACAACTGCCAATAGATCTACTAAAAATAATGATATCTATATCACTGATGAGCCACATACCATTTATTTTTTGGATGCTATGTTTTATTGACTCAAGAAATATTTATTGAGTATCATTTGCCAGACACTGTGCCAGTTGTTGGGCATAAAGTGAAAACCTTGACCTCCTAAAGATAATAATCTGTTAGAGATGATATATAGTGAATAAGCAACCATACAATTACATTTATTTGTGACATACTATGATATAGTACAAGATATTGTCAGCATTTAACAGATAGATCTGATTTTAATTGGGGAACATAAAAATACTCACTGAAAATATATTTAAATAAAAATCTGAAAAATGAATAAGAATTAGCCAGGAGAAAAGTAGTGAGTAACATTTCAGTCTTGTGAAAATATAGGCTGAATCAAGAAAGAGATTACTGGAACAAAGAGAATTCTTATATTCAATTAATAAAATGTCGTCAATGCTAAATGTAATCCATTATTTTATATGATAAGAGGGCAAGGGATTCAATAAAGTTAGGACCCTCCCAATGCAGGTCTTAATTATAAATTCAGAGGTCTAATCAATTCTTGCACTTCAAGGGTTGTTCACTTGATTGGTAAGCACTTTGCCTGTGTAATCATTTTATTTCATATGGAAGGTCATGCAATCCTCAGATCATTAGAGCATCATCCTCACACTACAAGGCAACAGAGTTGCAAACTGTGGGCCTACCAATATCTTTAAGATATTGATGACTTTAAGAACTGCCTACTTTGGAAATGGGGCCCAATTAGAGCTCTGCTTCTGCACTGAGACATTCCTGAAGTCAATGGTCTCATTCTATATTTGGTTTGAAAAAAAATTTGTAAACATTATTTTAACACCCACTTAAAAAACCTTCTGTTCTTTTATTTCTCTAAAACTTGGGAGATAAATATCATCTACTACCATATTACTAGTTTAGAGCCTAGTTAATTTTGATTTCACTAAAACAGAACTTTGTATAGTCCTGAGCTGTTCCTTTGGTGATCACAGTACTCCAGTGGTTTGAATTTCTGAACTCTCTTTAGCTATCTATGCATACACAGTACCACATGGTTCTGTATCGCAGGACTATATGAGCTTCCAGGGTACCCCCAGTGTCTGTTTCAACAGGGCTGAGGTAGGGTGAGCTTTAGGAAGACCTTGAATCCTGGATGTGTGTGTTATAAGAGAAAAAGTCTTCAGTCTTCCATACTGTAACCAACACTCTGTTAACTTGACATAACGTGGCTGCAGTCTAAACTACGTAAGACATAGGAAAGACTTGGTATGTATTATTTTAAATCCAGTTTTTTAGACTGTATCTTTTTTTCTGAGACTTGCTATTTGGGAAGCAGTATAATAAATCTAGGCAACAAGAGAAAACAAATACCTAGTCTCCACCTATGAGCAGTTTATAATCTACTTTAAATTATAAAAGAAAATCAATCCAGATAATTCTAATATAAAAATGCACTTTTTGCCCAAATGATCTATGTAATTTAAAGAGCTTAAGATCTATCTGTAATGTATAAGGATTCCACTAGAATGTTGTTAGAGATAATAAAAGCCTGGACATGATTCAACCACCTGACATTAAAAGATCAATTAAATAAACTACGGTAGATGCCTACATTTGGGGAACTAGCCAGAAGTTTAATCAAATGAGGTAAATCTCTAAACACTTCTTTTGAAAGTATTCCAAGAACATTTTTAAGAGGAAAAAAAGCCAGGGGACAGGCAGAACAATATGTATAGTATGCCCCCATTTGTAAGAAAAGGGATGTATATTCATGATACATATATGTGTTTATGTATGCATTGAAAGTTTATGGTAGGATATGTAATTAACTATTGAAAGTTATTGCTTCTAGTGTGGGTAACTGGCACATAAGTAATAAGGGCACTTTCTTTCCACCGTAGTTTTATAGTTCTATGCTGTTTGAATTGTTAACATGATCTTAGTACTTTTTGAAAAGAAAATACTTATATTAACTGCCAGGTACAACCAGATAACCTCATTTACTAAAAAGTAAAACCATCCAGAGTAGGATATTTATTTTGCTGCTAGTCTAGAATCTATAATATTGTAAAGTCTTTGATTCATGCAGTTTAACTTGATATTCAAATGTTAAAATGTTAATGAATGAGTTGAGTATGGGTGTAGTCAACAAGGATAAGAAAAATCAGCCCATTGATTACTCACCAATATAATTTTAGCCAGTTTGTTACTCTCAACTTCTTCCCTTTTCAGACTACAAAAATGGCAAAAACCAAGGGGTTTCAGTTTTATTCATTTTGTCCATTCTCCCCTTTCTATTCCTGAAATGGATATGGAGAGTAAAAAAGGAGGCGGGAGTGGGGGGTGATAGAAAGGATAAGAAAATCTCTAACATGGATATGATTTCTTGAGTGACATTCAAATGAGAAGTTTTGGAACATAGTTTTTTCAGCACTACAACTTCATAGGTATTATCCAGGGCTTCTCAGCTTTAGCTCTTCAGGATTTTGGAATGTCACACTGCTTTTTACCCTTTTTTCCTCCTCCTATCACATGTGCTTCCATAAAGCATTTAGTGACTCCTTCAAGAATAAGAAAACCCATGTGGAAGCCTGTTTGGCTCAGTGAGTAGAGCGTCGGCCTGCGAACTCGGAAGTCCCGGGTTCGATTCCCATCAGGGGCATGTACTTGGTTGCGGGCGCATCCCTGGTGGGGGGCATGCAGGAGGTGGCTGGTCAATGTCTCTCTCTCATCGATGTTTCTAACTTTCTATCCCTCTCCTTTCTCTCTGTAAAAAATCAATAAAATACATTTTTTTAAAGAATAAGAAAACCCAAAGGTAGACCATTGTTTCACAGATAAAGTTAATTTATAGAGTATTTTAATTTATTCATTCTTAAAATAACATTTCATTGGGTACCACCTATAAGGAATTGCCCACGGTCTTGGGAAAATGAAGGAAAAGATCAGTTGTGGAACACATGACCAAGAAAGACATTCATGTAAAAATGCAATTGTATAAATGCCAAACCAGAAATTAGAACAAGACATAGAAATGGTCCCTCAGTGTGACTTTGGCCCTTGACTAAAATATCTGTCAGGTGGGAGAAATAGTTCAATTAATTCTGGTTTCCAATGGCCAAAGTTTGGCATTAAAATTCCTTTCATTATGCCCCTTTCAGGTATTATGGTTAATAAGCCCAAAGATGGAATGTCCTGGCCACTGATGGTAGCAGCTTTGCTCTTTTTCTCCCTGGTATCATTTGGTCTTGGAGTGAAAAAATGGTGTCAATACCAACAAGAAATGTAAGTATAATGCCAAAATAAGTAGGAACCAATACTTTTTCAATATGCATTATTCACACAGCACTTTAGATATCATTCCTATATTGAGTCCCTCTCATATTTAACAGAGGAAATAAAGCTCAGAGAGGTAATATAGCTTTTCCAGCACCACAGAGTTGGGTTTAGATACACAACTTCTGATTTGGTAGCCCATTTGCCTTGTTCAGGCTGTAACACTACACTCAGCAGGTGGAACAGTCACTGGGCATGAAGTAAAAACCGAGCCTCACCTTACCTCAAAATTGAAAATGATTTTTCTTTTAATCTTTATTATTTTTTCATTTTCATGCATCTCTGACCTGCCTAAGCCCAGCCCTGCTGAGATGCTCAAGTGTGAAATTGAGTGAGAAAGGTAATTTTAAGAAATTCCCAGCTGCTTTTCAGCAGAATGAGCTTTCACTGCCCTTTACCTTTTTTCCCAAGAGGAAAGGAAACTAAGCAGTTGGTTACCCCCTTTTTTTTGTCTTATTGAAATATTTTCCGGAACTCTTCTCGATCCTATCCACAATCTGAAATGACTCATAAGGTTATGCTCTACTTTTCTGAGAGGGCTATGTTGAATCAGTCCAGATTAGGTCACGATTAGAGGAGATCCTCATAATACATAGGACTGATCTTCCACATATCTTCCAACTACTATCGAAGATAACATTGACCATCATGCAATAACTTCTTCTACACTTCTACATTTCTGAGAGTATCCTTGAAGACTCTTAACACCATGTGCAGGAAGTGTTTCATGGTGAATAAAACACTAAACCAGTGGTCAGAATTTATAGATTCTTATCAAAGTACTACACTTTGGTCACCATATGACCTTGAGAAATTCAGAATTTACCTGAAAAAAAAACAGAAGTGCAAATTTCTTAATACTTTATCTACTTTTGATAAATACTCTCTCCTCCATTAAAGCATCAGAAAACCAGGTAATAGACATTGGGAATTTATATAATAGAATGAGAAAGTTATGGGACTGTAAAAATCTGAAATGATTTTTTGTGTGTGTGCTGTAGTCAAATGTCTGTACTATATAGGAGTGAGAAACAATGTTTTGATGGGAGAGAGAAAAGTTAAGGTACTATGGATTGACAGACAAGTGCTAAAGGTGTTTGGATCATGGACATAAATCTGCTCACAGATATATTTGTTTTCTATTATCAGTAGGGCGGGGCATTTGTATAGCTAAATCTCACACTCACCTATATGCTTGATGCATTTCAGACAGGAGATGAGTTGTGCTAACAGAGAACAGCACTTTGTACAAAGATGACATTCAGAATGTTCACTTATATAAAGAGAAGGGACTCTGGCATTATCTATTCAGTACCAATCAACTCAGAGATTCCGTTGAGTGTAACATTTCAGTCTTTACTTCCCACATAAACTGAATCCCCACAGCACACAAACTTTAAAATGTTGTTTCTGGAGGAATGTTTTTAACTCACATAGGAGAATTACTTCTTTTAAGAAGCAGTTGCCATGAAGCGTATGGGTTTTGGTTAAAAGACTTGAATTGCTGGTCTGGTTCTTTTCAACAAGATGCTTAAAACCTTGGTGCCTAATTTTTATATATAGAATGGTGACAGCAATATTCAATTTCTACATATAAGGTTAAAATGAAAACACTTTGCAAACTATAAAATTACCACCTAAATATTAATTAATGATATTATCATGATAAAACTAACAAGCAGAAAGTTATGCCAAGAAAATTCTGAGAGAACTATGGAGTATGTCTTTCTTCTTCTCTGTTTCCTACTTCAATCACCCCCTCACATTCTTAGCATTAAAAGAGCAATGTTTTGTTCCTAGCATGGAAAGACCCCCATCTTTCAAGCCGCCTCCCCCTCCCATCAAGTACACTTGCATTCAAGAGTCCATTGGAAGTGATCTACCCTGTCATAGAGATGGAAGCACTTTAACCCTTTGAGACTTTGCCATACAATGAAACGCTGCTAGAATCCTATTGAGAAGGTAGATGTTTTGTTTATAAAGTATTCGCCCTCTAGCCAAGCCTCTTTTGTGGCCAAAATGGATGTCAGAAGAGAATGAACTGTTTTCCCAGCAACTTGTCCCCATTCATCTGAGTATGCCTTTACTGAAGAGTGAGAGGATATGTTATGCTGACACCCAGTGCAATCTGCAGGAATGTCCTTGCTTATGTAAGAAGTGCAAATTTGGCTACTGCCATAAAAAATGCTTGCAGTGTTTTATTTTTCATTTTAATTATCTGATTGAGGTGACAACAATGGTTTCAAGCATATGTCTGTAACAGAGCTTTTTCTCTTTGGGATTCTGCCAACATTCTAAACTATTTGCCAAAATCATGAGTTTTTTTGCATTTCCTAGGAAAATTACAAGAAGAAAATGTGAAAGTTCTAGCAGGAGTCTTCATATTGAAATTCTGTTATTTTCAATGGAGAAAAATAGAATACCCTGCATAAGAACTCCATGCCAATCTTCCTTCATCTTTCTTCCCAGTACATTCAGCCTAGGCTTCTGCCTTGTGAGATAGGGAAGGTTTAAAGAGATAACTACTCAACAACCATGTAGCTAGTAGATATAAACCTGAACTGGCTTCTAAAATTATATGAGCTAAGCGTAATCTCATTCTTGGCTTTGTGTGTGTGTGTGTGTGTGTGTGTGTGTGTGTGTGTGTGTGTGTGTGAGAGAGAGAGAGAGAGAGAGAGAGAGAGAGAGAGAGAGAGAGAGAGAAACCACTGGCAAACTGATATATAAGTAAACAGACAGCCTAACAATTTAACTAATTTAATTCCCATTATTCTCTTTTTCATCTGAGGACCTTTCTGTTCATCCATTGTGCCCGTTTTGATATGTCTTGAAACAAATAAAGAACCTCAAATCAGACTAGCATTGATGAGTTAACCCTGTGCCTACCAATCCTATCTAATAAAAGGGTAATATGCAAATTAACCATTACTCCATCACAAAGCTGGTGGCGCCAATAGCCACAAGATGGTGGCATCCAGTCCTCTCAGCCCCACGGGAGTCCCCCAGTCCCTGACAGAATGCTTCCTTTGTCGCCATGGCAATGAGGCAAGCGTTCTGCATCTGGCCTTGGATGGGCCTCTGGGCCACAGAGAGCCCCTGGGTAGTGGGCATGGAGTTGCCAGGTCCCGCAGAGAGCTACTGGGGCATGGATTCGTGTGCAGGTCTACTAGTCTTTTATAAAAAGAAATAAAGGTGATGGGGAAACCTCTAGCCATCCTGGCCTGCTCTGTTTTCAGCAACAGTTTGTGAGTAAATTACTGATGCACCTTGTTCTTCTAAACCTTGTTCCACACTTTTCTCTATGAAGGAAGGAAAGATGTTGTTGATAGATACAATAGCAAATTCTGTGTGGAATTCAGTCTCAAAAGGAACCTTTACTTAATTTTCAATGTACAGTGGTACCTCGAGATATGAGTGCCCTAACATACGAGATTTTTGAGATACGAGCTATTGAGCGAGAGACTTTTGCTTTGAAATACAAGCAACATTTGAGATAGGAGTAATTGCGTGGATCAGCCAGCTGCACACGACCCACCAGTTTACCGTGACTCCAGCATCTCATAGTTTCCCATGCCTCAAGGTTATGGAACGAATTAAACTCGTATCTCGAGGTACCACTGTACTTATCCCTGACTGCACAAATTTGGAGTCCTTTTGATATCATGACTGTCCCTCCTGATCAATTAAATCATCACTCCTAGATGATTCAACTGTTCTATCAAAGTTTAGAACTGATGAGCCAGTGGAAGTCCCTTCTCATTGATCAGAATCTTGGTTAAGTGCTTAACTCTTGTGGTAGCCAGCCTTCAATTTGTTCCCATGATTCTTGCCTTTTATATAGCCTCCTCTAACACTAAGTACAGCAAATGTGTACAACTGGTTAGGATTAGATTAAGACAAGTAAGGCAGCAAGGATATAAAATTTAAAGACATATTCACACTCAAGGCATGCACTTATACAATTTTGTGAGTGAGTACCAGTCCCAGGCCTGGTATAACCAATAAAATGCTGTAGAAATGACCAGAGTGTGACTTCCAAGGCTAGGACATCTATATAATAAAAGCCTAAGCAACCAAACGTTATAGTGGAATGGCCAGAACGGCTGGTTGCTATGATGCACAATGACCACCAGGGGGCAGATGCTCAGTTAGAAGCTGGGCTCATGGCTGACAAGTGCAGTGGCAGTGGTGGGAGCCTTTCCTGCCTCTGTGGCAGTGCTAAGGAGCAGCAAGCCAAGTGGTAAGGAGCAGTGAGCAAGCAGGCGGTAAGGAGCAAGGGGTCCTGGACAGTGAGAGGGTGCAGGCCAGGCTGAGGGACCCTCCTCCCCCAGTGCAAGAATTTCATGCACTGGGCCTCTAGTAAATTATATTGTAGCTTCTGCCTTGACCACTTGTTCTGGAAGAAGCCAAGTGCCACGCTGTGAGGACACTCAGGCAGCCTGTCAAGGAACTGAGGCTTATTTCTGAACAATTAGCCAGCCATGTGGATGAATCATCTTGGAAGCAACTCCTCCAGCCCCCACTCAAATCTTCAGATAACTAAAACCAACTGAGGTTTTTTGACTGGGACCTCATGAAATCCAGAACCATCCATCCAAGCCTCCCCTGAATTCCTGACCCATGCACACTACGTGAGATAATAAATACTTATGATTAACACCATTAAGTTTGGGATAATATATTACACAGTAATAGATAACTAATAAGGCCCAATAAATGAAAAAATAAACTAAGGTTTGCCTGTCTTAATTACCCTCAATTTCTTATTAGTTCTCAAGAAACAAATAGACTAACTTCATAATATATGATTATTGTTTCATGTGTAATTATTCTTGCTTAATACAACTTAATCATCAGTAATGTGTCATCATTGTGGTTTTATGTTTCAACAGAAGACATGAAAACAAGTGGAGGCATTGGGGTAAAAAGTGGCAGAGTTGAAGGATGTTTAGATTTTTTCAGTAAAGAGAGAGACAGTTTTACATATGTAAATACAACATAAGTCATGTGATTTTTCAATCTGGTAGATAGCAGGTATCTCACAGTGTTTTTGCAATAGCTCCTTTTTGAACCACCATTCCTTGATTTTATAAATAAGTCCTGATCAGCATTTTCAAAATCATCTCCAAGTGAGCAGGAGCTTACCTATGGAGGAATATTCGATCAGTGCTTCCCAGGAAATTTTCACAAATCTGCCAATCAGAGGGGCTCGGGATGCTTGTGAGACAGTACCATAATCTTGACCTCCCTCATTTGAGTACATTGACAGTTTTACTTGCAACTTAAAATTATATTCAAGCAAGTTCATAAAGGCCGTCTCAAAACCAGCAACCCCTCTCCTTAGAAGTGCATTCAATTATGTCCCACAAAAGGAAAATTAGCAAGGTTTCTGCACATCTTCATCACTGCCTTTATTTTCACTGAGAAAAAGCTATACATAAGCTTTTCATCACTCATTTCCAAAGTACAGTGTGTTAGATTGTTATTCAGAACTATTCACTTCCTTATCCACCTGCATCATGAGCATCTCTTGACTTTGGCCATGCAATTTGCTTTGGACAATGGAATATCAAGGACATGGTCTACCCAAGTCTTGGATGGTGCTCATATGATTGAACTTACTCTCTTATTCTATACCACTATCATGAGAACATTTTCAGATTAGCTCACTAGCTCCAAGATATTGAGAGACTCATGGAGAAGAGAGGAACCACCCAAGCCATGCTCAAGTTAGATCAACCAACCTCCAACCTACTTCAGATGAGTATAAATTAAATATTGTTATGTGCCACTGAAATTGTGAGATTGTTACACAGCATTATCATAGCAATAGTTAACCTATACACATGAGTCCAGAGGTAGGCATACGTTTTGCTCATATGCAAGTGCCTAGGATGAGTAATAAAATAAGTGCCTTAGTAAAAAAATAAAATAAAATAAGTGGGTTTCCCTTACAATAAATGTGATTCAGCATAAATTTTGTTTTATTGAAGAATATATGGTTGGCTTGATCAAATTAACTTTGCATTATAGGTATTTAACATTATGAAACATTTAACCAGGATATGCATTACAGGTCATATTACAAACAAGGAGTTAGAGGCTCTGTGAAATTGAGTTACCCAAGGTCACATAATTAGAAGTGACATAGTTATAATGATGACCCAGCTCTCTGATTTCCAGAACATCATGTGATTAATCTATTAAATCATCATATTTAACTGCTTTTGTCTTTCATCCTATTATAAATAAAAACTGTGTGCACTTAAGTAAATATTGATTTTTTTAATACCCAGGTTGTATATTCTAAAAATTGTTGACAAAAAACAAAGGAAGGAGAAATAATTGAGCCCCGGGGATGGCATGGCTAAGAAAGTATGAGCGGGGAAAAGACTATAAATTGAAAAGAGAATAATCAAGGTCAGAAGCTGGAAAGAGAGGTTAGAGAAACTGATCAAGGCAAGAGATAATGAAAAGGACTTTGTCTCAGAGGCTCTGAGCAGGGGAAAAGGTTCTGGAAGGCAGCCTTGTTGGCATTCTAATTTAGGAGTGTGCCCGTGGCTTGAACTTAAGGTTGAGTCTGCAGAAACACAAAAACTTTATTCTCTGAGGTCTGATATACATAGCTCAAGTTTTTGACAACAGCAGTTAAAAACTTGAGCTATATTTGAGTACCCAACAGATACAACTGAAGTGGTGAATAACTGTTATCACTGTTGGAGAAAAAGACATTAACTGGCAAAAAATGGGCTAATGTTCCAGCCAGAAACATGTGTTGAGTTGGTAGGAACAGGGTGTTTTATTTCCCAGCTCCTGTAAATGGGGCCTTTTTTTTCCTGGATTCTGTGATTACTACCAAGTTCCCCTGCTGCAGCCAGGAAGACATAACCAGAGTGCAGGAGAATGTGACTTTAGACAAGGTCAGGGCCATGGAACACTTTTGAAATTACTTTTAAACCCTGTTTTGCACTCTGTGATGGGTCTGAATCTTGGTTGGGTGCAAATTAACATAGAATGAGAACAACAGAATATGAATTTTTCTCCCTAAGCAGCATCTTTATACCCTTCTAACTTCTGATATATCCTTTGCCTAGTCTGCTCACTCACATGCCTCATGTTTGCTCAAAGGCTCTGTAAAGTTATGATTATAGAGAGCAGCACAGAAGATAATAAAGGGGAAGAGTAACAAACCCAAGATGACAACATAAAGAAGAGAACATGGATAGGGCTGCATTCAGCAACCCTTGGTAAATGCCAGCAACATGTGCACAATTGTCCTGAGTTCTGTCAGACAGCTCCCCATTTTCTGTCTAAAGAAGTCATACCATCAAATAAAACTGATTACAGTATTATGCCAGGTCGCAATCACCAGAAAATACTCAAAAGTGCTTGGAAGGCAGATTGGAGGGGATGGAACAACAGTTTCATGAACTGTGAAGACAAATTTGATGTGGGCCTGACAACCTGAGAATCATGTATAAGAGTTACCTTCTCTGTTCTTCCTTTTCTCTCTTCATGACATCAATATCAGTTAATACTGAATAGGAAGAGGAATGGAGATTTGGGAATTTCATATATGGTAGAACCATTTTATACCACTAGTTTGGGATGAATATAAATCCACTTTTATAGATATTGGGTAGCACTAGATTTTTCTTGAACATAAAGCTGTTGCACTGATTCAAAGAGACATGCTTTGATGCCTACTAGATCTGAATCTGACATCATTATAAATAGTAATTGATTCTAATTTCTGTGGCTAGTTAATAAACAAGTGTGACAAACACTATTTTTGGTGACTTTTTCGGATGTAAAGGAACTGATTAAAAAAAAAAAAAACAAAACACCACTCCAGGCCTTTAGTGAATATAGAGTTTAATGGGAGAGATAGACATTTAAACAAATATAGTATAATATGAAACATGTAAAAATAAAAGCATGTACACAGAAGAGAAAAAAAATAAAGAAGAGGGTATTATTCCAGGGACAGAGTGTGAAAAATAGTTTAAACAGCTTCAAAGAAGAGACCATCAGTAGAGACAAAGGCAATGCAATAGAGACCCTGATATCTGAGCAAGAGTGATGAAACTTGAAAATCTTACCTGAAGATTATACCAGGAATGGAAAGAGGGTTCAATAATAGAAATTCTATTAATACTGTAAAATTCACTATATAAATTGTGCTCAAGAGGAAAAACATAATATTAATTTTTATAGATGCTTAAGAAGCCTTGGGCAAAATTCAACTCCCATTTCTAGTAAAAACTCTTGAGAAAATGGAATATTTCTTTATATATGTGTGTGTATGTATATAATATGTATATACATATCTATTTCAAATTATTTATATACTTATACCTATGCATGTATATACACTATTGTTTAGTGTATAGATATAATAACTACATATACTATACTGTATATACATACATATGCTAGAATATATATCACTAGAGACCCAGTTCACAAAATTTGTGCATGGAGGGAGTCCCCTTAGCCCAGCCTGTACCCTTTCCAATCCAGCACCCCTCGAGGGATGTCCGACTGCTGGAATGTCAAACATTCCTCTCACAATCCTGGACCACTGGCTCCTAATCACTCACCTGCCTGCCTGCCTGGTTGCCCTAACTGCTCTTGCCCCTTGCTAGCCTGATCACCCCTCACTGCCTCTGTGTGCTGGCCTGATCACCCCTAACTGCCCTTCCTCACCGCTGACCTGGTCACCCCAACTGATCCTCCGCTGGCCTAGTCAACCCTCACTGCCACCCTGCCAACCTAATTGCCCCAACTCCCCCACACACACACACTGGCCTGGTCGTCCCAATTGAACCCCTCTTCCAACCTGGTTGCCCCTCACTTCCCCCACTGCTGGCCTGGTTGCTCCCAAACTGCATCCCTCCTGCTGGCCTAGTCACCCTTAACTGCCCTCCTGCTGGCCTAGTTGCCCCCAACTGCACCCCCAATGGCCTGGTCACCCCCAACTGCCCCTCTGCCAACTTAGTTGTCCCTAACTGGCCCCCGCTGACCTAGTCGCCCCAACTCTCCCCTCCCCCGCTTGCCTAGCCAGTGCCTCGCCTGCCAACCTAATCACCCCTAACTGCTCCCCGCTGGCCTGGTCGCCCCAATTGCACCCTCCCCTGCCAGCCTGGTTGCCCAAAAATGCTCCCCGCCAACTTAGTTGCCCCTAACTCCCTGCCAACCTGGTTACCCCCAACTTTACCCCTTCTGGCCTAGTCACTGCCTCCCCTGCCAACCTAATCACCCCCAAAAGCCCCCCTGCTGGCCTGGTCACCCCTAACTGCCCTTCCGGCTGGCATGGTTTCCCCCAACTGCCTTCCTGGTATCCTAGTCACCCCTAACTGCTCCCTGCTGGAATGATTGCCACCAACTGCTCCCCTGCTGGTCTAGTAGCCCCTAACTGTCACCCCTGCTGGCCTAGTCACCCCCAACTATCCCCTACCAGCCTGGTCATCCCCAACTGCCCACCCTTCCAACTTGGTCATCCCTCAGGAAGCCCCCTGCCTGCCTAGTCACCTCATGCAGCCTGCTTGTTCAGTTGTTTGGTTATTCCTCACTAACCCCCCTGCCAGCCTGGTTGTAGGCAGCCATCTTGTGAGAGCATGATGGTCAATTTGCATATTACCTCTTTATTATATAGGATACTATAGTTATAGTATATACATTGATAGCTAACAGTTACTATAACAATAACTGTAAAGAAAGAAAAGGTGGATAAAGTTGACTACTAGAAATAAAAACAATTTTCATGAAAAATAAAAAAGCCAAAAGATAAATGAAAAACTAGATGAACAGATTCACAATATGTATCATAGCAAAAGGGAAATAAAGAACTTATAAACTGAGAAAGAACTTACAAATATTGAGAATGAAGAGGCTAAAAAATCCTGTGGAAAATTGGGCCAAAATTATGAACCAACAATCCACAAAGAAGATAACTTTTAAAAACTTGAAAAAAATTTCAAATTCATCCATATTTTAAAAATGCAAATTAAAATTTGACTAAGATATAATTTCTTCCCCATTCACTTGACAAGATTTTCAAAAGTTTGACAATGTGCTCTGCTGCCAAGGCTATGGGGAAACAGGTACACCTGTATGTTTTTGGAGGAAATGTGAAATGGCACAACCAATACAGGCAGGAATTTGAAAGTATCTAAGAGAGCTTCACAGTAAGTAATCCTTTGACTTAGCAACTCCTCTTTAGGAATGTACCGTGAAACTCTATCTCCAAAAATATTAAACTACACTGAGTACCAGATTATTATGATCTCTGAATGCATAATAATCTGGCCATTCAATGAATATATATATATATATATATATATATATATATATATTAGAGGTCTGGTGCATGAATTTGTGCATGGGTGAGGTCTGCCCAGCCTGGCTAGGGGACATGGGCAGTTGGCCAGTCTGCCTGCCTGCTTGTCGAACTCCTGGTTGAGGGGACAATTTGCATATTAGCCTTTTATTATATAGGATATACACTGAGTGGCCAGAGTATTATGCATTCAGAGATCATAATACTCTGGCCACTCAGTGTATATGCCTATTACAAAAAGAAACACAGGAAAGATAAACCAAGAAAAGTAGACTTGATTATCTACCAGGACTGAAATGAACAGAAGAGATCTAGAAGGAAGCAACAGTTTTCTGAGTATGCTTTTCTGTATAATTTTGACTGACAAAAATATGTTAACATTCTACATATTAAAAATTAAGTTAATTAGCCAAAACAAGTTTGGCTCAGTGGATAGAGCATCGGCCTGTGGACTGAAGGGTCCCAGATTTGATTCCAGTCAAGGGCATGTGCCTTGGTTGCAGGCACATCCCCAGTAGGAAGTGTGCAGGAGGCAGCTAATTGATGTTTCTCTTTCATCGATGTTTCTAGCTCTCTATCCCTCTCCCTTCCTCTCTGTAAAAAAATCAATAAAATATATTTTTTAAAAATTAAATTAATTAAATAAAAACAGAAAAAAATCCTAAAACTAAAAGCAAATTAAAACAGAAGAACTCATTTGTATTTCAAATAAATACCATAATCACATTTGAAGAGAAAAAAGAAAGAAAAAAAATGTTAATCTAAGTATCCGTGAACAAAGTGTGTTACCATATACCCCATATCTACAAGGAACAGGGGAGGTGAGAGAATTGCAAACAAATCTGGAAGGCTTTGTAGTAGGCCTTTTTTATTGTAAAGATACAAATAAAGCAATTTTCAACTTGTTTTATATGTAGTATAAGATTGAGTAAATATGTAAATGTTGTTATTTGAGGAGCCCAGATTTTCAATATGGAAGAAGGAACATATAAATATGAAATAGGACAGGAAAGAACTCTGAATGGATGTGAAATGGACTGGCAGTATCAATAAATTCATGACCTCTTCAATATATATATGTGTATGCATTTGTATTTACATAGCTAGTAGTATCCTTTTAGGGTAGCACATCTGGAGGTCCATGATGTCCACCTGTCCATCACTGATAATGTTAATTTTGATTATGGGTGGCATTATAAGTATACTATATACTTGCCTATCTTTCCTAGATCTGTCTTTTGAAAAGATAAAGTAGCAAAGATATTCCAGTAGCAGTGAGCAACACTGGTACGCATATCTTGGTCACTAATATCATTTCCTGCTGAGAGGAATCAGAATTTTTCAAATAAATGTCTAATTAAAGACCAAGTAACTATAATATGAGACTGGAGTATCTTGTTATATCAAAAAATAGGAATGAATACCAAAAATTGCTGGGATATGTCAAAAGGATTCAGGAGTAAGTTTGAATGGACTCCTGGCTAAATCTAAGACAATTAGAGCACCAATATAATTAAGTACACTAATGAATTAGAAACCATTAATAAAAATTGGAATTTATAATCAGAGAGAGAGAGAGAGAGAGAGAGAGAGAGAAGAAGAAGGAGGAGGAGGAGGAGGAGGAGGAGGAGGAGGAG